>OY757013.1:21374784-21720606 GCA_963580285.1 Lucinisca nassula | reverse complement strand
AAACGGATGTGTTATGGTAATCCACACATAGAAATTCCTTGTTGTTGCAATAATATTGCCACTGCATCCTATTTGTTTCATGAGACTAATTAAATTTTCACTTAAATTTTATCAAGATAAACTGCAATAGGGAGAAACTAAGTGTCAGCTGACAAAGCCAATTTTATACTACTCCATCTGGTAGACACTCAGAACTGGGTAAAACTTTCACCTAATCGAATTATAAAATTTACTGCAGAAAACATTTCGGAAAGCAGAATATGACAATATAACTTGAAGTGAAGAAAAAATCACCATCAAAAATTTGAGTGAATGAGAGTTGTCACTATAAGTGAACAATGCCCCAGAAAAAAGTGCAGACTTACAAACCCACAAACAGACAGTGCAAAAACTATATGCCCTCCTTCGGGGGCATAAAAAAATAAACAGACCCACTGTTTTAACACATGCATTTGTGATAGCTCAGTGGTTAGTGCACATGCCTCTGATGCTAGAGCCCCCCGGCCCGGATCATACATACAACTTCAATTGGATATTTGAAACAAGAGGACCATGATGGTCCTGTATTGCTCACCTGAGTCTATTCATCACTTTGTTTTTGATCCCACATGACCCATATTCAAACATATTCAAGATTTTATAAAGGCAAACATTATTGGCAAGTTTCATGAAGCTTCAACCAAAAATGCAGTCTCAAGTATGATTTGACCAATTTTGTTTGTTTGATTTGAGGTTTATACTATTTAGGTCATTTTTGAGATGTTGCTTCCAATTTTGTGGGACTTTTACCCCACACGGAGATGAAAGGTCCGCCCCTTCATCTCTGACAGCATTTATATTTCTGCAGCCTGAAGGTTGATTTCAATCATTTCTAATCTGTAGCATGCTTATGGTGGGGAAATTATGAAATAGAAGTAGGTCGAGTGATGACAATGTTTTTCTAAAAATAGCTAAAAGAACTTTGACCATGATCAGTCTGAATTGCTTGAGATACTGTCTTATCATACAGAATATTTGTTTAAAGTTATAATAACCCCTAACAGGCAGGAAAACCCTGAAGGGGTAGCCTGGCAAACAGCATAGGCCAGATCAGACGTCGCAGAACGTGGCATCTGATCAGTGTCTGCACTGTTTGCTAACAGCATTTTCTGTCAAATAAAATACCCTGCTGCCCAAGGTATTACAAAAAGAGGACTATTCTGAGCAAGTTTGATGATGATTGGACTAAACCTGTGGCCTCTAGAGTGTTAACAAGGTTTTCTATGATTTAACCTACTTACCTACTTTTTGACCCCACATGACCCATATCGAATATGACCTAGATATTGTCAAGATAATCATTCTGAGCAAGTTTGATGATAATTAGACTAAAATTGCAGTCTCTAGAGTGTAAACAAGGTTTTTCTATGATTTGACCTACTTTTTACCCAACATGACCCATATTCGAATTTGACCTAGATATCGTAGAGATGATCATTCTGAGCAAGTTTGATGATGATTGGACCAAAACTGTGGCCTCTAGAGTGTTAACACGGTTTTTCTATGATTTGACCTACTGACCTATTTTTTGGCCGACATGGCCCATAATCTAACTTGACCGAGATATTGTCAGGATGATCATTCTGAGCAAGTTTGAGGATGATTGGACCAGAACTGTGGCTTCTAGAGAGCTAACAAGGTTTTTCTGTGGTTTGACCTACTGACCTACTTTTTGACCCGAAATGACCCATATTCGAACTTGACCGAGATATTGTCAGGATGATCATTCTGAGCAAGTTTGAGGATGATTGGACCAAAACTGTTGCCTCTAGAATGTTAACAAGGTTTTTCCATGATCTGACCTACTGACCTAATTTTTGACCTGAAATGACCCATATTCAAACTTGACCGAGATATTGTCAGGATGAACAGAGTGTTAACAAGGTTTTTCTGTGGTTTGACCTACTGACCTACTGTTTGACCCGAAATGACCCATACTCAAACTTGACCGAGATATTGTCAGGATGATCATTCTGAGCAAGTTTGAGGATGAATGGACCAAAACTGTGGCCTCTAGAGTGTTAACAAGGTTTTTCTATAATCTGACCTACTGACCTACTTTTTGACCTGAAATTACCTATATTCAACCTTGACCGAGATATTTTCAGGATGAACATTCTGACCAAGTTTGAGGAAGATTGGACCAAAACTGGGCCTCTAGAGTGTTAACAAGGTTTTTCTATGATTTGACCTACTGACCTACTTTTTGACCCTACATGACCCATATTCAAACTTGACCGAGATATTGACAGGATGATCATTCTGAGCAAGCTTGATGATGATTGGACCAAAACTGTGGCCTCTAGAGTGCTAACAAGGGTTTTCTGTGGTTTGACCTACTGACCTACTTTTTGACCCGACGTAATCCATATTCAAATTTGACCAAGATATTATCAAGATAATCATCCTGAGCAAGTTTGAGAATGATTGGACCAAAATTGGGGCCTCTAGAGTGTTAACAAGGTTTTCCTTTGATTTGACCTGGTGACCTACTTTTTGACCCGACATGACCCATATTCGAACTTGACCAACATATTGTCATGATGATCATTCTGACTAAGTTTGATGATGACTGGATCAAAACTGTGGCATCTAGAGTGTTAACGAGAAAAGTTTACGGACGCACGACGCACAACGACGCCGGACATCTCACAGTCACAATAGCTCTTCATGACCTTCGGTCAGGTGAGCTAAAAACTAGAAATGTGTCAATACGACACGGATGCCCCCGCCCTGGGGCCCACCTCCCCCCCCTCCCCCTCCCCAAACAAAGTTACGCTGCAACAACAGCTGTAATCAAACAGCATAACTCACCTGAAATGTAAGTATCATCATACTAAACATGAAGCAAATCCATTATTTGCTTTCGGAAATATCAGCTTTAACATACTTTAAATTTAAAAACTTTTATGTCTGTGACCTTCACCTGGAGATCATAATTATGCATGGGTGGGGTATTGTTGAATATCACTTTGGATCTGTACGTATCATCATACCAAATATAAGCACAACCTATCATATGGTTTTGCTAATACGAACTATAAAAGTCTGTATATCAATCATCATGCCAAACATGAACCAAATGAATCGTAAAAAGTCAGGTTCTAACTGGTACAAATACCTTAACCTGATTCTTTAATATTAAAAATTTCAGAGTCTGTGGCCTTGACCTTGAGGTCATGTGCATGGGTGGGGTATCGTTGAATATCACTATGGATCTGTATCGAAATATAAACACAATCCATCATATTGTTTGGCAAATATGAACTATTAAATTAAAAAGAAAAATTTCTAAATCTGAGACCTTGACCTTGAAGTCTCAGGCATGGGTGGGGGAACACTGTATGCCCAATAAACCTTTGGACCTTTACCTATCACCACAGCAAATTTTAACTAAATCATCATATGGTTTGGAAAGTATGACCTCTTTAAAAATTACAAAATTAAAAATTTCTAAGTCTGTGACCTTGACCTTAAGGTCATGGGCATGGGGGTGGGGGTTGGTATGTGGGTATAGCTGAATAAAATTTTCTACCAGTCAAACATGAACCAAATCAATCGTAAAAGGTCAGTTTCTATCTGGTACAAATACCTTAACGAAGTCTTTAACATTAAAAATTTCAGAGTCTGTGGCCTTGACCTTGAGGTCATAGGTATTGGTGGGGGTATTGCTGAATAAAACTTTGGACCTGTATCTATTATTATACCAAATATGAACCAAAGCCATCAAACAGTTTGGAAGATATGAGCACTTAAATAATAAGGTTCTACCTAGTACAAATACCTTAACCTGAGACTTTAACATTCAAAAATTCTAAGTCCTTGACCTTGACCCTGAGGTCGTCGGCATGGGTGGGGGTCCTGCTGAATAAAACTTTGGACCTATATCTACCATCATACCAAATATGAACCAAATCCAACACATGGTTTGGAAAATATGAGTTCAGGTTCTACCTGGTACAAGTACCTTAACCTGAGTCTAACAGGATTACGTACGTACGTATGTACACACATTCGTACATACGTACGTACATTCGTACGCATGTACCCACGGATGCACGTACGGAAAACCGAAAAACTATATGCCCCCGGCATCATCCGATGCGGAGGCATAAAAATGATTGGGTACACCGTGTTTGTTTACCCTCTCAATTGAAACTAAACAAGTAATATACTTTTGCCCCTATCTTTTTTAAATTTAAGCTAAGCTAACCTTACAAAGTGAACTTGACAGAGGCTGCTTATCTTCAGAATGTATGTATAGCGTTAGAACCGTTCTGTACATTGCTCGAATGTAGTGATAAACAATAATGAAACTGTTCCACACAACCCTTGTAACAAGTAATTGTCAACTTTAAAACCACATATCTTGTGAATCTGAACAAATAAGATTATTCACCACTGCTTGTAGATGTTGATGAACTGAACTTTCTTCTGCCTGTGGAGTCTTCCTCCTTATATATAGCAGGAGTTCATTTCAAAATATAGGGGTGTCAGGTTGTGTTTTCTTCAAAATGTATTTGGGAAATGGCTTAACTTTTTGCAAACAGTGTAGGCCCTGATCAGATGCCGCGTTCTGTGGTACCTGTTTTCGGGCTTCTGGTACCAAATGGGTTAATTGGGTATTCTATCATTTTTTATTGCATATTTACACAAATATGCTGTTTATCTGTTCCTCTGTGTTTGTTTTGTGTTCAGGTGTGTTTTGTTTTGTTTCTTTTTGGTTTACATCGCTTTCAAGATTATTTAACTTATTCTGAGCTATTTGTTAATCAGAGGTGGGTAAAAACTGGAGTACATTGTTGATCTAAGCAGGAACACCACCACATTAGTTTGTATTTAAATTTTTGTGAGCACTCATCTGAGGTGAGCATGAACATGTTTTATAAACCCGGTCCCTGTTTCAAGACAACTTACCAATGCTTCTGGCCTCAGCTGTATATCACTCAGTTCTACATCTCCTACAAGACAAATGAATATTGATGACACCACAAACTCTCCATAACAATACAACTGGGATCCAAATGGAATGCTCTCCAAACAACCATTTCACATCTACACAATATAGACTCATACAATAATGACCGTGTTTGGTCTGTATATTTTTTTTTTCTTTTGCTTCGGTAGTCGTCACAGATAAGACTGACAGGGACCTTGTTCCTGCTGAATATTTATATATGCCACACCCACTACTGATTATCAACCAATCAGATTACTTTATGCAAATTATTGTGACAAATTCATAAACTGAATGACAAACAATGAAGATTCTGATCAGAGGCCATCTGATCTGGATCATAATTGTTTGAAAGAGAGTGTTGTCAATATTATGTCAAATTTTCTGAGTCAACAAGTAGATTCGGTAGAATGCCTTTTGCATGCTTTTTGAAGCAGACCAAATGGCCATATGCACCATTGCTTTGGTTGTGTCATACTTGAATTCACATGATCGGATGAGTTGGTTTACCTTTATGGTAATAGAATATTCCAAAGGCAGGTGCAAAGGATAGCTCCCCCATGTCAATCTTATCTGTGGCTACTTTTAAATACTACATGTTTTTCACAGCCTGTCCAGGAACCGCGGTGCGAGGCGGACCGTCCATGCTAATAAACCCTATTGTTTTCATTGGGCGACAGGGCTTGAGATGTCATTTCATCTCAATGTCGGGTAAAAGGCCCACAAAATTGGAAGCAACGTCTCCAAAATGACCTTTACAGTGTTGACGGGGACGTTAAACCTCAAATCAAACAAACAAACAATGTTTTTCACAGTCAGCTTACTGCAAGACTAAGATAACTATTCATACTGTAAATGTATATACAGTATGTATTTAGACAGAACAGTGTAGGTAGGCCCTGATTAGATGCCACAGAATGTGGCATCTCATTAGGGTCAACACTGTTTGCCACTCATCTTGCTATTCTTAGGCATAAGTTCAGGTATAGATTGTACTTATTCAAATTTTAGAACAAGTATGGTAAGGAGTTGAGGTGTCCGAATACTTAGGGTAAATACGGTTGTTCATTTGTCATATACTCAGCATCAACCCAGTTACAAAATGGCAATCTGTGTTGTTCCATATGATCCGGATCAGTACTCTTTGTTTGTATCTAAACCAATCAACAGAACATTCTTTCATTGAAATTGAGCATGGAATTTTTTCTACTTCCTCTGATTCAAGAAGGGCAGTTGTGAGTTATGCCGAAGAGAATGTGCAATATACTGATTAACCCCTTATGTATAATCCTGCCCAGTAAAAGTGTGGCTAAGAAAACTGACTGACAGGCCCAGTATGATCTAAATCATTTTGACTAGCCAATAAACTCCTAACAAAAAAAACAAAACTACTGTAAAAAATCCTAAACAATTCAGACACCTTAAGGAGACTTGCTGTAATTTTCCTAAAATTTTAACAAGTCTGTTTAATGATCCAGCTAGAAGTCCAAAAAGTGCAGATGGAATGGCAAACAGTGTAGATCCTGATCAGACTGATCCTTCATGAGCTGTCTGATCTGGGCCTGCATTGTTTGCTTGGGCCTGTCTGCCCTATCACTTAGGATCATTAACGCAGTCTAATTCATATCATAAAACCAAGTGATCATTTTTGTGTGATTCATTTTTTTTTCATTGAATTAATTTCTGTATGCTTAACCCTTATCTTGCTGTTCACGACAACCCCTATCTTTGGAAACAGTGTAGATCCAGATCAGGTGGCTTCTGAAGAAGCCACCTGATCAGGATCTACACTGTTTGACATTCAGTTTATGAATTTGTAGCAATAAATTGCATCAAGTAATTTGATTGGTTGATAGACAGAAATGGGTGTGGCTTAAATGAATATTCAGCAAGAGAAGGGTTAATATTCTTTTCCAATCTAGTTCCTTTTTGAGTCGATTGTTTATCAATCTACCCAGAGTTACTAACTACTGGAGCTTCCCACTTGCTATTGTCCATGTGACTATTGCTGACCATGCATAAAATCAAGGTACTAATCATTACAATAACACACCCATACGGCATAGTGCATTTTTCACATCTCCAAAATGGTTACTTTTCTGATGAAAATCTGTCACATTTTTGTTATTTTTACTTCAAACACAGTTTGTGGGTGCTCGTTAGAACTGCTTCATTGAGGTGGTTCTAACGAGTACCCACAACCGATGTCTTGGATCAGAAATAAGAAAAATAATGTATACCCCCTTAAACCCCAGTGTTCTCTATATAAAGTGGGGTTTAGGGGGGTCTTCATCTCACGGACTTGTTCACGTGATGTATTATAGCAGTAGTGGTCATTGTGACATGAGAGCACTATGTAAAAATTAAATCTTGACAGGGCTGGTGTTTGTTTGTTTGGTTTGAGGTTTAACGTCCCAATCAACACTGAAAAGGTCGTTTTGGTGACATTGCTTCCAATTTTGTGGGACTTTTACCCGACATTGAGATGAAATGACATCTCAAGCCCTGTCGCCCAATGAAACCAATAGGGTTTATAAGCATGGACGGTCCGACACTCACAGCGCTTTGCCAGGGCAGGCTTAGATCCTCTAAGTGGTTTACCAGTACTCGTGTGCGGATCAGATTCAGCTCTGCGTGGAAGCATCATGCAGCCCATCCATTTCTTCAAGCCCGAACGGGCGGGGGCCGGACAGGGCTTGTTTACTGGGACACTGGCAAACAGTGTAGACCAAGATCAGATGCCATAGTACATGGTGTCTGATCAGTGTCTACACTGTTAGCTAAAGTACAGGAATTTATTGGTTAAACAACATGGTCTAAGTCCCCTGTTCAGGCCCTTTATCAAAATCTTTACTCAAAGACAATTGACCCACCTGTGCAGTTTGTGCCTTGGTTATTCACACATACCACTAAATTCCTAAAAATTCAAACACCTTGAGGACTTGCTGTTATCCTCCTAAACTGTGTTTCATGATTCAGCAAGGAGTCCAAAAAGGTGCAGATGGACTGACAGGCAGTGTAGATCTTGATCAGACTGCTCCCAATGGAGCAGTCTGATCAGGGTCTGCACTGTTTGCTTATGCCTATCTGTCCCAATACTTATGATCATTAGAGTAATGTCTGATAAACTGAATTTGCCATTCATGATCAATGTGGGTATTAGTGTTACTTCTATGGCTTCCACAATAGCCCATTTTATACTGGAAATCTCAAAACAGGACAATAGAAAAACAGTGTGGACCCAGAGGAGACGAAGCTGAATGCACTTTCTGATCAGGGTCTTTGCTATTTGCAAAGAAGCTCGGCCATTCTGAATAAATTTCAAAACATGACTGAACCCGACACCCCCAAATTTCAAAATGGGCTATAAGGTGAAATATTCCATTCAGTATAAAATGAGTTAACAACCCTTTTTGTACCAAATGGAATCTTACTCCATATATATGGCAGGAATCCATCTGGAAATTTAGGGGTGACAGATTGTGTTATCTTTAAAATTTATTCGGAAAATAACTGAACTTTTTGCAAAATAGTGTAAACCCTGGTCAGTCATGTTCTGCGCCATCTGATCTGGGCCTAGACTGTTTGCAAGGGTACCCGTTTTGAGTTTTTGAGTATAAAATGGATTAATATAGAACACTGAAAAAACCTGGCGCTCTTGAACTGAATTTAGCTGTTTTATGTTTATGTTTTACATCCTGTCAACAACTAAGGTAATATGATATAGCTGGGACCTTGGTGTAAAAATGCATCAGGGAGAAATAGATTTGGCTGCATGGTGCGTCCGCACATAGATAAAATCAACCAAAGTTGAGTACCACTTAGGCCTAAGCCTGCCCAGGAGAAGTCGTCAGGCCGCCCTAGAGCTTACTTTGGGTAGTAGAGCTTGAGATGTCATTTCATCTCAAATGTCGGGAAAAAGTCCCACAAAATCAGGCATCATCTTTGGTCTAAAAGGGGAAGTTTCATACCGGAACCTTCTGGTTTCAGATAAGAAGATTTTTAAAGGTTTTCCTTGTATATAGGTCTATGTAAAACCTGTGGGCATTTTTTGGCTTGAGGGCTATAATTTGAACATCTTGGTAGATATCCAGAAGATGAAGCTTCATACCAAATATCAAAGACTTTGGCCTCCTGGTTTCAGAAAAGAAGATTTTCAAAAGGTTTTTCCAAATATATGTCTATGTAAAACAAGTTGGCTCCAGGGTGGGACCATTTTTGCCCCAGGGCTATAATTTGAATAATTTTGGTAAAGGTCCACTAGATGAAGTTTCATACCAAAAATCAAAGGCCTTCAGACAATAACATTCTCAAAGGTTTCCCCTATATAAGTCTATGTTAAACCAGTGGGCACTGGGGCGGGCCGATTTTTGGCCCCAGGGCTATAAAACAATCTTGGTAGAGGTCTACTGGACAAAGCTTCATACCAAATATCAAAGACCTAGGCCTTGTGATTTCAGACAAGAAGATTTTTAAAGGTTTTCTCTGTATAAGTCTATGTAAAACCTGTGGGCCGTGGGGAGGGGCCATTTATGGCCCCACGGCCCCAGGGCTATAATTTGAACAATCTTGTTAGAGATCCACAAGATGAAGCTTCATACCAAATATCAAAGACCTGAGCCTTCTGGTTTCAGGCAAGAAGATTTTTAAATGTTTTCCCTAAATAAGTCTATGTAAAACCTGTGGGTCCTGCGGGAAGGGGACATTTTTGGCCCTCGGGCTACAATTTGAATAATCTTGATAGAGGCCCACAAGACAGACCTTCATATCAAATATCGAAGACCAGAGCCTTCTGGTTTCAGAGAAAGAAGCTCTTTAAAGATTTTCCTTATATAAGTCTAAGTAAAACCAAAGGGCCCCGGGGAAGGGGCATTTTTGGCCCCAGGGCTATAATTTGAACAATCTTGATAGAGGTCCACTACATGAAGCTTCATATCACATATCAAAGACCTGGACCTTGCGGATTTTAAAAGATTTTCCTTATATAAGTCTATGTAAAACCAAAGGGCCCGGGGCGGGGACATCTTTGGCCCCAGGGCTATAATTTGAACAATCTTTTATAGAAGTCCACTAGATGAAGCATCACACCAAATATCAAAGACCTGGGCCTTGCAGTTTCAGAGAAGAAGATTTTTTAAGTTTTCAGTAAAAAAAAAACTATTTTTGGCTCCTGTGACCTAGATGCACAACCATTTGAACAACTTTGAAAGGGGACCACATGAGGATCATTCCTGTGAAGTTTGGTCAAAATCCGATCAGTGGTTGAAGAGGAGATGTCGTTTGAAGAAAACTGTTTACGGATGCACCCAAACACACACGGATGCACGGAAGCACTGACGATGGACGACGGACGCAAAGTGATCACAAAAGCTCACCTTGTCACTACGTGACAGGTTGGCTAAAAACAATCATAGCCCTGTATTGCTCATCTGATCCATACTGTAAGAATGAAATGGCGGGCAATATAGTAAGGAGGAATGAAGGACTTTGAACAATTTTGATTGACAGTGACCCAAGGAACATTTCTGGGAAATTCTATCAAAATTAATCTAGCTGTTTATGACTACATTGTATGTCATTTTAGGGTTAGAATATTTTTAGCTCTGGTGGCTATCATGTTCATTTGAGCAAAATCGATCCATAAGCCATAACAAGTTTTTCAAAAAAAAGCTATTGTGACCTTGACCTTCAGCCCAGACCCCTGAATTTGATCTTGCCTGTTACCTACATTGTAATATTTGTGTGAAGCTACATCAAAATCCATTGATAAATCTAGGTGCTAGCTGGAGGCATGAAAAAGTTTTTCTAAAAACAGCTAAGTGACCTTGACTTAAGCTCAGGACCCTGAACATGGAACTTGCTTCACACATTTTCATATTCAACATTTGTGTAGGCTACATTAAAATCCATCAATAAATGTAGGCGCTAGCGCAATATGTCAAAGTTTTTTCTATAAAACAGCCACAGTAACTTTGACCTTGAGCCCAGAATCCTGAAAGTCAAACTTGCTTGAGATATTATCATACCCACCATCTGTGTAAAGTTACATAAAATCCTTTGAAATATGTAGGCGCTAGAGTGACGACAATAGCCACTGCATCTGGGACCCTGAAAGTCTAACTTGCTGGAGATATCATCATGTCCAACATTTGTGTGAAGTTACACTGAAATCCATCAATAAATGTAGGGGCTACAGTGAAAATAAAGCTTTTCTAAAAAATAGCCCCAAGAACCTTGACTTTGAATCCAACACCCTTAAAGTCTGATTTGCTTAAAAATAAAAGACATGGGCCTTGTGGTTTCAGAGAAGATTTTTTAAAGGTTTTCCATATATAAGTCTATGTAAAACCCTGGGTCCTGGGGTGGTGGCTTTGGCCCAAGTGCTATAATTTGAACCTTCAAAGAAGAGGTCCACCAGATTAAGCTTCATATCAAATATCTAATACCTGGACCTTCTGGTTTCAGACAAGAAGATTTTAAAGGTATTCCCTATATAAGTCAAAGAAAAACGGGCCTCCGTGGCCTAGTGGATAAGAGCGCTGACTCTAAGTCATTAGGTCTCTCACCGCCGTAGGTTTGAGCCTCGCTCGGGCCACGTGTGAGACCCCAAGTTCTGCAACGGAAGGTCAGGTGGTTTTTCTCCGGGTACTCCGGTTTTCGCCCACCTCTGATTAACGAACGGCTCGATATGAGTGAAATAATCTTGAAAGGGCCGTAAACCCAAACGAAAAAAAAAAAAAGTCAAAGAAAAACCAGTGGGACCCAGGGTGGGGCCATTTTTGACCACAGGGCTATAATTTGAAGAATCTTGGTAGAGGTCAGCTAGTTGAAGCTTCATACCAAACATCAAAGACCTAGGCCTTGTGGTTTTTTAAAGGGTTCCCTATATAAGTCTATGTAAAACCAGTGGGCCCTGGGACAGGGCCAGTTTTGGCATTTTGGCGCAGTGGCATTTTGGGGCCATTTTTGACCACAGGGCTATAATTTGAAGAATCTTGGTAGAGGTCTGCTAGTTGAAGCTTCTTACCAAACATCAAAGACCTAGGCCTTGTGGTTTTTTAAAGGGTTCCCTATATAAGTCTATGTAAAACCAGTGGGCCCTGGGACAGGGCCAGTTTTGGCATTTTGGCGCAGTGGCATTTTGGCCCTGGGGCTATACTTTGAACAAACTTGGTAGAGGTCCTCTAGATAAAGCTTCATAGCAATCATTTGAGACTGTGGCCTTCTGGTTTCAAACAAGTATATTTTTAAAGGGTTTTCCTATATAAGTCTATGTAAAACCAGTGGGCCTGGGGCGGGGCCATTTTTTGCCCCACCAGGGCTACAATATGTAGGTCCACTAGATGAAGCTTCAAACCAAATATCAAAGAACTGGGCCTTCTGGTTACAGACAAGAAGATTTTTAAAGGTTTTCCCTATATTGCAAAACCGGTGAACCCCGGGGCAGGGCCATTTTTGGCCCCAGGGCTATTATATGAACAATCTTGGTAGAGGTCCACTAGACGAAGCTTCATACCAAATATCAAAGACCTGGGCCTTCTGGTTTCAGTCCAGAAGATTTTTAAAGGTTTTCCCTATATAAGTCTATGTATAACAGATCAGCCCAATCACTGGGGCATTTTTAGCCCCAGGGCCATAATTTGAACAATCTTGGTAGAGGTCCACGAGACACAACTTCATATCATATACCAAAGACCTGGGCCTTCTGGTTTGAGACAAGAAGATTATATTAGGTTTTCCCTGTATACCGGTAAGTCTATGTAAATTGTTTTGTTTGATTTGAGGTTTAACGTCCCCGTCAACACTGTACAGGTCATTTTGGAGACGCTGATTCCAATTTTGTGGGACTTTTACCCGACGTTGAGATGAAATGACATCTCCAGCCCTGTCACCCAATGAAACCAATAGGGTTTATAAGCATGGACAATCCGACTTGTGCCGCTTTACCCGGGCAGGCTTAGATCCTCTTAGCTGTTTACCAGCTCTGTGTGGAAGCATCATGCAGCCCATCTATTTCTTCAAACTGGTGGACCCCGGCAGGGGGGCATTTTTGGCCCCAGAGCTATAATTTGAACAATCTTGGTAGAGGTCCACTACATGAAGCTTCATTTTGTTTGTTTGTTTTGGAGTTTAACGGTGCAGTCAACACTATTTTGGTCATTTTTGAGCCGGTCAGTTTACCTATCCACACTTTTCCTGGGCAGGCTTATACGTAAGCGGTTAACCAGTACAGTGCACATTCTTTTGCCAGTAACTGACAAATGCTCTTCTTGAATCAGCGGAAGGAAGAGAATGACCGTAGAAAACATTTCATCTCCACGAAAGAATGTTGCCGACCCCCACAGGTATCGAACCCGCATCCTCCTGATCACCAGTCAGACGTGCATCCGACTGAGCTACCGAGGCCGGCAGATGAAGCTTCATTTCAAATAACAAAGGCCTGGGCCTTGAAGTTTCAGAGAAGAAGATCCTTTAAATTTTCAGTGAAAAAAAATCTATTTTTGGCTCCAGTGACCTAGATGTGCAGGGACCAGATCCATTTGAACTACTTTGAAAGGGGACAACCTAAGGATCATTCCTGTGAAGTTTTAGGATGTGTTATCGTTATGTTTATAGAAGTACAGTAGACCTTCGATGGCTCGAACACCGATGGCTCGTTTACCATGACTGAGTCGAACCCGTTCTTGAGTCCCTAGGGAATTTCTGTACGTAAGAAATAGGGAGAGTAAAAAGTAGGATATTTTCGTCTTTTATCTTGCAAATGTATGCTGTGTGTACTCATTAGAATCGCCTCGATGAGGCGATTCTAATGAGTACACACAGCATGCATTTTTCATTATAGAACACATAAAAAGATGTCCTGAAGTATGTCGTTAAGCCTCCTGGTAGTAGCCCTCAGTGGCTCGAACTACCCTTGTCTCGAACAGATTGCCATGGTCCCAAAGGTGTTCGAGCCATTGAAGTTCGACTGTATAAGCAAATACCTTTAAATATGCTGACATTAAGGTTGCTAGAGTCCAAGTTCTGGACATATTTCCCCAGAAACCGGTTCAGTAGATAGGACACAACTCCTTCAAACATTGTGACAGCTTTGATATTCCTCCAAGAACACTGTTTTATTAGGCATTATAACTGAAATAGATAAAACAATTTTAATTATAACTAGACAAAGTGCCCAGTGGGGCACGTATACCCCCGGCCAGTGCCATCGCCTGAGTTGAAAATGGCAATAGCAAAAGGTTCTTTGCATATACAGGCCACATTCCATACAAGTAGTCATACTGGTTGTTGCTACCAAATTTTAAGTCTCTATGTACAGTAGTTATTGAGAAATCTTTGACACAAAATAATAAAAATGTACACTATTAAACAGCAAGAACTACAAAGGGAAATAACTCTAAAAGGCCTGACCCCTTGGCCCTTATTTTCTTTCCCACAATACAACTAGTCATACTGATCATGTTTGCAAAATTTCAAGTTTCTATGTACAGTAGTTATTGAGAAATCTTTGACACAAAATAAAAATATACACTATTAAATAGCAAGAACTACAAAGGGAAATAACTCTAAAAGGCCTGACCCCTTGGCCCTTATTTTCTTTCCCACAATACAAGTAGTCATACTGATCATGTGTGCAAAATTTCAAGTTTCTATGTGAAGCAGTTCCTGAGATACCTTTGACACAAAATAATTGTTTACGGACAGACAGACAGACAGACAGACAGACAGACAGACAGACAGACGGAAAAGACAAAAACTATATACCTCCATTGCATACTTCGTATGCCGGGGGTATAATTATGGCAGCCTCATTACTGTAGTAAATAGCATAGACTCAGATAGGATTGCTTCTAGGAAAAGTAGCCTGATCAGAGTCAACATATTTCTGACACAGCAACAATGGGCGAGAGCAGCAGCTCCTTCAAATATTGCATACGAAATGATATCAACAGTGTTCGATTAAAAGAAGGTAAGCTATTTTTGAAAGTGTAAATGTTAGAAGACAAATAAATTGAATTTAAAGTCAATGTTGTTTTCGCTTATGTTTCTTTCAAAAGTGGCAGCTTCTAATTGAAAAATCATTCTGCCATTGCCGTTGGTAAGTTCATACTTACGCTTTAGAAAGAATTCCTAAAATTTACCATTTTTGTGACATTTTAATATTTTCAATGACAAAAGTGGAATTATAAGGAATGAATTATTATATTTGTGGCTTTTATTGATGTGTAAACTGAAGAACCACTCACAAACTTAGCATAAAGCCCTTCAGGCTTCATACAGTTTATGAGTGATTCGCCGGAGTTAAACAGTTTACATATCGATAAAATCCACAAACATGAAAATCATTCCTATAATAATTTGTTTGTTTGATTTGAGTTTTAACGTCCCTGTCAACACTGTAAAGGTCATTTTGGAGACGTTTCTTCCAATTTTGTGTGACTTTTACCCGACATTGAGATGAAATGACATCTCAAGCCCTGTCGCCCAATGACACCAATAGGGTTTATTAGCATGGACGGTCCACCTCGCACCGCGGTTCCTGGACGGGCTTAGATCCTCTAAGCGGTTTACCAGTACTAGTGTGTGGGCCGGATTCAGCTCTGTGTGGAAGCATCATGCAGCACATAAATTTCTTCAAGCCCCTATGGGCGGGGGCCAACATTCCTATAATAAACCAGCCTGCTCAGCTGTAGGGATATGTAAGAGTTTTTGAAATTTTATATCCAAAATCTACAGGTATTGAACTATCCAAACCGAGAACATGAAGGTGCTGATAAGGCTATGCCGATGCACTGTCTGATATGCACCTTCATTTTTTTTTTTCAAATGGCAAATTTAAGTTTTCTCATGACAAAGCTTAGCATATCAACTGGGACCTATGCTCTTAATGAGAATGGGAACACCTGGCAGATTTTCCGCCATTTTTCTAAGGTACACAACTTTCTGGATTTTCTGTTCACTTTTCTATAAGCCCTGACCCACTGAAAATGGGGTCAACTCTTAAAGGAAAGAATTTGCTCCTCAGGAGCAAATTCTTTCCTTTAAGAGTTGACCCCTATTCACACGGGGGACAAAAGTACTTTTGCAGGAGTTGCCTCCCCTGAAGGTGTTCCCATTCCCCTTATTGCTAAGAATTTGCTCTTTAGATCACCAATGCCATGTAATGGACACTCTTACATTGACCATGCTGAATATTTCAATAACCCATTGTATGCTAGTCTAGTGGACTCTTCCATTGCTATATGATGGACAAGTCCATTTGTCATATAAGGGGTGTCAGGCCTATGTTTTCATTTTTACTCAATTTTTGATGGAAAATTTTGTTAGCAAATAGTGCAGGCCCTGATCAGACGCCGTGTTCTGCGGCATCTGATCTGGGCCTGCACTGTTTGCCAAGGTACCCCTTTAAGGGTTTCCAGCATGCAATGAGTTAACATTCCCCATGCTGAATATTTCAATACACTACACTTCTCTCAAATTTTCACTGTGCTGCTAGATTTCAATTTTTACCATGGACTAATTCAGAAGCAGAATTGAAAACAGTATGGATTCTGAGCAACAGGCTTCAAATAAGCCAGCTTATCTGGATCTATACTGTATTTAAAAAAAAGTATATATCTGGTTTCAGCATGGTGAGGGCTAAACAAGGAACAAGAGGGCCCAGAGGGCCCTGGTTCGCTCACCTGATCCAAAGCATAACAAGTGGGCCCCTGGCAGGGTCAATTTTGGCCCCAGGGCTAAAATTTGAACAATCTTGGTAGAGGTCCACAAGATAAAGCTTCATATCGAATATGAAAGACCTGGGCTTTCTGGTTTCAGAGAAAAAGATTTTAAAGGTTTACCCTGCATATAGAAGTCTATGTAAAACAAGATTTTCCCTTATATAAGTCTATGTTAAACCAAAGGGCCCCCAAGCGGGGGCATTTTTGGCCCCAGTGCTATAATTTGAACAATCTTGGTAGAGGTCCACTAGCTGAAGCTTCATAACAAATATCAAAGACCTAAGCCTTGTGTTTCAGAGAAGATGATTTTTAAAGATTTTCCCTATATAAGTCTATGTAAAACCAAAGGGCCACATGGCGGGGGCATTTTTGGTCTCAGGGCTATAATTTGAACAATCTTTATAGAGGTCCACTAGCTGAAGCGTCATAACAAATATCGAAGACCTAAGTCTTGTGGTTTCAGAGAAGAAGATTTTTCAAGATTTTCCCTATATAAGTCTATGTAAAACCAAAGGGCCCCGGAGCAGGGGCATTTTTGGCCACAGGGCTATAATTTGATCAATCTTGGTAGAGGTCCACAAGATGAAGCTTCATACCAAATATCAAAGACCTGGGCCTTGCAGTTTCAGAGAAGAAGATTTTTCAAGATTTTCCCTATATAAGCCTATGTAAAACAAAAGGGCCCTGATGTGGGGGCATTTTTGGCCCCATCACTATAATTTGAACAATCTTGGTAGGGGTCTACTAGATGAAGCTTCATACCAAATATCAGAGACCTGGGCCTTGAGGTTTCAGAGAAGAAGATTTTTCAAGATTTTCCCTATATGCTTTGTAAAACCAAAGGGCCCCCGTGCGGGGGGCATTTTTAGCTCCAGCACTATAATTTGAACAACCTTGGTAGGGGTCCACTAGATGAAGCTTCATACCAAATATCAAAGACCTGGGCCTTGCAGTTTCAGAGAAGAAGATTTTTAAAGATTTTCCCTATATAAGCCTATGTAAAACCAAAGGGCCCTGGTGCGGGGGCATTTTTGGCCCCAGCACTATAATTTGAACAATCTTGGTAGGGGTCCACTTGATGAAGCTTCATACCAAATATCAAAGACCTGGGCCTAGCGGTTTCAGAGAAGAAGATTTTTCAAGATTTTCCCTATATATGTCCATGTAAAACCAAAGGGCCCCCGTGCGGGGGCATTTTTAGCCCCAGCACTATAATTTGAACAATCTTGGTAGGGGTCCACTAGATGAAGCTTCATACCAAATATCAAAGATCTGGGCCTTGCAGTTTCAGAGAAGAAGATTTTTTAAGTTTTTGGTGAAAAAATCTATTTTTGGCTACTGTGACCTATATGTGCAACGGACCGGAACCATTTGAACAACTTTGAAAGGGGACCACCTAAGGATCATTCTTGTGAAGTTTGGTCAAAATCCGATCAGTGGTTTAGGAGGAGATGTCGTTTGAAGAAAAGTTTACGGACGCACGCACGCACGCACGGACGCACGCACGGACGCACGACGGACAAAAAGTGATCCCAAAAGCTCACCTTGTCACTACGTGACAGGTGAGCTAAAAACTGAATTTACAGGGTAATACAATATTTTTCTTAGTTCAACTCCCAAAACATTGTGTGTATGGGATCAAATCGCCTGGACAAGGTGGCCTAATGAGCACCTACAATCAATGTTCATCTGAAAATGTCCCATTCTTATGACCATAGTGCCATATTTTAAGTATTCAGACAACTCAACTCCTAACCATACTTGTTCTAAAATTTGTGCAAGTACAATTGCTGTGGTTGCTTTGATGCTGCATTTAAAAATAAATGGATGAGTTGCAAACAGTGTAGCCTCTGATGTGGCTCATATGGATCTACACTGTTGGGCCGGACAGTTCTGTCAAGAAACATGAATACAGTAAAAACAAAATCATCACGAAAACACTCCTATATAATTCTGTCCCTCTTGAACCACACTTCTATATTTTAAATCTGCTGTTTAAAGGGGTAAACTTTATTTTTCTTATTTCTGCTCTAAAATATAGATTGTGGGTACTCGTTAGAATAGCCTCACAGAGGCGGTTCTAACATGTACCCAAAATCTATATTTGGGACAAAAAAAAAAAGTCAAAATAAAATTTTCGTTGGCCATTACATCATGGCAAACATGTGTATGGAGTTTCGTTAGCCTTTGAGAAATGGAGCTTAATGCACAGACAATCTTAGCTTTTGAGAAATGGAGCTGTTGAAGCTGACGCCGCCAACACTTCCAGAAAGTCACAGATCCCTGTACTTAAGCAGTTGAGACAAAAATGGCTGTCAATCTGCCAGATGTACCCTTAGAAGTCATGCTAGCCAGATAGACATTTCACCAGCGTCTTTAGAGTGTTTACTATATTATTGAGACCTGACAATTGTGGCTGCTGTGAGACACAGTAAGACCATTATCAGATTTCCAGTTAATGATCTGTTTCCTTTACCCCAAATGTAACAAATAGAATCTTCCACTTAATAGCTTCAGGCAGGTCTATTTTCTGAGTTCTGTGTTGTCAGTCATTGTAAACTTAAGAAAACTTCCTATAGACACATCCAAACACTACGTCATCACTCAATAATACTATTTGCCGGGACTAACCGGTGGTGGGCAAAAAACGTCTATGGCCGTTTGTGGCCATTGTAAATGCGGTGTTATTTTCTGTAAACTTGTATTTTCTTTGGAATCGAAACGACAAAACTGACCTTTAAACTTTTAAAATAGGTATGTCTTAGCTAGTAATTATTGGTTTCTAGAATATTTGAGGATGTTTTGATGATAATTACCTGTTAAACTTGGGCAAGTAATGAGGCGGGATGGTCTTAATTATTTGTAATAAAAATGCACAAAACGAATGACTAAAAATGCGGAAGATGCAGGAATGAAGTCTAGAATATATTTATCTACTCATTTAAAGTGTAATTCGATCGATTTTCTGTAACAGTCAGCTAAAATATGCCCGTAATATTAAACCTATTTACAATGTGTTTATATGGAACCAGCGGCTTTTTGCCAACCACGAAAGATCGTTATCAATAGGAAAAGAAGTTTTGCGCATGCTCAGAGACAAGTAAACAAGATCACGTGTCAAAACATTGGATCCGTCTATTCTGTAATCAAATAGTGTAGAATGGACAGTTGTTACATGTACATTTTAAGCTGAAATAGATGTAAATGGTTTGCGAATGCCCCACCTTCAGGATGTTAGGCCTATACAGATTAATATTACAGAGGACCCGAGATATAACGGCAGTATTTGTTCCCTATTATTGTGCCGTTATGATGAATTTGTCGTTATAAAGAATCCCAGTTAAGAGCATGAGAGGTTATAAAAAGTCTTTTCCACATCATTACTCCAAGAAACAAATGTTACAGATATTTATTAGAATCGCCTCGGTTAGGCAATTCTAACAAATATCTATAACATTTGTTACTTGGAGTATTAGATTACAAGACCCTTTCACGACTATGGATTAGATTTGTGCATTTTCAACCCGAAGGAAGCCCATGTCACTTGAAACCTAGGCTAAGCCTTTAGCAAAGCAGTGTTTCCATTGAAATTGCCGTTATAACTAGCTTTGCCCTTATAAGGAACGTCTGTATAAAGCGGGTTGACTGTATAGTGTTATTAACCCTTCTCTTGCTGAATATTCAGTTTAGCCACACCCATTTCTGAATTTGAACCAATCAGATTACTTGAAGTAATTTATTCCTACAAATTCATAAATTGAATGTGAAACAGTGTAGATCCTGATCAGATGGCTTCTACAGAAGCCATCTGATCTGGATCTACACTGTTTCCAAAGATAGGGGTTGTCGTGAAGAGCAGGATAAGAGTTAATCAAGTAATTTCCTACAGGCCCAGTTACAGGTCTGCTTATTGGCCTGAGGCCAATACAGCAGACCTTGAACCAGTAACTGGGCCAATACAAAATTACTTGATTAATGCCAATTTTATTAATTGACACAATTGAAAAAAGATAATTATTGATTTTTGACCTGGTGTTAATACGGATGACCTCCGATGAATACAGGATAGTCAATTATTAACAACCTCTATAAACTAAAGGGACATTGGCGAACAGTGTAAACCCAAACCAGCCGTTGCAGAATTATACTGTTTACTAATGTTACAAGATTTTTCTGTAAAACTTATAATCAATGAAATTAACCTGACACCCCTTAAACTAGTAATGGACCTGTCCACCACGGCTATCAAGTGATAGATTCTATGTCATATATGGGTTAAAATCCCAACAAATACAATATGCACTGAGAGTTGCTGACAGAAGCTTTTAGAAAAATAATCATCAATATTTCATTATTCTAGCCCCATGAAATACTGCAAATGAAGAATTTTCTAAATCCCAAGGCAAGGCTTGCAAATATTCCCTGATAAATGAGGTAGCATAAACCATTAAATAACAGTCGATAACAGATGACAGCTGGAAAATTTAAAAGAAAAATCTTACAAGTGTTGCAAATAAGGGGAAAAGATGCATATCCAGGGGAGGCACTTCTTGTTTCCCTTACCAACAGGCCTTCTTCTCTTCAAGGAAAAAATTTGCTCCTCAAGGGTTCTACTCTTAAAGGAAAGAATTTGCTCCTCGGGTGTGAAGAGGGTTGTACTCTTAAATCATGATCAATCGCCACCAAAGAATGCTACTGACCTAAGCAGGTTTCAAACTCATGACCTGATCACCAGTGCATGATGTTCAGCAGGCAAGCCAACACGAAGTCATAAGTTATCTTATTGAAAACAAGAACTGGAAATGTGATCCTCACATTCCGGCATACAAAAAGCGAGCTCAACAAAGATGGCCGAAAATACCCCATATTTATTGATTCCCCTTTAATCTCAATGTCTCCCATTATCATGTAATTTTAAGGTTTCCATTACAAAATCCAGTTCTAAGTTGAGACCTCTTGGAAGTTGTTGTTGTTTTGATTGATTGATTGCCTGACTGACTGATTTATTGATTGATTGACTGACTGTCCGACTGAATGTTTGATTGATCACCTGATTGTATTGAAGTTTAACGACATGTAAACCTTTGTGGGTCATTCTCCCAGAGAAACATCACGAAAACACGCCTATGTAAATTTGACCCCCTTCAACCCCACTTTTATATAGTAAAACTGGGATTTCCACGGGTATACCTTATTTTTCTTATTTCTGCTCTAAAATATAGATTGTGGGTACTCGTTAGAACCGCCTCGGTGAGGCGGTTCTAACAAGTGCCCACAATCTATATTTTGAGCAGAAATAAGAAAAATATTACAATTTTTCATCATAAAATTTTCACTTTTTTCGGTGATAAGGGCGGCTATGTATACCCGACAAAATAAAAAACGCACACAGTAGGTTTTGTCGTTTTTCAGAATTATAACAAATACTTCAGAAATTTTATTTAACAGATCTGTGGTACAATAATCCAACAGTCTATGCCCAAAATTTCATTTGATTTGGTCTTAACTGGAGTGTTATCAGTCTTGAAGTAGGGATGGGTCAAAATCAAAAGTCACAAACTGTTTCAATAAGAAGTATGTCCACTTTCAGCATTTAGACACGCTGTACATCGCCGACGCATTGACCCAATGATGTTTCTGATGTCATTCTGAGGAATTGCATTCCATTCGCGATGCAAAGCCGCAATCATCTGCTGACTTGTCCCAACCTGGTGACGTTTTCTTACGTTATGACTAATGGTTGTGTGGTGCACAGCAAAGGCTCTGGCTACACGTCGCACACTTGCTCCAGCGGAGAGCATGCAGATTGCCCTGTCCGTTTCATGGCTTTGCAGTCTTGGCATAGTGCTATTTAGATCAAGTAAAGTACACTCAAGGCAAAGAAACGATATCCATACACACGTAAACAGTGGAAACTCCATGTACACAGCAGGTTTAGATATGACCATGGAAAACTTATTCAACGGTGACAAAGAATCAAAATTTCGTGCATGTGAAATGTACGGATGTAAATCTATGCCATGCTGAAATTTCAATCGATTTCGACCACTTATAAGGAATTTATCGATGGTTAAAGTTGAACCTAAAAAGGTAAACTTAACGGGAAAATCCTACACTGTGCGGTTTTTATTTTGTCGGGTAT
Organism: Lucinisca nassula; assembly: GCA_963580285.1. Taxonomy (NCBI): domain Eukaryota; kingdom Metazoa; phylum Mollusca; class Bivalvia; order Lucinida; family Lucinidae; genus Lucinisca; species Lucinisca nassula. The sequence continues at coordinate 21,697,745 of OY757013.1, read as the reverse complement.
ATTTATATAGGCGTGTTTGCGTAATGGGGAGAAAAGCGATAGAAGAGACAGTAGAAGATATGAAAGTGAAGGACAGGAGAGAAAGAGGAAAATGAATGAAAGTGTAGAAACTGAAGAACCATCTACCCAAGTGGACTCTTCCATTGCCATATGTTGGAGAAGTCCATTTGTCATAAAAGGGGTGTCAGACCTATTCTTTTCATTTTTATTCTATTCTTGACAGAAAATTCTATTAGCAAATAGTGTAGTGTAGGCCCTGATCAGAATCCGCGTTCTGCAGCTTCTGATTTGGGCCTGCACGGTTTACCAAGGTATTTTTCGAAAAAGCACATTGGTTTACCTTTTCCTCATTCAAAAGCTTAAGGAACCAAATCTGGCCTTGTAAAATAGGTCAAGGTCAACATGTGAACAAACTTGGTAGAGCTAAGTCACCCAATCATCTATCAAGTTGAAAGGCAATCCGGCCAATGGTTCTGGAAAAGAAGCTATCTGGACCATTCACAGACATTTATTTTGTTCCCATTGTCACGTCATAGATCATAAAAGTTTTCAAAAAATGCATTGTTCTACCTTTTTTGTTCCACCTCATTGTTCTACATTCAAAAGCCTGAGAAAGTAAATTTGATATTTCCATAAAATAGGTCAAGGTCAACCTACATGTATGGCCATCATTTGAACAAACTTGGCAGAACTCAGTCAACATGTGTTCATACCATTTAAAAACGCAATCGACCCAATGGTTCTGGAGAAGAACATTTAAGGTTTTTACCATATTTGGGCATGGCAGCAATCTTGGTCATATGACCTGGACCATTTGATCAAAGGTTTGTTCCCCTATTGTCAGGAGGTTACATATGAAATTTAACTAATTGGCTCAGCTGTTTCAGAGAAAATGTCCTTTGAATTGTCCATGGACTTGCAATCCATGAGACTTTGGGCCAAGGTTTCCGAATGACCTCATAGAAATTCATTTTGCACCTACCGGTACTCTCATGTTATAAGAACACAATATTTTTCGAAAAATGCAATGTTTACCCTTTTCCCCCTCAAAAAGCCTAAGGAACCCAAATTGACCGAGCCATAAAATAGGTAAAAATCCACCTAGGCCACACAACTAGGTCATCATTTTTGCGAACTTGGTAGTACAGGTACTCAGTCACATGATGCTACATACCAAGTTTCAAGACAACTGGCTCAGTGGTTCTGGAGAAGAAGCTTTTTTTAGGTTTTTACCCTATTTGGGCATTGCAGCCATCTTGGTCATGTGACCTGAACCATTTGATCAGGGTTTTGTTCCACCACTGTTAGGAGGCTGCAGATGAAATTTAATTGAAATTGGCTCAGTGGTTTCAGAGAAGAAGACATTTAAAAATGGCTGACAGACAAGAGATGGATGACAGAGGCCTACCATCCTAAGCACCCAGCTCCCCTGGCTCAGGGGAGCTAAATTTACATGATAATTTCTGGAGGAAAAAAAAACACACAAAAAATTAGCTGTTAAATGCAAACTAAACACCTGCTGAGGTAATAATTATTTTGGTAGATAAGACATGGACCCTGTTATCATGTAAAAAGGAAGGTTGTGTAAATGCTTGAAATTTCTTGTTGGCATATCTCTTGAAATGGTTGGTTTTTCACCAACTTTGCAGGAATATACATCCATTTAAAGCATATGTCCTTGAACTGACAGGCCTCCATGACGAAGAGGTTAGGAGCATGGACTCTTAAATGTTAGGTTTCTTACAGCTGTGGGTTTGGGTCTCATTTGGGTTACACACGGGAGATGCCAAGTTCTGGAACAGAAGGTCACATGTTTTTATAGGAGCTTTTTTCGTGACATACTTCCGGTTCTAAAAATAGAACGGAAAAAGCCCTTGCCGTCATCTGTCATACTGCTTCAAAGGCAGTGGGACAGATAAAGTGTTAACTATAGCGTAAAACAGCGGAATTCTTTTAAACTTTTGGGGAATTCTAAAGTAAGATAATGGGAGAAACAACGATATGCTGCCAGATGTGAAATTTCGCATTACGAAAATGATAAATTGTATATATACGATCTCTCTCTCTCTCTCTTAGCGCATCAACAATTAGCGAGCGCAGGCAAATGTAAATTACAGGTAAAAGGGTTAAATGACGCTAAGTCAACCGACATGTAGCGTCTCATCGACGTCGTGTCTACATCAAACCAACTTCAAAGCGATGCATTGAATTTGACAGTGCAACGTCGATGAAACGTCACAACGTTTCGTTGGCGATAATACGGCGTTGCTTAATAAAATGTCTTTTGCCCAGTGCTCGGACCCATCAAGAATCAGTGGGATTGGAACATTAAATTCAAAACAAATGTAGAATACCCTTTCAGAGCATAAGAATGTTAAACACTCCTTCGCAAGTGCCAGATTTTACAGTAAAATCTGGTAGATTTGTAGATTGGTTCAACCTGCCAAGCCCTTAGGTCTACATTAACCAATTTGGTACCGGAAACTCCAAAAGGGGTAAGTGACAAACAGTGCAGGCCCAGATCAGACGCCACAGAACGCGGCGTCTGATCAGGGCCTGCACTATTTGCAAAAAGTTCGGCCATTTTCCAAATAAATTTTGAAGAAAACACAACCTGACACCCCTAAATTTTGAAAATGACTCCTAATATATATAAGGAGGAAGATGCCATTTGGAACAAAAAGGGTTATGGGCTTCTTGGATACAGGGATCAGTCAAACCATCTAAGCGGTCACGTGCCATTGAAGTGAGTTGGAGTGGTTGTCGACAGCATGACGTCGAGCCAACGTTGACTCAACGCCCGTCTGTAAGTCCACTCATTGGTTGTTGTTGTTGTTTTTGACTGTCAGTATGTTTATTTGTCTGTCTAACAGTCCGTCCGTTCGTCTGTTAGTCATTCATTCAGTCCGTCGGCCTGTGTGTCGTCTGTCTGTCTACTGTCAGTTTGTCGGTCAAACCCCTCTCTCTGTCTCTCTCTCTCATGCCAACGGTCATGTGACAATGAAGTGAGTTGGAGTGTGTGTCGACCGCATGACGTCGAACCCACATTGACTCAACTATCCTCCGTCAGTCCACTCATTAGTTTATTTCGACTGTCAGTATAGACATTTAAATTGCACATTTAGAGAGAGAGAGAGAGAGAGAAAGAGAGAGAGAGAGAGAGAGAGATAGCGAATAAAACAAAAGTTACGTAAAAACTTATTTTGTGAATAACGGTATCTCAAGCCATTGACATGGGTCATTCACGAAAAGATTTTCGTCAATTAAAAACGGATTTAGGATAAATGAATTTCGGCAATGAAAGTAAAATATCATTTTTTCCTTCTCGAGGCATTATTTCAACGGTATATTTTCTCTCAAAATGTCTGAATTTTGTTAGCATTTTATGTTCTGCCAATACATTTGAATAGCGCTGGCCGTTTCAATTGACGGCCAGTACTTTGCGCATGCGCAAGAATGACGTCATAAACGGAATTCCTCAAATCTATTCATTTTTTTGTTTGTTTGTTTGTTTTTGCCCACCTATGTTTTACAAGTGATCTTGAAAGAGCTGCAAAACCAAAATAAAAAATTATTGTCCTTGAACTGGTAAGTTTGGGGTTATTTTCAAGGTCAACACAGGATAAAATACATGTAAGGTGTCATGTAAATACATGTCAAACTGCACACAATATCTCGCATATGTTCTGCATGTCGTCTCAGGCTCGTGAAAATATCTCATAATGAATCAGAGCTATAGAGCGAACTCGAAACTGATAGCAACTGTTATATTCAATGTTCAAAGGGCAATAACTCCAAAAGTAGGAAATCAGTTATAGTTCATATGTTCTGCATGTTGTCTTATTGTGTTCTACATATCTGTGAAGTTTCATGAAAATATCTCAAATGGTATCCAAGTTATGGAGCAGACACGAAACTACGATAGAAATGGTTATGTTCTATGTTCAAAGGACAATAACTCCAAAAGTAGGAAAATCAGAGTTAATGTTCATATGTTCTGCGGGTCATCTGATGGTGCTCCACATATCTGTGAAGTTTCGTGAAAATATCTCAAAATAGTATCAGAGTTATGGAGCCGACACGAAACTGATAGCAACAGCTTTATTCAAAGTTCAAAGCGCAATACATGTAACTCTAAAATTAGGATAATCAGGGTTATGGTTTATATGTTCTGCACGTCATCTCATAATGCTCCACATATCTGTGAAGTTATATGGAAATATCTCAAATGGTAGCGAAGTATTGGAGCGGACACAAAACTACGATAGAAATGGCTATTTCAAATGTTCAAAGGGCAATAACTCCAAAAGTAGGAAAACCAGAGTTATGGTTCATATGTTCTGCACTTCGTCTGATAGTGCTCTACATACCTGTGAAGTTTTGTGAAACTATCTTGTATGGAGCTGACACGAAACTGATAGCAACAGCTATATTCAAAGTTCAAAGGGCAATAACTCCAAAAGTGGGAAAATCAGTTACGGTTCATGTGTTCTGGAGGTTCATGTGTTCTGGAAGTCATCTCATGGTGCTCTACATATCTGTGAAGTTTCGTGAAAATATCTCAAAAGGCATCAGAGTTATGAAGCGGACACGAAACTATGATAGAAATGCCTTTGTTCAATGTTCAAAGGGCAACAACTCCAAAATTAGGAAAATCAGAGTTACAGTTTATATGTTCTACATGTCGTCTGATAGTGCTTTACAAATCTGTGAATTTTTGTGAAAATATCTCAAAGGGTATCAGTGTTAGGGAGCGGACACCGAACTATGGGGCGCTGACGGACGGATGTACGGACACTCAAAACTTTGGAGGGTTTAACATAATGCACCGCCAATGTCAAGGGGAGATAATTAAATTAAAATACTGTGGCAAGCACAAATGCTGTCAGCGCTGGAAAATTCCACTCATCCAATGACCTGGCAGTAAAACTTTTGAAGGACGAATAAACCTTTTGTCTTGTCCCTGAATCTACATGCCCTTTTTAATGCAGGACGAGTAAAAATTTGAAGAATTTTCCAGCCAAACAAATCCTAACCCAAACCATGAGTGACCTACATCCTGCCATCACCGAAAATACTGTCAGTAAAATAGAGGCATACAGATTCTAAAGTTTAGCCTGCACAGCATAATGAGCTGTTATATCCATGGTGCAAAATGTGGTCATTTGCAAAAATCTTACCTTTAGCTAATGGTGACAAATTTCCTGACAGCTGTCAAATTTTCTACTTTCACTTTGACACTAAAATCAAACAGATCACCATAAACTACTAAACAATATAAGGAAGTCCTATCTGCAGAATCTAAGAAGTCAAACAATTGTTCAATTTCATGCCACAGCTTTTACTTTTGTAACTGTTTAAGTAACATTGTTGCATCCAGCATCCAACCGCAGCATTAACATAGAATTTGTCAATAAACGAACAAAAGTCACGTGACAAACCGCGGAAATGACAAATTGATTGTAGGGATCAATTCAAAATTAACAAAATCGAAGCAAAATCGCATCCTCAAAATATTCGATGCATTAAACTATTTCTATAAACGCTCTAAGCACAAAAATCAGATTTATATATGAAATGATTAATTTTACGAACCTGTAAAAAAGTACAATAGTAATTAGAAAAAGCTTTTGAATTGCCCCCGCGATATTTCAGTACAGGTAAAAACCGACACATTTTCTTGGTGCACACTAATGCCCGGCAAATGTCCGTAAAATGTCCGAAATGTATAGGGGTAGTGGTGCGTTATCCCTAATATCTCGATTTCGGGTGGACATAATTTAATAAAACTTATATCAAATAAAATTTTAAGCTCCATTCTAAAAGGTTATGAAATATATTTATCATTTGTAACCTCATAGGGGTTAATATTTGAATTTGATTTGTCCGATCTTCTGTCCTGGATGTTGGGGGTAGTAGTGCGTTTTCCTTATCTATCTATCTATCTACTGATACTGCGTCGGTCACATCTGACCATTACCGCAGGTGTACATTACATACACTCCAGGTTTGCAGGATGAATGCCTACACAGTAATCATGTAATTACGATAGGGATCTTTAACCTGCACAGGGGATGGTTCTCCCTGCACAGGGGGAGCGTGATAGCTCAGTGGTTAGTGCACTTGCCTCTGATGCTAGAGGTCCCGGGTTCGATCCCCGGCAGCGGCGATAAAATTTCGGTGTCCGAACACGCTCCATTGGCATCATTTGCAGGGATGAATGTCATAAAGTGCACCGTCCTTCGGATCGGGACGTTAACTGGAGGCCCCCTGTGCAGGGAGAACCATCCCCTGTGCAGGTTAAAGATCCCTACCGTAATTACATGATTACTGTGTAGGCTTTCATCCTGCAAACCTGGAGTGTATGTAATATACACCTGCGGTAATGATCAAATGTGATCGACGCAGTATCAGAAGATAGATAGATAGATAGATAGGGGGCCTCCAGTTAACGTCCCGATCCGAAGGACGGTGCACTTTATGACATTCATCCCTGCAAATGATGCCAATGGAGCGTGTTCGGACACCAAAATTTTATCGCCGCTGCCGGGGATCGAACCCGAGACCTCTAGCATCAGAGGCAAGTGCACTAACCACTGAGCTATCACGCTCCTTCCTAGACTTGTGAAAATCAAAAATTAATAAAATTTGTATCAGAAAAAATTTTAAGCTCCATTCTCAAAGATTTTTAACATTTTTTTACGTCTTATGGGCCCATTTTTGAAGTTGTTTTGTGCGGGATGTTACCGGATTGTGTCCGAACTGGGTCCCCCTATTTGCAGACAAGAACCGTCAAGAACCGACAAGAACAGTCAAGAACCGACAAGAACCTTTTTTTTGGCCTATTTATCATAAAATATAATTCAAAATGATATTTTAAACCCGAACTGTTTGGGGTAGTTGTGCATTATCATAATATCTCAGCTTATGGTGATCCCTAGTTGATAACAATTGTATCAGATAAAATTTTAAGCTGCACTCCGAAATAATAATATTTTTTTTTCTTTTACACCTCATTGAGGCAGTTCTACTGTGTACACACAACTCGGATTGTGTCCTGGATGTTGGGGGTAGTGGTGCGTTTTCCTTAATATCTCGACTTTTAAAAATCAGAAATTAATAAAATTTGTATTAGATAAAATTTTGAGCTCCATACTAAAAGGTTATTAAAAATATATATTCTCTTTTTAACCTGTTAGGGGTCCATTTTTGAAGTTGATTTGTCTGGAATGTTCCCGCATTGTGTCCGGACGGTATGGGGTAGTTGTGCATTATCATAATATCTCGACTTGTGGTGATCCCTACTTGATAAAATTATATCAGATTAAATTTTAAGTTCCATTCATAAAGAATATTGACAAGAGGGTCATGATGACCCTGGATCGCTCACCTGATCCTTACTGCACAACTGAAATGGTTGGGGGCGTGGGGGGGGGGGGGTTGATCCCTTTGACATCGTGGTCAGGTCTTAGCGTACCAGAAGATGAACAGGCTCAGTTTACCTATCAATGACTCGTGGAGACAAGGAGTTGTGTGTGTGTGTGGGGGGGGGGGGGGGGGGGATGGGGGTGACAAGAGGTTGTGTGTGAATGTGCGAACAGGATGAGTCTAACTATCAATGACTCATGGTGACAAGGGGTTGTGCGATGGAGGAAGGGGGATGGTGTGTCAAGGGGTTCCGCTGGGGGGGGGGGGGGGCAAGTAGTTGTGTGTCATGGTGACAAGGGGTTATGCAGGGTGGGGGCATTTCATTTTATTTTTGTAATAGCAATATGTACTGGTGCCATATTTTTATTGCAACACAACAATGAGATAGGAACCGGTTAAGCCTTCTTTAACCCTTCTTATTGGTAGAGTAAGTAGAGTGAAACTCTTCATCAATAGTTGCCAGAAGGCAACATACCTCGTCTATAGGGGCCTAAGTTGAACAAGTTATGTGTGAATGCTGAGTGCATGCATGCATGAGTGCGTGTGTGCATGTATGCATGTGTGTGTGTATGCAAGGATGCCTGAGTATGTGCATGCATACATGCATGTGTGAGTGTGTGTGAATGTATGTGTGCATGCATGTTTGTGTGTGCGTGCGTGCGTGTGTGAATGTTTGTATGTGCACATGCATGCATGTATGAGTGTGTGCATTTATGCACGCAGCATGTGTGTTTGCATGCATGCATGAGTTTGTGAAAGCATGTATGTGCGCATGCATGTCTGAGTGTATGTATGTATGTATGTATGTATGTATGTATGTATGTATGTATGTATGTATGTATGTATGTATGTATGTATGTATGTATGTATGTATGTATGTATGTATGTATGTATGTATGTATGTATGCATGGGTTTGTGAAAGCATGTATGTGCGCATGCATGTATGTATGTATGTATGTATGTATGTATGTATGTATGTATGTATGTATGTATGTATGTATGTATGTATGTATGTATGTATGTATGTATGTATGTATGTATGCATGGGTTTGTGAAAGCATGTATGTGCGCATGCATGTATGTATGTATGTATGTATGTATGTATGTATGTATGTATGTATGTATGTATGTATGTATGTATGTATGGGTACCCACGACTCATTTTCATAAAAAATAGGAAAATATTATATTCCCTGTCAAAAAAGTAACTATACCAACTTCCGGGTAAATTCCAGTAGCTATCCGGCAGCCATTCAGCTAAATGTGACTGTAAACTTACGAATCGGACGTTTAGCTACAAAATGCATACATTTGCATTTGCCCATAATATTTTGCTCAAGAGTTGTCTTGCAATATGTGCCTAGAAAGGTTTTCCAAGGAATTTGGCACTGCGCATGCGCAGATGATCACTTTTGGTCTGAGACAAAATATCATGATTTTATATTCATGGCTTTAATTTGTGAAATTCTCAGATTATCTCCCTTTCAATTAAAAATATAGCAATTTTCAAGCTGTTGCTATTTCTATACCTGTCATTAAATTTTTGCAATTTCTTTAAAAAGCGCTTTGTTGCCACCATTGCTGTTAACCATGATGGAAAATACTGCAGAAAAATCGTGTAGCATGTAGCACTACCAATTGCGATTTTCTATGGAATTTCAATTGAAAGCAGCATTTTGCACACAACTTCAAAGACTCGGAGGCCTGTACGTGATCGTCTGTTTCTCTCAGCAAATGGAACTAAAGTTCCAAACCTTTTGTGAATAGACACACAGGGTATCTAATGAAAGGTTACATGTATAAAATTTAAGAATTCTTGTGCTAAGTGTAATTTTTTTCTGATGTAAAATCTTGGCCTTTGAAATTATTTATTCCTGATCTTTGTTTTACTTCTACTTGTCACAGTTACTCCTTGGTGTTTAAAACAATAGCCCAGACTGGCCTGTTTACATAAACAAAACAGTTTGGACTTTTGCATGGTAGTATGAGCCGTCTAACTAAATCAAAACAAATTGTGTGCGTTTTTCATTTGTAGTAAATATGGTAACAGAAACAATTTTATGTATGGGAACTTTTTTGACTCAGTATATAACACTGTAAACCACTTTTTCTCATTTGAGAACTCACAAACCATGCTTTTGGGCAAATATGAGAAAAATAATGCATCCCCTGTTAACCCTACTTTTATTTATATAAAATTGGGTTTCACTGACTTTCAAGTTTAACAATTATTTGCTGCTGAGTAATATCATGATCACTGTAAACCCCAATTTTCTCTATTGACAAAACACAAACCATGTTTTTTTTAGGAAATACGAAAGAAATAATGCACACCCGTGTAAATCATGCTTTTCTCCACATAATGTGGGTTCACACGGGTGGTCATTACAAAGCTTCCAAATTTAACATGATGTCACACATGTTGCTGCTCACAAGACGGACACTGTCATTGATTTGCTGATGAATTCAGACCTAAACATATTTAGGACATGGACACATCAGTCAGGCGAGATACAGCAGACATTCAAATTATCAACTGGACCCAACTTTTCCCTTCAAAAGCCGTGAAAGTAGCTTTCTACTATTTCAATACAGGTATGCAGCACACGTCAACTTATTATGAGTTAAAGCAATTAACTAAAATGACGTTTAATCTCGTTAGAAAATTAATGGCCCGTAAAGGCACTCAAAATAGAAGTGAAGGCAATAATCAGGAATCGATACAATTAACCCACAGCTCCCATCAGAGATACCAAAGGAAAGGAAACACAAACATGAAACAAAAGACCCTAATGGAAACATCAACAGCGGAAAGCACACTGGATAGTTATTTTCCCACAAGTCCGTGAATTGAACGAATACACCTATTTCATCGGCAGCCAGAAATGGATGCGGCTAAATTTCGTCGTTGTTTCAATTTTTCGCATTTAATTACATTTCATTTTATCTTGAAATATTTTCTAAGGCTATCCTACTCTTCCACTGATTCAAGAAGGGCAGTTGTTTGTTTCTTGCGAAAGAAAGTGCACTGTACCGCTTAACCAGTGTTTATATGTATGTCTCCCAGGAAGGGTGGTAAGTAAAGCTGACCGACTCGATCTATCATAAACAGTGCCCAGAAAACATGTACACTTCATATTTTCTAGTTCTGTGGTGTATTACTTGCTTCCATAGGATAACCATTTTATACAACATAATTGACTTGGCCAAATGAAGGCAATAATCAGAATCAATACAATTAACCAACAGTGCCCATCAGAGACACCAAAGGGAAAGAAACACAAACATGAAATAATTAGAACCCAATGGAAACATCAGTAGCGGAAAGCCAAAAGGACAGTTACTTTCCCACAAAATGGCCAATTGGCTATCCAAAATAAAAAACAAAATATAAGCGATACACACTTTGAAAGACAAACAATAACAAAAATAAACCGCGACAGAAGAAACGCCTTGGAACGGACAGTGAAAAGAATTTCATCGGGATGGTGATGCTCAAATGCTTAAATCGATTTTACGCGACCGCTGTCTTCGCCCCTTACTTCCGTCGCGATTTAGACAAATAATTTGTTCAGTCCCCAAGTAGGCCTCCTAACTCACCAGTGCAACATCTCCAAGAACACATTGAGAGCGAAAAAAAAACGAAAGCCGGCAATCTAGTGGTGCTCGTGTCGAACAGCTTCCAGAGGGACTGCATAGAGTCGAGGGATTTCAGGTAAGTATTATAGTGAAACTTCGATAACTCGGACACCATGGCTAATTCGAACCCTTTGTGTTGTCCCTTGAAATTTCTTCGGAATCCCCAGATATCCACATATTCAGATTTTTTTCTGGTTGTAAGTCGTGTGCTCATTATAAGCGCCTCATTGAGGCGATTCTGATGAGTGCACACACCATAACTTTATTTTATACAAGAACACAAAGATATCATTAAGTGATATTAATTACGCCTCAAGATCTGACACTATGATTAAACTTCCGTAGTTTGAACTACCCATATGTCTAACAAATTTTCGTGATCTTAAATTCGTTCCGAGTTATTGAAGTTCGACTGTAGAACACCCCAAATTTAAGATTTCCGATCCGGTGAGCTTTTCGAGTAAATATGAAGTTTATGATAACCACTATATGTTATGCACTCTCATATAATCGGTTCTGTAATATAAACGTTCCATCTTTGAACCCATTCACGATTGACATCTTTCTTCCATCTTTAACTGCACCCCGGTCAGAATCAGAATCTGATTTGTTTACTGGTGACACGTCCTTAATTGCTGTGGGTTAATTGTATCGATTCCTGATCATTGCCTTCACTTCTACCGACTGAACTAGTCCCTAGACCTCACTAGGGTGGTGAATCAGGACTCATATTCTATGACGGTGTCAGCGTAAAGTCTTTCTGAGAATTAAAGTCTTTCTGAGAATTCTGAGAGTTAGTTGGTGCCTGATTCTCTGTGGTGTCTAACTGTTGGCTTTCTTTTGCTCCAGCATTTCAGTGGTTTCTTGCTGTCGAGTCCTCACCGTTGTTTCATCTCTGTGGATGTTTGAATTTTGTGTTCTCGGAGATGTTGCACTGATGAGTTGAGAGGCCTTCATGCGGACTGAACAAATTATTTGTGTAAATCGCGACTGAAGTGAGAGCGAGGATTGCGGCCGCGTAAAATCGATTTAAGCACGCAGTGAAAATCTTTTCAAGGACCGTTCCAGTGCGGTTCTTCTATTTTATTAATTTTGACGTTCACAAGTTTAGATATTATACTCCTAGGACTGACGAGTTCAATTTGGATTGTTACGATCCAAACAGTTTGGCTGTCAAGATATCCCTCATGGTCTTTGGTAATAGGACTCATAAAATAAGCACACACTGGCAGAAGAGGATGATTGCCACTGCTACCAGCTTGTGAGATTGCAATAGTTAAGCACTACAATTTAATTAACTGACAGCTGCTGGGTCCAAAATCAATTTTTTGTGGAAACTGGCATCACTTTAACTTTTGAATTGCTTGCAAACAGTGAAGACTCTGATCCGTGTTCAGAGATCTGGGTGTCTGTCCACTGTTTAGATATGTCTGTTTCAGGTCGATTATTTATCAATCAACCAATCAAGTTACATAGCTTCCCTAGAATCGTACATGTGACCAATAGAGTTATAAAAAAAAATGGGCACAACATAAATGTTATACGACAGACTGCATGCATGGTAGTAAACCCAATCACTGTTGACAACTTTGCTTCCCTCTTTAATTGCCCGCCGGTGGGTCAGGCCTCAGATTCTATGACGGTTCCAGTGTAAAGTAGAAGTAAAACAAAGATCAGGAATTGATATAATTAACTTACTCCACCCATAAAAGACACCAAAGGGAAAGAAATACAAACATTAAGCGACCAGACCATAATGGAAACCCAAACAAAAGAAGGCCATAAGGACAGTTACTTTCCCACAAAATGGCCATATGGCCATCCAAAACCAAAAAACACAAGTGATACACACAGTAAGTAACAAACAACAACATAAATAAATCGCCACAGAAGAGGCTAAAGGATAAAGGCTTATTGAGAGTTAGAGAGATCTAATTCAAAGTAATGTTGGCTGATGCCTGATGCTCTGTCTCTGGTCGGGCCCATCGGAGTCTAACTGTTGGTTTTCTTTTGCTCCAGCATTTCAGTGGTTTCTTGCTGTCGAGTCCTCACCGCTGTTTCATCTCTGTGGTTGTTTGATTATTTGTGTTCACGGAGATGTTGCACTGATGAGTTAGGAGGCCTTCATGCGGACTGAACAAATTATTTGTCTAAATCGCGATGAAAATGAGGGCGAGGAATTGTGGCCACGTAAAATCGATTTAAGCCCCCAAGTGGAATTCGTTTCCGCTGACCGTTCCAATGCGGTTCTTCTGTCGCGATTTATTTTTGTTATAGTTTGTCTTTAGGTGTTTGTGTCGCTTGTGTTATTTTATTTTTGATAGCCTGTTGGCCATTTTGTGGGAAAGTAACTGTCCTTTTGGCTTTCCGCTGTTGATGTTTCCATTAGGTCTGTTGCTGCATGTTTGTGTTTCTTTCCCTTTGGTGACTCTGATGGGAGCTATGGGTTGATTGTATCGATTCCTGATCATTGCCTCTACTTCTATTTAGCACATGTGAGCAGGTTGATATGTGTCCTCTCTGGCTGCAAATATCAGAAACAACAGCTTTTATTGTGACACGGCCCATTTATGTATAATTTTCAATTCCCATTTAGCTTTTTGAGACCATGACTGTCTTACATTTATGAGTCCATTAGGCGTATATAAACAATGCAACTTTTACTATACACCAGTCAACATTACATCAGTCAGTTTTAATGAGGGATGAAAGGATAAATAAACAGACCATGTGATCAATCATTTCTTAGATTTGAGGGTTTTTCGTCAGTCACAGGACTGATTAAGGAAAACGCACCACAACCCCCAACATCCAGGACACAATCCAAGTTGTGGGTACTCATTAGAACTGCCTCAATGAGGTGTATGAAAATTTTGTTTGTTTGATATGACGTTTAACGTCCCCGTCAATACTGTAAAGGTCATTTTGGAGACATTGCTTCAGATTTTGTGGGACTACCCGTTCTCCCGACATTGAGATGACATGACATCTCAACCCCTGCCGCCCAATGAAACCAATAGGGCTTATAAGCATGTACGGTCCATTTCGCACCGCATTGCCTGGGCAAAGGCTTTTCAAAATTTTATAGACGTCATTCTGGGTTAATTTCAAAATTCAATATTGGACTAATATCTCTTCTGCAACAAGGTCTATCGGAACCCGAATTTTATGGTGACTTAGTATATAAATTCAGAAAAATATATAACCGCAATGACTTCAGCCCCCAATTTCGTAAAATCATTCTTCGATATAAAAAGATTGGATACAACATAAATGTTATACGACAGACTGCATGCATGGTAGTTAACCCAATCACTGTTTACAACTTTGCTTCCCTCTTTAATTGCATGCCGGTGGGTCGGGCCTCGGATTCTATGACGGTTCCAACGTAAAGGCTTATTGAGAATTAGAGAGATCTAATTCAAGGTATTGTTGTGCCTGATGCTCTGTCTCTGGTCGGGCCCATCGGAGTCTAACTGTTGGTTTTCTTTTACTCCAGCATTTCAGTGGTTTCTTGCTGTCGAGTCCTCCCCGTTTTTTAATCTCTGTGGTTGTTTGATTATTTGAGTTCACGAAGATGTTGCACTGATGAGTTAGGAGGCCTTCATGCGGACTGAACAAATTATTTGTCTAAATCGCGACGGAAGTAAGGGCGTGGATTGTGGCCAAGTAAAATCGATTTAAGCACCCCCCCCCCCCCCCACGTGTAATTCGTTCGTTTCACTGATCGTTCCAAGGCGGTTCTTCTGTCGCTGCGTATTTTGTTATGGTTTGTCTGAAGTTTGGAGGCCTTCATGCGGACTGAACAAGGTGTTTGTCTAAATCGCGACGGTGTCGATTTAAGCCCCCCAGGGGAATTCGTTTCCGCTGATCGTTCCAAGGCGGTTCTTCTGTCGAGGTTTATTTTTGTTATGGTTTGTCTTCTGATAGTTGTGTCGCTTGTGCTATTTCATTTTGAACAGCCTATTGGCCATTTTGTGGGATAGTAACTGTCCTTTTGGCTTTCCGCTGTTGGTGTTTCCATTAGGGTTTGTTGTTTCATGTTTGTGTGTCTTTGCCTTTGGTGTCTCTGATGGGAGCTGTGGGGTGATTGTATCGATTCCTGATCACTTCCTCGACTTCTATTTTAGATCCTCTAAGCGGTTTACAAGTACTCGTGTGCGGGTCCGTTTCAACTCTGTGTGGAAGCATCTAGCAACCCATCTATTTCTTCAAGCCCAAATGGGCGGGGGCTAGAGGTGTATAAAAAGAAAATATTGCAATATTCTTTTATAATGGAGCTTATATTTTTATCTGATAAAATTGTTATCAAGTAGGGATCACCACAAGTCGAGACATTTTGATAATGCACAACTACCCAGCACAGCCCGGACACAATCCGGGAACCTCCCGGACAAAACAAGTTCAAAAATGGACCCCTTAGAGGTAAAAAAAAAAGAGAAAAATACATTTAATAATATTTTAGAATGGAGCTTAAAATTTTATATGATTCACATTTTATTAATTGTTGACGTTCATTAGTCTAGATATTAAGGAAAACGCATCACTACCCCCAAACATCTAGGACACAATTCGGGAACATCCCGGACAAATCAAATTCAAATATGAACCCTACGAGGTTATAAATGATAACTATCGTTTTTCATAATCTTTTAGAATGCAGCTTAAAATTTATTTGTTACAAGTTTTATTAAATTCTGTCCACCCAAAGTCGAGTTATTAGGGATAACGCACCACTGTCCCCAACACATCCCGGACATTTTGGACATCAGTGTGGAACTAGCCAGCACTCTAACGCGTCGGTATAAAAGCCGGCTTGTCGCTTCTGCAGACACATTTATTTGTTTGATATGACTAGCTGATTTGCATATTTAATCCACTAGTGGATTACGGAATTTATTGCCTGGCGTTAATACACTCTCAGACGCGACGTCATATGATAAAATGCCTTCTCATATATGCCACTTAAAGATAAATAATTCATTGCAATGAAAAGTTGATTTATAAGTGCATCTTAGTTAATGCTAATAATATATATGGAATTTAAAGAGACAACTGATCTTAAATTTGTTATGCTAAAGTGCATTTACAGCCAACTTGCATTTAAAGTTACTAAGTTAATTAATTAATGAAGTGGCAAATTTTCATTGACATGTAAGCATGTATGTGGTTTAGAAAAACCTTACATATGTTCCTTTTTCCAAACGTGTGGTAGTAATTGTATTATTGCATTGTTGAATTCATGGCTCAGTTAACATCATCTTCATTCATATCCATTGGTTCATGGAATGTCGGCGGTCTGATTTCAAAATCATACAATAAATTGAATGATGAGAGGTTTATTAGAGAAATTCTAAACTATGATATCATTTTCTTATGTGAAACGCATACTGGGTTTGAGACACATATTGCTATTGAAGGTTTCCAGCATATTCCAATTTGTAGGCCTGTCTCAACTAATAATAGGCATTATGGAGGTTTAGCGATACTTATACGGAAATCAATACGCAAAGGTGTTAAAGTTTTAAGAAATACAAGTTCTGAATTTCAGTGGGTACAACTCTTGAATAACTATTTTAATATGGAAAAAGATCTCTTTATTTGCTTTTCATATATTTCTCCATGTTCATTTCTGAACAAATCAGATTCTGACACTTTGGAAGCAATAGAGAGAGACATTAACAGTTACAAAAATAATGGTCATATAATGCTCTGTGGAGACTTAAATGCAAGGACCGGCTCAGACTCTGACTTTATTCTTAATGATGGTGATGATCACATTTCTGTAGATCCATCTTATGTTATTGATTCGAATATGGTATGTCGAAATAGGGAAGACTCAAAGACCGATGACAGAGGTAAGCAATTAATAGATTTATGCATTGCTTCACAATTACGGATCCTAAATGGAAGAACTCTTGGCGATTTTTTCGGTAAATCTACTTGCCAAAAACCTACAGGAGCAAGTGTAGTTGATTATTTTATTGCATCTGAAGAACTCTTGAAAGATGTCATATATTTCCATGTGCATCCCTTTTTACCAGTATTTTCAGATTGTCACAGTAAGATATCTGTTTCCTTGAAAGCTTCCTATGTACATGTAAGGGAGAATATTTCAGAGAATAATTTTAAAATGCCCAATGGTTTTAAATGGAATAAATTGTCATCAGAAAAATTTCAGAAAGCTCTTCAAAATAAAGAGGTGCTGAATAAAATTAATTCTTTTATGGACCACCAATATGATACGCTGGACTCAGGCATCGGACAGGCTTGTTGTAATTTCGAAGACATTGTTTTGGCTGCTGCTAAAAGTTGTCTATCCGTAAAATCCTCAAATAAGTCAAAAAAGAAAGGCAGTAAATGGTATGATGAGGAATTATATATTAAAAGAAGAGCAGTTAATGTGAAAGCGAAATTGATGTTCAAAAACCCTTTCAACACTTCTTTTCGTAATTCATACTTTAAACAGTATAGAGAATATAGGAAGCTTGTTAAATACAAAAAGAAAAATTATACAAAAAATATGCTTGCAAAATTAGATGAATTAGAATGTAATGACCCAAAGGCATACTGGAATATAGTTAATAATCTAAAAAAGGAAAATGAGTCATCTATGGGACCAGAAACTTGTATTGATGCAAATACATGGCACACACATTTTCAAAAGCTAAGTTCTAATAACAGTAAATTTCAAGACAGATTAGATTCTCTGAATCAAATTTTGTTGAATAAAGATCACCCCCGGACATTCAATTTGCTGGAAGCGGTTATAAAGGACAAGGAAATAATAAACTCTATTAGTAAACTTAAGAGTAATAAGGCTGCTGGATTAGATAGTATAAGGAATGAAATGTTAAAAAAAGTAGAAGTAAAACAAAGATCAGGAATTGATACAATTAACTTACTCCATCCATAAAAGACACCAAAGGGAAAGAAATACAAACATTAAGCGACCAGACCATAATGGAAACCTAAACAAAGGAAGGCCATATGGACAGTTACTTTCCCACAAAATGGCCATATGGCCATCCAAAATTAAAAGACACAAGTGATACACACAGTAAGTAACAAACAACAACATAAATAAATCGCCACAGAAGAGCCGCCTTGGAACGGTCAGTGGAAGATTTCCACTGGGGGGGGGGGGGGGGGGGGGGGGCTTAAATTGATTTTACGTGGCCTCAATCCTCGCCCTTACTTCCGTCGCGATTTAGACAAATAATTTGTTCAGTCCGCATGAAGGCCTCCTAACTCATCAGTGCAACATCTCCGTGAACACAGAAATCAGGTGCTATGACTCTTCTCCCATGCTTAAACAAGCTTTTCAATTTAATTTTTTCTTCAGGTATTTACCCCTCATCATGGGCTACAGGATATATCACCCCACTTTTCAAAACTGGGGATAATTCTAAACCAGAAAATTACCGCGGTATTACCATTACTTCTGCTATAGGAAAACTTTTTAATATGATTTTGAACAACAGGTTGGACATTTTTTGGAAGAAAATAAGATTATAAATGAGGTTCAAATCGGTTTCACAAGAAAGGCGCGCACCTCAGATCATATGTTTGTTCTGAAAAGTTTAATTGACAAATATATAAATAGTAAAGGTGGAAAATTATATGCCTGTTTTGTTGATTTTCATAAGGCATTTGATACAGTTATTCATCCAGGATTAAAAAGTTAAGTTGCAAGAGTTAAATATTAATGGTCAATTTTATGATATTCTTTGTAGCTTGTACAAGAAAAGTAACTTGTGTGTTAGAGTAGGAGAAAATCGAACTGAGTTCTTTGAGGCAAAAGTCGGGGTTCGTCAAGGGGATGTTCTAAGTCCCAATTTATTTAAGATCTTTATTAATGATCTTCCCAATTATTTGAGTGAATCACCTGATCCTGTGTATATCAACAATAGTCCTTTGAATTGTTTAATGTATGCCGACGACGTGGTCTTGTTATCAACCTCTCCTATTGGTTTACAAGTAAAAATTAATAAACTTTGCAAATTTTGCGATGACTGGTGTCTAGATGTAAATGTGTCAAAGACCAAAATTCTAGTGTTTAATAAATCAGGTAAATTAGCGCAGAACAAGTTCTTCTTTAATGATATATGTTTAGAAAATGTTAGGAATTACCGTTACTTAGGAATATATTTCTCAGCTAGTGGCATTTTTACACATGCCAAAGATGATATTTTTAAGAAATCCATTAAAGCATCGTTTAAGCTAACCAAAAGCATAACTTCTGGAGAACCCAGTATTCAAACGAGTCTGCACTTATACGATCATCTTATCAAACCTATATTACTATATAGTGCAGAAATTCGGGGTGCTTTCAAAACTAACAGTGCTGCATGTAGGCAAGATAATGTATTT
The DNA here is from genome assembly GCA_963580285.1 of Lucinisca nassula. NCBI lineage: Eukaryota > Metazoa > Mollusca > Bivalvia > Lucinida > Lucinidae > Lucinisca > Lucinisca nassula. The sequence continues at coordinate 21,678,304 of OY757013.1, read as the reverse complement.
TCATTTGAGAACATATACAAAAAACAACATTGCAGATAAGTCTCAGTTTCGGTACCTTAAGTATATTTTGGGAGTGAACAAATATTCATCGAATTTAGCCATTTTATCTGAAACGGGTCGTTTTCCAATGTACTTATCCATAATTTTATCTATTGTAAAATACTTATACAGATTAGAAAATTTAACAGATGGTTTGCTCAAACAGTCCTATGACATGACTAAAGAGTTGCATAGCAGAGGAATTCAAACGTGGTTCTCTTCAGCATTATACATTCTTAAGTTGCTAGATCTTAATATTTATGCTTGTAGGAATCTAGGGGAGAATCAGTTGATAGCAATTGTAAAAAGGAAGTTGATAGAGCAATTTAAATAAAAATCATAAATGAGTTCCTTTAAGAGCAATGAAAACATTCATAAGAAAGAAGATGGGTCATACTACGTAGTTTCGGCTAATAAAGCCTCATCAGTGACCCTGTAATGATCCGGCAAAGAAAGCCAGAGGAAACATACTGCAACCCTGCGAATTTTGAACAAGCAGCCGACTCAAAGACTGATCTAAATCAAAATGGGGTCCAAACAACCAAAAACCCGTCCAGAATATGAATCTAAACCAATAATTTATTTCTTATTGCTTAGAATATTCACGCTGATCTCAAAGGACCAAAAGTAAAATATAAACTACGCTATGGTTGATGTACGGGGAGACGTTTTACGGCCGCCACACGGCACAACACCAGCTGCAGTGAAGGCAAATAAAAATCATAAATGAGTTCCTTTAAGAGCAATGAAAACATTCATAAGAAAGAAGATGGGTCATACTACGTAGTTTCGGCTAATAAAGCCTCATCAGTGACCCTTTTGGAGGCAAGAAAGAGAACGAAAAATACATAGTGGTAAACTTGACACTTACTTTAGTTTAAAGTCAGTTTTCTGTCAAGAACCATATTTAAGTATACAAAATTTTAATTTGCGTAAATCTATATGTAAACTCCGTATAAGTGCACACAACCTCTTAATTGAAACAGGGAGATATTCAAAAAAAGGTTCTTTGGCTAGAGAAGAAAGGCTATGCAAGTTCTGTGATAATAATGCGATTGAGGATGAGGTACATTTTTTGACACAGTGTTCATTTTATAATATTGAAAGAGTAGAGTTATTTGATAAGGTTGCTAGAATTAATAGCAACTTTGCTCTGTTAAATGATACCGACAAAACTAGATGGATTTTATTACAGGAAGATAAAAATCTTCTGATGGCCCTTGGGTCTTTTATACATGTTTGTTTTGAAAAACGATGCAATAATTTCAAATAGAATTATGTATATTCTATCATTCTAGTATTAAGACCGTCGACACAGATCATCCATACGATAACGTCATTCATTTTCACCCCTTAATTCAATCAACATGATTAATGTTACCTTTGTTACATGTTCAACATTGGTTCGTTGGTATGTCCTAAATGTTTTTGTCTGTCCTTGTTGTTGTGTCAATGTATTTTTCTAATCAATTCATGTTTGCATTTTTATATACCCGAGAGGGTCCTTGATTGGAAATAAAATTATTCTATTCTATTCTATTCTATTCTATTCTATTCTGGACTTCGAGAAGGCTGTTGACATCCCACCACATGAACTACTTAAACTTAAGTTATTTGGTTATGGAATGGGAGGAGGAGATTCTCAAACGGATAGATTCCTTTCTTTGCTACAGAAAACAGCGCGTCGATGTTAATGGTGAATCTTCGGAGTGGGCTCCAGGTTTGTCTGGAGTCCCGCAAGGGACTGTTCTTGGTCCACTGTTGCTCTCATTGGACATCAATGATATTTCCGCTGTCATTGACTCAGAAATTAGACTATTCACAGACGACTGTTTGCTACCGAGAAATTAGAGATACAGTTGACTCATTGAAACTTCAGAATGGTATAGATAGATTAGGATGTTGCGCACGAAAATGGGACATGGGATATCAGCCCGTTAAATGCAATATTATGCAGATAACTAGGAAGAGAACAAATAAAATCGAGGCTCCTTACACCTTCAGAAGGAACAGTCCTCGAGAATGTGGATTTCATTGAACGCCTTGGTGTGACAATAAATCACACACAACTTAAGATGGAATACACATATTAGCAACATGTGTACTAAGGCAAATAGAACGCTTGGTTTCCTGAGGCGAAATCTTCATCAGTGTCCTCAGGATGTAAAAGAGGCAGCATATAATTTAAAGTAATTGTTCGCCCAGTCTTGGAATGCGGCAGTTGCATCTGGGACCCCAGTAGAAATGTCCTTAATGCCGGGAATCGAACCGGGGGCCTCTAGCATCAATGGCAAGTGTACTAACCACTGAGCTACCACGTTCCGGTGTTTCATTTTCGTTCCGGTATGTTGGCGGTTCTAACGAGTACCCACAACCTACGTCTTTGAAGGTAAATAATATAAAAATAATGAATACCCCCGTAAACTCCAAAATTGAATAAAACAATGAATCCAGTAACAGACGAGAAAGTGACCATTTTTCCTTGATCTTAAATGTTATTGTCGAAACACTTCTTTTCATTAACATGTCTATGCAATATAATGTGTTTTTTACAATGATGAAAATTGTTTGAAGAAAACAACTTCAATAATTTTAGTGTAACAATTTCTAGTCACAGCTCCCCGATTGGCCACTTTTAAGGCACGGTGCCGGCTGGTAACTAAAGATGAGTTATCCTTAGACTGACGTGACAGGGCGATGATGCTACTTAAATATTTGCCTCTTTTCAACTCTGTCCTGTTTAAGATAAATAATTTTGGTTGATTTGTGGTTTAACGTCCCCGTCAACACTGTAAATGTCATTTGGGAGACGTTGCTTCCAATTTTGTGGGACTTTTACCCGACATTGAGATGAAATGACATCTAAAGCCCTGTCGCCCAATGAAACCAATAGGGTTTATTAGCATGGACGATCCACCTCGCACCGCAGTTCCTGGACAGGCTTAGATCCTCTAAGCGGTTTACCAGTACTAGTGTGCGGGCCGGATTCAGCTCTGCGTGGAAGCATCATGCAGCCCATATATTTCTTCAAGCCCCTATAGGCGGGGGCCATAAAGATAAATAAAAGTTCTGCAGTGGAAATAAGTTTTACCTTGGAGAGTGGGCGAAACGACTAGGGGGCGAAACGACCATGGCGGGAGGGGGGGACCAGGGAGGAAACGTATTGGGGCGAAACGACTAGGGGAGGATATAATTTGGGGGCGAAACGACCCAAATTCGTTATAGGTACCACTCTGGTGCTAGTTTTTACCCTAAAACATTTCCAAGGTCAAGGACAGATACGGTCAAGGTAGAGAACTCACCCTGTCCTATGTGTAATGAAACAGAAAGTGACTATAGGTGAGAAATTCTTTGTTTGATTGTATCTTTAATTATTCCTTATGTGGTGTACCAATTAGAGCTTTGAAACAGTGACAATAATAACTGCAAACTGCTAGCTGATACGGTCATTTAAGGAGAGTCAAGGTGTTGGAAATACAAGAAATAGCTTTCGACAAAACATCACTTAAAAGGCCTTATTTGCCTAGAATCTGGGACGTTTTGGCCCCCGAGTCCTTTCGGCCTGGGTCATTACGGCCAAAATCTGGACCTGGTTCAAAAAAAAAAAAGAAAAAGGGTCGTTACGGCCAAAATTTGGACGGGGTCATTTTGGTGGGTCGTTTCAGCACTGGATCGTTTTGGCCCGAGTCGTTTCGGCCCGATTTTATTTGATAGGCGACGGCTACTGACAACCGGTTGTCAGTAGTCTGTGAGGCTACAGACAACCGGTTGTCAGCAGCCTGTGAGGCTACTGACAACCGGTTGTCACTAGCCTCACAGGCTGCTGACAACCAGCTGTATAAAACCTGAATTTAGTAGTTTCTTTTCTTTTTTCTTAACTGATATACTTTAAGGTCCATACTTTAAATGACATTATCTTTCCTATAAGCCTTTCTGGGGGTGTTTCTTAGCATCTTTATGGGTCAGTATTGCTACATTGTAATTGCAATCTGCATGTACAATATATATAGCAAAAAATTTTGTTTGTTTGTTTGTTTGATTTGAGGTTTAACGTCCCCGTCAACACTGTAAAGGTCATTTTGGAGACGTCGCTTCGAATTTTGTGGGACTTTTACCCGACATTGAGATGAAATGACATCTCAAGCCCTGCCCCCCAATGAAACCAATAGGGTTTATTAGCATGGACGGTCCGACTCGCACCGCGGTTCCTGGACAGGCTTAGATTCTCTAAGCGGTTTACCAGTACTAATATGCGGGCCGGATTCAACTCTGCGTGGAAGCATCATGCAGCCCATATATTTTTTCAAGCCACTATAGGCGGGGGGGCTGATATAGCAAAAAATGCATACTGATGTTCAACAAATATAAATCTGCAGCAACTAGTATCTGCTGGTAGGTGATTCTTAATTTAACCACATAGATGTGGATAAAAAGAAAGTCCAAAAATTATCATTTGATATTTTTAATTTAGTTAAAAATTAATGGCGAGGTCTGGGTGGGTGGGGTAATTCCATATCAGCCAAGGCCTGGAAGAACTATTTACTAACTGGGGGTTTATGATCTTTTAATAATTGATTAACTTAACGTTGAGTCATATAATTGTTAAGCTGTAGAAAAATATTGATAAGAACTTAGGATTGCATGCTGTCAAATTATGCTAAAATATACAAGTATCACTTTATTTGCAAAATATTTGAACTGCCTTTCTTTGCGAAAACCCACAACAGTGCTCTATCAAGTGCAGAATTGTACAATAACGAATTTGTCAATGATTAGAGACTGTTAAATAATGGATGATTTTCCTTAAAAGCTCTGTGATATGAGACACGGGTATGAGTATCTGTGCTTGAATGCAGAAAATGCTATAAAAATTCTAAAGTCACAGGTTTTTATCTACATGTCTTTAATGCAGGTTTAGTTGAAACAAATCAAAAAAGTAAATATACAATGTACCATGCATGTATATGGAATCAATAATATATATATTTGGGGTTTTAGTTTTAAACCTTTTCAAGATTTGTTCACTTTTTTTAATATTTGGGGTTTTCGTTTTACATCCTTTTCAAGAGTATTTCACTTTTTTTCAAGCTGATCATTAATCAGATATGCCCCCGCCCATAGGGGCTTGTAGAAATATATGGGCTGCATGATGCTTCCACGCAGAGCTGAATCTGGCCCGTACACTAGTACTGGTAACCCCTTAGAGAATCTAAGCCTGTCCAGGAACCGCGGTGCGAGGCGGACCGTCCATGCTTATAAAACCCTATTGGTTTCATTGGGCGACAGGGCTTGAGATGTCATTTCATCTCAATGTCGGGTAAAAGTTCCACAAAATTGGAAGCAACGTCTCCAAAATGACTTTTACAGTGTTGACGGGGACGTTAAACCTCAAATCAAACAAACAAATCATTAATCAGATGGGCTAGAACTAGCGTACCTGGAGAAAAAACAACCTGACTTTCCATCCTAGAACTTGGTGTCTCACATATGAATGGAGCAAGGTGCGAACCACAGAGGTGTGAGACCTAAAGATAAGAGCCATTGCCCCTTTCCCATTCGGCCACAGAGGCTCAATACCTGTACGGGTAATAGAGTTATATCCCCGAAAATTGTTTCTGGAGCAAAAAGGAGCCCTTGCTTTAGTTAAAACATCTTTTGTGATGTGGAATACCATATTGATTGAGTGCAAGGAAAACCTTAACTGTCTTTTTTTACTAGAAATACTTTGCCTCCAGAATGAATGTACACTTCATGGTCATACTTGGTACAAACTATCACTGCAATGACTTGAATAGACTGTGCTGGCCTTGACCTACTGCCAGTTTTCAAGGTCACATCAGTACATAGACTGTATGCTATAGTTGTCTTCTGAACCAAATGATGACCTCCTGTCAAATTTCGTGTATTTCTTACATGTAGTCACTGATATTACAGGGCCTGACAAATCCAAAAATTTTCCACTTGCCCACCGGGCAAGTAAAATATTTTTGCACTTGCCCAGCTCAAAATCCTACTTGCCCAGGATTTTGGAACTCAAAGTGGAGTTGGATGTGGGGTGGGAGACAATGGTGACGATGATGACGACCAACATTTATAAATATAATCCAAGGTTTCTGTCAAGTTTCAAGCACGACCACTTTCCATTAGGGTCTAGTTATTTCATGTTAGTGTTTATTTCCCTTTGGTGTCTCTGATGGGAGCTCAGGGTTAATTGTATCGATTCCTGATCATTGCATTCACTTCTATTTATTTCCCCTCTGTGCAGTAATATGGTAGAAAATACTGTTGTTGTCAAGTCAATAACGGTACCTTTCAAGTTAATTGCTGACATAATACCTTAACCGATTAGCAATTTAAGATACAGTTATATAAACTCATTTAGCTTGACACGCACGATAAACACGCGCTGCAGCCGATATAGATCTACTCAAAAGATCAGAAGATTCAGGGCAGCGAGATAAAAGATTAAAAGAATGCAGTTTATTTTGCTTGCAATTTAATGTTCCAACCAGAAGAACCCAAACGAACCCAAACGTTCACACCCACCCTACAAGCAAGTTCAATGCGATCATCATTTCCGCCATCCAAACCTTCGTCCACAAACCACCACTCCAATTTTTCTGCACGCGATCGGTAAATGACGTCATCCGACCCCAGCAACACTACACATGTTTAATGTCATTGTTTTATTTTAATGGGGCGTATCTCTTTCATAAAAAATGTTTGGAACCGGTAAAAAAATATTTTCTTGATAGCTAAACGGTTGTGGATAGAGCCGCGACTAATCCGTGGTTACCATCATTAAAACATTCGACTTTTTCCGCCAGCGTCTGCTGTTTGGCGCCAAAACATAACCATTCACGAGATAGTAGAATAGTCCGTTTTTACTACCGTTAGGTGTAGCAAATCGTCTTAGGAGCTATTAAATCATTTTCACACTGATTGTGGATTAAATTTTATGGCAGGGATAAACGCAAGTTAGAGACAATCTTTTTTTCACACCTCGTCACGCTTATCGATAGCGCTGGCGGTACACACTTCACCAGAAATGAAAGACACGCACCGCCGGACAATCATGTTTAATTGGTAATTATATGACAGGGATTAACAATAGTGTCATAAATGAACCGTTAAAAAAGTATGGATGGTTTCGTCTCTGAATTGCCGACAAAGCGGGAATTATTGTGATTTACTTACTGGTCTACTTTTACTGTATTTAAGGACTCAAAAGACTGGCGATTATAGACGATTTTTTTGCACTTGCCCTACCGGGCGTCGAAAGGCCAAAGTGCACATGCCCGGCGCGATTTCGGACTTGTCCCGGGCGGCCGGGCAATGGATTTGTCAGCCCCTGGATATTATGATATACCAATCATAATCTCCCAAATAAACTCACACTGCTCAAATGAGCTCCAAATGTGACCATTTTCACGAAGAGGTATCCCAAGTCAACATCATGAATAAATGTATTTTATCATAAGAAACAATAATATCAATCACTTAGGACTGGGAATCTGCAGATTTCAATGATAGTAAGCCTTATTTGAACTGAAGAGGGCAAGGCCATTAGGGCAAGCCTAAGTGACCTGTGGTTGTTGTCACCAAATGTGTCTAATCATAATGAGCAACAAAATGCATGGTTTAGGGGGTGAGGTCTAATTAAGCAGTTATTGCCACATTCAGCCTTACACAAGTATGAATGATGAACTGGAGGGATGCCACATACCCCTATCAATGAATGCATCTTTATCAATTTAGGAACAACAATATATACATTTTATGGTTCAGGGGTGGAGATTTAACAGTTCCTGAGCTATTAACTGTATCTAAACTAGAGGGGGTGGAGCCTAGCCTCTAGGGACCTGGTCAGTGCCAGTAAATGTGGCGCCATACATGTAAGGAGAAATATATTTTATGATTGAATTTAGACATGGGGATCTGAACATTTTCCAAACGTTTTCCTAGATATTAAGCTTTATGTGAACTGGAGGGGTGAGACGTGCTTCAAGGGGATTCCCTTGTCAGTACAACTGGGTATATCCTCATAAGGAACAACAATGTTCATGTACCTTTACACAAGTTTCCAAGATATTCAATCAGGGGTGAGACACCTCAAGGGGATACCAGGTTGATGTCACTGAATGTGTCTTATCATAAGGAACAACAGCAATGAACATAGATGATGACCAGAATTTTTTAAAACATGCATCCAAAATGTCGTCTGTTCGTATTGTCTGCTGCATCTTCTTGCAAATATATTTTAGAAAATATTTTTTTACATAGGCAAACGGTGTGTACTCTGATCAGACTGCACCTACAAATCTGGGTCCACACTGCAAAAATGACTTACAGCTACCAGCAGACATCAAAACAGACAACAATTGTTGCGATTGGTATCTAATTGTGTTGTTTCTGAGGTGTAAGCACACACTCATCGGTGCAACATCTCAACATTAAACTCAAACTCAAGAAATAAACTACAGAAATAAATCTGACCTCCGCCCTATGGCGCCCATCAGGGCAGATCTGAAACTGACCGCACATGAGTACTGGTAAACTGCTAAGAAGGTCTAAGCCATCTCAAGGTTGGGTAAAAGTTCCAGAAAATAGGAACAAACATCTCCAGAATGACCCGAAAAGTGTTGACAGGGACCTCAGTTCAGGCAAACAATATAGAAAGAGATCAATGATGAGGACTCACTGGCATGAAAGAACTGAAACGCTGGTGGTCTTGAACTAGAGATGTGGTACATACCAATTTCTGAATGTGTCTTTCACTGTATCTTAAGAATATTCATGGTTTAGGGGTGGGGATCTGGGATACCTGTAGTAAGCCTCTTATGAAATGGCAGACCCCGACCATCGGGGCTTGGAGAAATAGATTAGGCTGCATGATGCTTCCACGCAGAGCTGCAACTGACCACACTTGAGTACTGGTTTACCGCATAGACGGACTAAGCCTGCCGGTGCCCAGGCAAAGTGGTGCTAGTTAGACCATCCAGTGCATATAAGCCATATTGGCTTCATCAGGTGGCAGGGCCAGAGGTGTCATTTCATCCCAGTGTTGGGTTAAAGTCCCACAAAATTGGAAGCAGCATCTCCAAAATGATCCAAATAGTGTTTGTGGGGACGATAAACAGCAATCAAACAAACAAACTTATGAATTGGACGTGGGGTGGGTGCATGTCCTGTGGGACCCAAGGCAAAGGGACCTTTGAAACCCTTTTACAAAATTCTATATCCAGACTCATTTCTGTATTTTATCATATCCCAAAATTTCAAATTAAGTCATCTAACAGTTACTGTGGTCCCTTTGTGACAAAAGTTTGGTCTTATGTTTCATTCCTTTGGAATATGAGGATATGGTGTCAGTGACTGTGTCTTTTCATAAGAAACAATATCATAATTATGTGGTTCAGGGTTGGGATCTGAATGGTTTCCTAGAGGGCATACCCCCGGGGGGTCCTCAGTTTGTTATCGGAGTAGCAGCTAGGGTGGTCAAATATTTGACTCAGCCCATTAATCAGTATAATGAAAGTCTTAAGTCAAAATTCATAACCATTTTTCCAGCCTACACTGAGAGATACACAATCCACCATTGGCCACCCGTGCTTTCACTTTGAAGCAAACTGATAGCTACATGTACTGGTAGTCTGATTGATGATGGTTTTCAAGGTTTTTTAAATTGGCAAATACATGTGCTTTTCCATCCAAAACCTTTTTTGACACAAGAGGCCATTTCAGAAATAATTTTCAAACAAACAAACACTGCAGTTGCAGACTGAAAACCTTGTCCTTCAGAACATCAAGTATTTGCTTGGATCTGTTAATTAATTCTTCAGGCAGCTAGTATCAGCCCCAATTTGTGAAAGGGCAGCAAATGTAGCTTAAAAATTCAATTTTCACATAATGTCAAATAAACCATAATCATTGTGAACAAGTTTTATATCAGCCGGTTGTCAGCAGCCTCACAGGCTAGTGACAACCGGTTGTCAGCAGCCTCACAGGCTGGTGACAACCGGTTGTCAGCAGCCAGTTCCTATTTGATATATAGCATTTTTTCTGCATTAAACATTGACTATTATTATTATTTAAATTTGGAATATGGTCGTCCACCCGGTTTTCGACTACACTCGGTTTTCGACGATATAAGCGGTCACGAGATTTTCGCTTGAATTTCGACGTCACAATCTTTCTAATATTAACTTCTGGAAATTCCATCTGTCAATCCTTAACAATGACCAAAAATGTGCTTCAAACCTGTAAGTATTATATAAATATTTTCACTTTTTATTTACTTAATTGCTACATTAATTGGTTTCTGCCCAAAACAAGTACATGCTCATTCAAACATCAGTATCCAAACCATCAGACAATGCCTTTCCACAAAAGGCACTCATTTGGAACCCCTCGGAATTGATCAGTTGGCATATATGGGGAATCCGTGCCCAAAATAAAAAGTATGGAAGCACAGAATTGCCCAAAAAATGTTAGAAAGTATTCTTGATTCGTGTGCCATATTTTTTTAAATGAGCCCAGTGTTCAGACTGGGGGGTATTGGACATACCTAACATACTGCACAAGTGTAAATTTTTTAAGAATGTGATATTTTCCTTTGGCCCTGTTGTCAGTAACTACTGAAATGTAAGAAAAAAGTGAATTCTCAGAAGTAACATTTTTAAATCATTTAGTAAATGTACACGGCTAATGGTTTTAATTGGGTGAAATTTACACTGTAGGTCAATATAAACTTGTACAAGACAATGCATTTTTAATGAATGAGAATAAAATAACCCAGTGTATAAAGATAAGAAGTTGTTCTGTCATAATATCACTTAAGATTAGTTTTTCCGCTTTTCTTTCCACTTAAATAATGACACTAATTGGCCATCGTCGAATACCGAGTGGTGACGTCATGCCATTTTGACATGTCAGGTGATCAAATATGGGTCCGATAGCAAAATAAAACAGCATGAACCGAAAATCGGCTGGTTGCGGCTGGTATAACGAGTGTACCTGCATATTTTAGCGCATCAGAGTTAAAGCAAATTCTTTTTTTTAATCCGGTACATAAGCGGTAAAAAATTGATCGTCGAAAACCGGGAGGGGCGGCATACTATTTATTGACTTGGCCGTTGTACCCCAATACAAACAAACAAACAAACAAAACCCACAACCTATGTTTCTCGAGCAGAAATAAGAAAAAATATTGCTTACCCCAGTAAACCCCAGTTTTACTTTATAAAACTGGGGTGTGAGGAGGTCAAAATTATTTAGGTTTGTTTTCGTGATGCGAAATTTTTATCATTGTCCTCAGAATGTAATAGAAACAGCATATAAAGTACTTATTCGCCGAATCTTGGAATATGGTAGTTGTACTGAGACCCCTGAGAGTGGCCCTTCAAGAAGAATTTGGAAAAAATCAGAATAGAGCTGCTAAATTAATAACTAGCAATTACTTCAGTGGTTTCTTGCTGTCGAGTCCTCACCGTTGTCTCACCTCTGTGGTTCTTTGATTTTTGTGTTCACGGAGATGTTGCACTGATGAGTTAGGAGGCCTTCATGCGGACTGAACAAATTATTTGTCTAAATCGCGACGGAAGTAAGGGCGAGGATTGTGGCCACGTAAAATCGATTTAAGCCCCCCAGTGGAAATCTTCCACTGACCGTTCCAAGGCGGCTCTTCTGTGGCGATTTATTTATGTTGTTGTTTGTTACTTACTGTGTGTATCACTTTTGTCTTTTTATTTTGGATGGCCATATGGCCATTTTGTGGGAAAGTAACTGTCCTTATGGCCTTCCTTTGTTTAGGTTTCCATTATGGTCTTGTCGCTTAATGTTTGTATTTCTTTCCCTTTGGTGTCTTTTATGGGTGGAGTAAGTTAATTGTATCAATTCCTGATCTTTGTTTTACTTCTACTTTGAGACTTGGAGTATGACTGGAAAAGTTAAGATGGGAGTCTCTCAAGAAAAGGACAAGAGACAGTAGGCTTATTTTATCGTACAAAGGTCTAAAGGGTGCTGCCAGCATTCCAACCCTCCAGCTAGGCGCTGTAGAAATCAACACTGATTGGCATTTCAGACGCCTACTGCTAAAACGGACATTTAGGCCAACAAAGAATCCTGCTTTCCTTGGACGAGGTTGCAGGCACAGCAATATTCCGCCATATTGGAGACACCAGGCAGGTTTTTGTGTACAAATTTATTTATTTTTGACCAATTATCCCATAGTGATAAAAACACAGAAGGGGTTCATATGTGTCTGTGACTGTTCTTAAAGATCATAAGAATAAAATAATCAACGTTTAGTCATAATTATCCAAGGGACAAGAAAGTTATTTACAAGGAAAGCTCATTGAAATTCTGTTGGAAATGAGCCTGGGTGTCTCCAGCAAGAAAGATAACTGTAGGTGTGTGACGTCATCTGCAACCTCTCAATTACCCAGCAGGCACATGTCGCTGGGACAACGTCAAATCAACGTCAATACAATGTCATGACGTTGCACCGACATAGATTTGACATTGCATAAACGTCATGACATTGTACCGACGTCATTGTGACGTCACAATTACGTCATGAGTCTGCTGGGTAGAGATTGGAAAGCTCTTTTCAATTTGGTCATTTCCTCAGCTGAAGGTGCGGCAGATAGTGTAGCTAAGTTTACCTCTTTGGAGAGAAGTATGGACTAACTTCCCACATCATGTCCTAGTGAATGAATGTCATTTGATATGTCACCAGCAACAATTCTGATTCCGATTCTGATGCTATTAGTCGAAATGGTCGACCTAAACGGTCCCTATCAATCACTAAACACTACTATCTGCTCAACTTAAAAGCTTAACGATCAAAGATAGCAAAGCACAGGCTGATCCCCAATAGATAAAATATATATACATGTAAATAAAGTGATAAAGAAATCTGGCCGAAACGACCCACCAATTTTGCCGAAACGACCCACCTCCGAAATTGGGCCGAAACGACCCGGCCGAAACGACTCATGACCAAAACGAATACTTGACCCATGCAACAGTTTCAACCACGGGCCGGGCGCATTTTTTTTTTGTGATATGGAAAATGTATAAAGAACTAGAATTTGTTTTTCTACAAAAACACAGATGTCTCCCCCGTTTTTGACTGCTAAGTATAACCTTGACATTGGAGGTATTGAGCTGGGTCTTGTGTGCAACACATCATCTAATGAAGATGAACATTTCTGCATAGTAACTTTAAAAATGTTCATAGAAAAATAAAAAAGTTATTGGCCGTAAACAAAAAAAGCACTTTTTTACCTTTGACCTCTAAGTATGGCCTTGACCTTTGCGGTACAACACATCGTCACATGATGGTTAACATTTCTGCCAAGTAATTTCATAATCCATCAAAGAATAAGGAAGTTATTGACTGTCCTTTTTTTTACCTTTGACCTCTAGGTATGACCTTGACATTGGAGGTATGGACCTTGGTCTTGCACATGATTCATGGTCCAACTTTCAAGCCTCTAGCTCCAACAGTTTTTGAGATATCTTGCTGACAAGATTTTATTAAAAAAAATTCAAAGGGCAATAACTCTTGAAAGGGGCATAATCCAGATGAGAAAAAAATACGTGTCAGCTTATTTTCCATTAGGAATGCATATATGAAATTTCAAAACCATAGAATACACAGTTCTAAAGTTATGCTATGCATCACTTTTAGGATTCATTACAATGGGCACAAATTACCAAAATGACAAAGGGCCATAACTCGCAAAGTATTTTTCGGAATTTTGTCAAAAGTTAATCAGTTCATATACTCATCACCACCAATATACTCAACAACTTTCAAGGCTCTATCTCCAATAGTGTTTGAGATATTATGCTGACAAGATTTTATTAAAAAAATTTCAAAGGGCAATAACTCTTGAAAGGGGCATAATCCGGACAAGAAAAAAAATACGCGTCAGCTAATTTTTGATGAGGAACCCATATATGAAATTTCAAAACCCTAGCATACACGGTTCTAAAGTTATGCTATGCATCACTTTTAGCATACATTACAATGGGCACAAATTACCAAAATGACAAAGGGCCATAACTCACAAAGTATTTTTGGGAATTTCGTCAAAAGTTAATCAGTTCATCTACTCATCACCACCAAAATATTCACCAAATTTCAAGCCTCTAGCTCCAATAGTTTTTGAGATATCTTGCTGACAAGATTTTATTAAAAAAAATTCAAAGGGCAATAACTCTTGAAAGGGGCATAATCCTGACGAGAAAAAAAAATACGTGTCAGCTTATTTTCCATCAGCAATGCATATATGAAATTTCAAAATTATAGCATACACCGTTCTAAAGTTATGCTATGCATCACTTTTAGCATACATTACAATGGGCACAAATTACCAAAATGACAAAGGGCCATAACTCACAAAGTATTTTTCGGAATTTTGTCATAAGTTAATCAGTTCATCTACTCATCACCAACAATCTATTCACCAACTTTCAAGGCTCTAGCTCCAATAGTTTTTGAGAAATCTTGCTGACAAGATTTTATTAAAAAAATTTCAAAGGGCAATAACTCTTGAAAGGGGCATATTCCGGACGAGAAAAAAAATACGCGTCAGCTAATTTTCCTTGAGGAATCCATATATGAAATTTCAAAACCCTAGCATACATGGTTCTAAAGTTATGCTATGCATCACTTTTAGCATACATTACAATGGGCACAAATTACCAAAATGACAAAGGGCCATAACTCACAAAGTATTTTTTCGGAATTTTGTCATAAGTTAATCAGTTCATCTACTCATCACCATCAATATAATCACCAACTTTAAAGGCTCTAGCTCCAATAGTTTTTGAGATATCTTGCTGACAAGATTTTATTAAAAAAAAAAAATTCAAAGGGCAATAACTCTTGAAGGGGGCATAGTCCGGATGAGAAAAAAAATACTCGTCAGCTAATTTTCCATGAGGAATCCATATATGAAATTTCAAAACCCTAGCATACACGGTTCTTTAGTTATGCTATGCATCAAAAGCGTAATGGACGGACGAACGGACGAACAAACCAGAACCAATATGCCCCTCAAACTTTTTCAAAGTTGGGGGCATAATAAGAAAGTTATTGACAGAACACAAAAAAGACCCTTTTTTACCATTAACCTCTATGTATGACCTTGACCTTTCAGGCATTAAACTGGGTCATGCGTGCAACACATCATCTCATGGTGGTTAACATTTCTGCCTAGCAATTTCAAAATCCATCTAAAAATAAGAAAGTTATTGACCAAACACGAAAAAAGGCCCCTTTTTTACCTTTGACCTCTATGTATGACCTTGACATTTTAGGTACCAAACTGAATCATGCATGCAACACATCATCCCATGATAGTTAACATGTTTGCCAAGTAACTTCAAATTCTATTTAAAAATAGGCAAGTTATTGACAAAACCTGAAAAAAGGCCCCTTTTTTTACCTTTGACCTCTAAGTATGACCTTGACCTTTGAGGTACCAACCTGGGTCATGCGTGCAACACATCGCCTTATATTGGTTCACATTTCTGCCATGTGATTTCAAAATCCATCTCAAAATAAGAAAGTTATTGACCAAATTCGAAAAAAAGGCCCACTTTTTGACCTTTGACCTCTAAGTATGACCTTGAACTTTGAGGTACCGACCTGCCTCATGTGCACCACACATCGTCTCATGATTGTTAATAATTATGCCAAGTAATTTTAAAATCCATCTCAAAATAAGAAAGTTATTGACCAAATACGAAAAAAAGGCCCCTTTTTTGACCTTTGACCTCTAAGTATGACCTTGACCTTTGAGGAACCGACCTGCCTCATGCGCACCACACATCGTCTTATGATTGTTAATAATTATGCCAAGTAATTTTAAAATCCATCTCAAAATAAGAAAGTTATTGACCAAATACGAAAAAAAGGCCCCTTTTTTGACCCTTGACCTCTAAGTATGACCTTGACCTTTGAGGTACCGACCTGCCTCATGCGCACCACACATCGTCTTATGGTTGTTAATATTTCTGCCGAGTAATTTTAAAATCCAACAAAAAATAAGAAAGTTATTGACCGGACACGATTTGCCCATACATATATACATACCAACAAACTTCCAAGGGAGATAATTCAAAAAGTATAAATGCGAGAGTTATGGTTCTTGTGCACTGCACGTCGTCTAATGCTGATTAATATTTATACGAAGTTTCGTGACGATAGCTCTAACGGTTTTCAAGTTACAGAGCGGACACGAAAGTGTGACAGACGGACAGACGGACAGACAGACAGACGGACAGACGGCCAGACGGACAGACGGACAGACAGACGCCCGGGGGAAAAACAATATGTCTCTCCGAAAAAAAATTTTTCGGGGGAGACATAAAAAAAAGGGAAATGATACTGTCTATATTTAGTATCATTTCCCTTTTTTTTTCTTTATACATTTTCCAAATCACAAAATAAAAATGCACCGGGCCCCTGTGGTTTCAACCCGAACAAGGGCATCAAAAGTAACTAAACAACTCACAATATCATAGGGAGTCACTCTGATCACCGCAAGACGCTGCAGGACACCGCAAGACACCTTTATTTACAATATACATGTATTTTATACATTTTAACTTGAAAAATGTGTATTATTGAGTTTTTATATCTTTGATAGTACTTTTCATGGAAATGAGTAGTTAGTCAATATCATACGGTTTCGTCTCGGCATGAATCAATGTCACATGGTAAAGCATTGGAAATTGTTTCTACGGTTTGTCATTTATTTCCAAAATATTTTCATTTTACATCATATGGGACCTGTCACATTCGCCAAATGATAAAATTTTATTTGATGATAAAATTTTATCGTTAGTTTCCAGCTGGCACCGCGCAAATGTAATTGCATACAGTATCAGCAAATGCTTGTGGAGGTGTGACTAGGACTGGCTGTCATGGAAATGGTCCAACATTTCCAGACATTTTGATGATAGCCATTTACCAGTCTCTTAATTGTTTTGTTTATTTTTTTTTTTTTCTTAAAGAAAAAAAAAATAAACAAAAATGTTTAATTTTTATATGTTTTTAGCTCACCGTCACGTAGTGACGAGGTGAGCTTATGGGATCACTTTTCGTCCGTCGTGCGTCCGTGCGTCCGTAAACAATTTCTTTAAACGACATCTCCTCCTAAACCACTGATCGGATTTTGACCAAACTTCACAGGAATGATCCTTAGGTGGGCCCCTTTCAAAGTTGTTCAAATGGTTCCGGTCCGTTGCACATATGGGTTTTTGGGGCAAAAAATAGATTTTTTTCACCAAAAACTTAAAAAATCTTCTTCTCTGAAACCACAAGGCCCAGGTCTTTGATATTTGGTCTGAAGCTTCATCTAGTGGACCCCTACCAAGATTGTTCAAATTATAGTGCTGGGGCCAAAAATGCCCCCGCTCCGGGGCTCTTTGGTTTTACATGGGCTTATATAGGGAAAATCTTTAAAAATCTTCTTCTCTGAAACCGTAAGGCCCAGGTCTTTGATATTTGGTCTGAAGCTTCATCTAGTGGACCCCTAACAAGATTGTTCAAATTATTGTGCTTGGGCCAAAAATGCCCCCGCTCCGGGGCCCTTTGGTTTTACATGGGCTTATATAGGGAAAATCTTTAAAAATCTTCTTCTCTGAAACCGTAAGGCCCAGGTCTTTGATATTTGGTCTGAAGCTACATCTAGTGGACCCCTACCAAGATTGTTCAAATTAAAGTGCTGGGGCCAAAAATGCCCCAGCTCCGGGGCCCATTGGTTTTACATGGGCTAATATAGGGAAAATCTTAAAAAATCTTCTTCTCTGAAACCGCAAGGCCCAGGTCTTTGATATTTGGTATGAAGCTTCATCTAGTGGACCCCTACCAAGATTGTTCAAATTAAAGTGCTGGGGCCAAAAATGCCCCCGCTCCGGGGCCCTTTGGTTTAACATGGGCTTATATAGGGAAAATCTTTAAAAATTTTCTTCTCTGAAACCATAAGGCCCAGGTCTTTGATATTTGGTCTGAAGCTTCATCTAGTGGACCCCTACCAAGATTGTTCAAATTATAGTGCTGGGGCCAAAAATGCCCCCGCTCCGGGGCCCTTTGGTTTTACATGGGCTTATATAGGGAAAATCTTTAAAAATCTTCTTCTCTGAAACCGTAAGGCCCAGGTCTTTGATATTTGGTCTGAAGCTACATCTAGTGGACCCCTAGCAAGATTGTTCAAATTATAGTGCTGGGGCCAAAAATGCCCCCGCTCCGGGGCCCTTTGGTTTTACATGGGCTAATATAGGGAAAATCTTTAAAAATCTTCTTCTCTGAAACCGCAAGGCCCAGGTCTTTGATATTTGGTATGAAGCTTCATCTAGTGGACCCCTACCAAGATTGTTCAAACTAAAGTGCTGGGGCCAAAAATGCCCCCGCTCCGGGGCCCTTTGGTTTAACATTGGCTTATATAGGGAAAATCTTTAAAAATCTTCTTCTCTGAAACCGTAAGGCCCAGGTCTTTGATATTTGGTCTGAAGCTTCATCTAGTGGACCCCTACCAAGATTGTTCAAATCATAGTGCTGGGGCCAAAAATGCCCCCGCTCCGGGGCCCTTTGGTTTTACATGGGCTTATATAGGGAAAATCTTTAAAAATCTTCTTCTCTGAAACCATAAGGCCCAGGTCTTTGATATTTGGTCTGAAGCTACATCTAGTGGACCCCTACCAAGATTGTTCAAATTATAGTGCTGGGGCCAAAAATGCCCCCGCCCCAGGCCCCTTTGATTTTAAATGGGCTAATATAGGGAAAATCTTTAAAAATCTTTTTCTCTGAAACTGCAAGGCCCAGGTCTTTGATATTTGGTATGAAGCTTCAACTGATGGACCCCTACTAAGATTGTTCAAATTATAGTGCTGGGGCCAAAAATGCTCCCGCTCCGGGGCCCTTTGGTTTTACATGGTCTTATAAAGGGAAGATTTTTAAAAATCTTCTTCTCTGAAACCGTAAGGCCCAGGTCTTTGATATTTGGTCTGAAGCTACATCTAGTGGACCCCTACCAAGATTGTTCAAATTATAGTGCTGGGGCCAAAAATGCCCCCGCCCCAGGGCCGTTTGGTTGTACATGGGCTTATATAGGGAAAATCTTAAAAAATCTTCTTCTCTGAAAAAGCAAGGCCCAGGTCTTTGATATTGGTATGAAGCTTCATCTAGTGGACCCCTACCAAGATTGTTCAAATTAGAGTGCTGGGGCCAAAAATGCCCCCGCACCGGGGCCCTTTGGTTTAACATGGGCTTACATAGGGAAAATCTTTTAAAATTTTCTTCTCTGAAACCGCAAGGCCCAGGTCTTTGATATTTGGTATGAAGCTTTATCTAGTGGACCCCCACCAAGATTGTTCAAATTATAGTGCTGGGGCCAAAAATGCCCCCGCTCCAGGGCCCTTTGGTTTTACATGGGCTTATATATGGAAGATCTTTAAAAATCTTCTTCTCTGAAACTGTAAAGCCCAGGTCTTTGATATTTGGTATGAAGCTTCATCTAGTGGACCCCTACCAAGATTTTCAAATTATAGTGCTGGGGCCAAAAATGCCCCCGCCCTGGGGCCCTTTGGTTTTACATGGGCTTATATAGGGAAAATCTTAAAAAATCTTCTCTGAAACCGCATGATATTTGGTATGAAGCTTCATCTAGTGGACCCCTACCAAGATTGTTCAAATTATAGTGCTGGGGCCAAAAATGCCCCCGCTCCGGGGCCCTTTGGTTTTACATGGGCTTACATAGGGAAACTCTTTTAAAATTTTCTTCTTTGAAACCGCAAGGCCCAGGTCTTTGATATTTGGTATGAAGCTTCACCTAATGGACCCCTACCAAGATTGTTCAAATTATAGCCCTGGGGCCAAAAATGCCCCCTGCCCCGGGGCCCTTTGATTTTACATGGGCTTATATAGGGAAAATCTTTAAAAATCTTCTTCTCTAAAACCGCTAGGCCCAGGTCTTTGATATTTGGTATGAAGCTTCACCTAGTGGACCCCTACCAAGATTGTTCAAATTATAGTGCTGGGGCAAAAAATGCCCCCACTCTGGGGCCCTTTGGTTTTACATGGGCTTATATAGGGAAAATCTTTAAGAATTTTCTTCTCTGAAACCCTAATGCCCATGTCTTTGATATTTGGTATGACTTCACCCCACAAGGCCCAGGTTCCCCCCCCCCCCCCACACTCTGGGGCCCTTTGGTTTTACATGGGCTTATAAAGGGAAAATCTTTAAGAATTTTCTTCTCTGAAACCCTAACGCCCATGTCTTTGATATTTGGTATGACCCCACAAGGTCCAGGGTTCCCCCTCCCCCCCCCCGCCCCGGGGCTTTTTGGTTTTACATGGGCTTATACAGGGAAAATCTTAAAAAAACTTCTTCTCTGAAACCGCAAGTCCCAGGTCTTTGATATTTGGTATGAAGCTTCACCTAGTGGACCCCAACCATGGTTGTTCAAATTATAGCCCTAGGGCCAAAAATGCCCCCGCTCCGGGGCCCTTTGGTTTTACATAGACTTATATGTGGAAAATCTTGAAAAATCTTCTTCTCTGAAACCAAAAGGCCCAGGTCTTTGATATTTGGTATGAGGCTTAATCTAGTGGACCCCTACCAAGATTGTTCAAATTATAGTGCTGGGGCCAAAAATTTTCTTCTCTGAAACCGTAAGGCCCATGTCTTTGATATTTGGTATGAAGCTTCACCCCACAAGGCCCAGGCCCTGGGGGCCAAAAATGCCCCCATCCCGGGGCCTTTTGGTTTTACATGGGCTTATGTAGGGAAGATCTTAAAAGTCTTCTTCTCTGAAGTCGTAAGGCCCAGGTCTTTGTTATTTGGTATGAAGCTTCATCTAGTGGACCCCTACCAAGATAGTTCAAATTATAGTGCTGGGGCCAAAAATGCCCCCGCCCGGTGGCCCTTTGGTTTTACATGAGCTTATATAGGGAAAATCTTTAAAAATCTTCTTCTCTGAAACCGCAAGGCCCAGGTCTTTGATATTTGGTATGAAGCTTCATCTAGTGGACCCCTACCAAGATTGTTCAAATTAAAGTGCTGGGGCCAAAAATGCCCCCGCTCCAGGGCCCTTTGGTTTTACATGGGCTTACATAGGGAAAATCTTTTAAAATTTTCTTCTCTGAAACCGCAAGGCCCAGTTCTTTGATATTTGGTATGAGGCTTCATCTAGTGGAACCCTACCAAGATTGTTCAAATTATAGTGCTGGGGCCAAAAATGCCCCCGCTCTGGGGCCCTTTGGTTTTACATGGGCTTATATAGGGAAAATCTCTAAAAATTTTCTTCTCTGAAACCGTAATGCCCTTGTCTTTGATATTTGGTATGAAGCTTCACCCCACAAGGCCCAGGTCCCCCCCGACCCCCCCCACCCACCCCAGCCCCAGCAGGGCCTTTTGGTTTTACATGGGCTTTTATAGGGAAAATCTTTAAAAATCTTCTTCTCTGAAATCGCAAGGCCCAGGTCTTTGATATTTGGTGTGTAGCTTCATCTAGTGGACCTTTGCCAAGATTGTTCAAATTATAGCCTTTGTTGATATTTGGTATGAAGCTTCACCTCTTTAGACCTCCCTCAACATTATTTACATTTTAGCCCTGGGGTCAATAATGGCCCTCCCCGAGGCCCACTTGTTACTCTATCATATGGATCAGGTGAGCGATCCAGGGCCATGATGGCCCTCTTGTTTTTTTTAGTTCACCGTCACGTAGTGACGAGGTGAGCTTATGTGATCACTTTTCGTGCGTCCGTGCGTCCGTAAACAATTTCTTTAAACGACATCTCCTCCTAAACCACTGATCAGATTTTGACCAAACTTCACAGGAATGATCCTTAGGTGGTCCCCTTTCAAATTTGTTCAAATGGTTCCGGTCCGTTGCACATCTAGGTCATAGGAGCCCAAAATAGATTTTTTTTCACTAAAAACTTTAAAAAATCTTCTTCTCTGAAACCACAAGGCCCAGGTCTTTGATATTTGGTATGAAGCTTCATCTAGTGGACCCCTACCAAGATTGATCAAATTATAGTGCTGGGGCCAAAAATGCCCCCGCTCCGGGGCCCTTTGGTTTTACATGGGCTTATATAGGGAAAATCTGTAAAAATCTTCTTCTCTGAAACCGTAAGGCCCAGGTCTTTGATATTTGGTATGAAGCTTCACCTAGTGGACCCCTACCAAGATTGTTCAAATTATAGTGCTTGGGCCAAAAATGCCCCCACCCCGGGGTTCTTTTGTTTTACATGGGCTTATAAAGGGAAAATCTTTTAAAATCTTCTTCTCTGAAACCGCAAGGCCCAGGTCTTTGATATTTGGTATGAAGCTTCATCTAGTGGACCCCTACCAAGATTGTTCAAATTATAGTGCTGGGCCCAAAAATGCCCCGGCTCCGGGGCCCTTTGGTTTTACATTGGCTTATATAGGGAAGATCTTTGAAAATCTTCTTCTCTGAAACCGTAAGGCCCAGGACTTTGATATTTGGTATGAAGCTTCATCTAGTGGACCCCTACCAAGATTGTTCAAATTATAGTGCTGGGGCCAAAAATGCCCCCGCCCGGGGCCCTTTGGTTTTACACTGGCTTATATAGGGAAAATCTTTAAAAATCTTCTTCTCTGAAACCGCAAGGCCCAGGTCTTTGATATTTGGTATGAAGCTTCATCTAGTGGACCCCTACCAAGAGTGTTCAAATTAAAGTGCTGGGGCCAAAAATGCCCCCGCTCCAGGGCCCTTTGGTTTTACATGGGCTTATATAGGGAAACTCTTTAAAAATCTTCTTTTCTGAAACCGCGAGGCCCGGGTCTTTGATATTTGGTATGAAGCTTCACCTAGTGGACCCCTACCAAGATTGTTCAAATTACAGTGCTGGGGCCAAAAATGCCCCCGCTCCGGGGCCCTTTGGTTTTACATAGACTTATATACGGAAAATCTTGAAAAAACTTCTTCTCTGAAACCGCAAGGCCCAGGTCTTTGATATTTAGTATGAGGCTTCATCTAGTGGACCCCTACCAAGATTGTTCAAATTATAGTGCTGGGGCCAAAAATGCCCCCCGCCCCGGGGCCCTTTGGTTTTACATGGGCTTATATAGGGAAAATCTTTAAAAATCTTCTTCTCTGAAATCGCTAGGCCCAGGTCTTTGATATTTGGTATGAAGCTTCACCAAGTGGACCCCTACCAAGATTGTTCAAATTATAGTGCTGGGGCAAAAAATGCCCCCGCTCTGGGGCCCTTTGGCTTTACATGGCTTATATAGGGAAAATCTTGAAAAATCTTCTTCTCTGAAACCGCAAGGCCAAGGTCTTTGATATTTGGTATGAAGCTTCACCAAGTGGACCCCTACCAAGATTGTTCAAATTATAGTGCTGGGGCAAAAAATGCCCCCGCTCTGGGGCCCTTTGGCTTTACATGGCTTATATAGGGAAAATCTTGAAAAATCTTCTTCTCTGAAACCGCAAGGCCAAGGTCTTTGATATTTGGTATGAAGCTTCACCCCACAAGGCCCAGGCCCTGGGGCCAAAAATTCCCCCACCCCGGGGCCTTTTGGTTTTACATGGGCTTATATAGGGAAAATCTTTAAAAATCTTCTCTGAAACCGCTAGGCCCAGGTCTTTGATATTTGGTATGAAGCTTTACCTAGTGGTCCTCTAATTAGATTGTTCAAATTATAGTGCTGGGACAAAAAATGCCCCCGCTCTGGTGCCCTTTGGTTTTACATGGCTTATATAGGGAAAATCTTTAAAAATTTTCTTCTCTGAAACCGTAAGGCCCATGTCTTTGATATTTGGTATGAAGCTTCACCCCACAAGGCCCAGGCCCTGGGGCCAAAAATGCCCCCACCCCGGGGCCTTTTGGTTTTACATGGGCTTATATAGGGAAAATCTTTAAAAATCTTCTTCTCTGAAACCACTAGGCCCAGGTCTTTGATATTTGGTATGAAGCTTTACCTAGTGGACCCCTAACAAGATTGTTCAAATTATAGTGCTGGGGCAAATAATGCCCCCACTCTGGGGCCGTTGGTTTCACATTGGCTTATATAGGGAAAATCTTTAAAAATTTTCTTCTCTGAAACTGTAAGGCCCAGTTCTTTGATATTTGGTATGAAGCTTCACGCCACAAGGCCCAGGCCCTTTAAGTTTTACATGGGCTTATATTGGGAAAATCTTTAAAAATCTTCTTCTCTGAAACCGCAAGGCCCATGTCTTTGATATTCGATATGAAGCTTCACCTAGTGGACCCCTACCAAGATTATTCAAATTATAGCCCTTTGGGCCAAAAATGCCCCAGCTCTGGGGCCCTTTGGTTTTACATAGACTTATACAAGGAAAATCTTGAAAAATCTTCTTCTCTGAAACCGCAAGGCCCAGGTCTTTGATATTTGGTATGAAGCTTCATCTAGTGAACCCCTGCCAAGATTGTTCAAATTATAGTGCTGGGGCCAAAAATGCCCCCGCCCCGGGGCCCTTTGGTTTTACATGGGCTTATATAGGGAAAAATCTTTAAAAATCTTCTTCTCTGAAACCGCAAGGCCCAGGCCTTTGATATTTGGTATGAAGCTTCATCTGGTGGACCCCTACCAATATTGTTCAAATTATAGTGCTTGGGCCAAAAATGCCCCCACCCCAGGGCCTTTTGGTTTTACATGGGCTTATATAGGGAAAATCTATAAAAATCTTCTTCTCTGAAACCGCTAGGCCCAGGTCTTTGATATTTGGTATGAAGCTTCACATAGTTGACCCCTACCAAGATTGTTCAAATTAAAGTGCTGGGGCAAAAAATGCCCCCGCTCTGGGGCCCTTTGGTTTTACATGGGCTTATATAGGGAAACTCTTTAAAAATCTTTTCTGAAACCACAGGGCCCAGGTCTTTGATATTTGGTATGAAGCTTCACCTAGTGGACCCCTACCAAGATTGTTCAAATTATATATAGCCCTGGGGCCAAAAATGCTCCCACTCCGGGGCCCTTTGGTTTTACATAGACTTATATAGGGAAAATCTTGAAAAATCTTCTCCTCAGAAACCACAAGGCCTAGGTCTTTGATATTTGGTATGAAGCTTCATCTAGTGGACCTCTACCAAAATTGTTCAATTATAGCCCTGAGACCAAAAATGCCCCCCCCCCCCCCCTCGGGGCCCTTTGGTTTTACATAGACGTATATATGGAAAATCTTTAAAAATCTTCTTCTCTGAAACCACAAGGCCTAGGTCTTTGATATTTGGTATGAAGCTTCATCTTGTGGACCTCTACCAAGATTGTTCAAATTATAGCCCTGGGGCCAAAAATGCCCCCGCTCCGGGGCCCTTTGGTATTACATAGACTTATATTGGGAAAATCTTGAAAAATCTTCTTCTCTGAAACCAGAAGGCCTAGGTCTTTGATATTTGGTATGAAGCTTCATCTAGTGGACCTCTACCAAGATTGTTCAAATTATAGCCCTGAGACCAAAAACGCCCCTGTCTCGGGGGCCCTTTGGTTTTACATAGACTTATATAGGGAAAATCTTTAAAAATCTTCTTCTGTGAAACCACAAGGCCTAGGTCATTGATATTTGGTGTGAAATTTCATCTAGTGGACCTCTATCAAGATTGTTCAAATTATAGGCTATTAGCCCTGGGGCCAAAAATGCACCCGCCCCGAGACCCTTTGGTTTTACACAGACTTATATAGGGTAATCTATAAAAATCTTCTTCTCTGAAACCACTAGGCCCATGCCTTTGATATTTGGTATGGTGCTTCATCTAGTGGACCTCGACCAAGATTGTTCAAATTATAGCCCCCGCCCCGGGGCCCTTTGGTTTTACATAGACTTATATATAGAGATAATCTTTGAAAGTCTTCTTCTCTGAAACAGGAAGGCCCAGGTCTTTGATATTTTGTGTGAAGCTTCATCTAGTGGACCCCTATCAAGATTGTTTAAATTATGGCGCTGAGGCCAAAACTGCCCCCGCTCCGGGGCCATTTGGTTTTACATAGGCTAATGTAGGGAATATCTTTAAAAAATCTTCTTCTCTGAAACCCCAAGGCCCAGGTCTTTGATATTTGGTGTGTAGCTTCATCTAGTAGACCTTTGCCAAGATTGTTCAAATTATAGCCTTTGTTGATATTTGGTATGAAGCTTCACCTTTTTAGACCTCCCTCAACATTATGCACATTGTAGCCCTGGGGTCAATAATGGCCCTCCCTGAGGCCCACTTGTTGCTCTATCATATGGATCAGGTGAGCAATCCAGGGCCATCATGGCCCTCTTGTTTCATTTACTCCACAATTTTGTGGGACTTTGACCCAACATTGAGATAAAATCTCAAGCCCTGCCGCTCAATGAAACCAGAAGGCTTACATGCATTGGATGATCTGACTCACACCACTTTGCCTGGGCAGGCTTAGTCCTAAGTGGTTTACCAGTACTCTTTTGTGGTCAGATTCAGCCCTGCATGGAGGCATCATGCAGCCCAGTTAGACACGGATAAGGGTCTACACTGTTTGCCAAGCCCAGCACAGCCCATGATTCCAGCCATTGTTCTATAGATAAATCTATTAGTAAGAACACACTGCGATAAAAATTAACGCTGCTATTTTCTATAAAATTTATAAGTTATCCTGATTTCCTACAAATCAGTTACAGTCACATGGACTCCAGCACTGAAAGTGATTAGTGATCAGGTGGTCACAGGTTTGATATGTGCTGGGGTCGGCAACATTCTGTCATGGAGATTGAGCATGAAATCTTTTCTACGGTCACACTCTCCCTTCCGCAGATTCAAGAAGGGCAGTTGTCAGTTGCTGGCGAAAGCATGTGCACTGTTTTGGTTAACCGCTTGCATACAAGCCTGCCCAGGAAAAGTGTGGATAGGTGAACTGACCGTCTCACAAATGACCTAAATAGTGTTTATTGGGCCGTTAAACTCAGAGAGAGAGAGAGAATACGGCAGGAGTCTTTGACACTAATGTTATTTGATGTTTGATCTTCTAAATGTAATGAAGCCAAATACAAATGAACGGACTTCAACATGACTTTTATTGACTTTACAATTCTTTAATTAAAACTTTGTATAATTTTGTCTGCTTTAATTGATATGCTGTTAATCCATAATGGCATTTTGTTAACAGTGGATACCCGCCAATCTCGCTTCATGTGTGAAAAGCTTCAATTATTAATCATCACGAACAGCTTTAATCGCGCACCCAATTAACGAATGTGCGAAAATCATTTAATATTAGCAAGAAAGAAAGAAAATCTAGATCTGTAGTCAATGGTATACCATCGCAAATACCCGCTTTTTCTATTAATAACACTAATGACTATGTATTAACTAGCCAAAACTACATGTAAGTTAAAAAAAGTTGCAAAGAACATTCTAACTGATAAGCAAAGTTTCAGAAGTGTAGCTCTTATAGTTTAGAAGATATGGCAAAGTCATACTTTTTGACCTTTGACCTTGGGGTTATGTTGAGGTCCACCTAAAGTATCCCAATTTATTCTATATTCCAACAGCCATCCAATGACCAAGTTTCAGAAGTGTAACTCCAATAGTATAGAAGATATGGCAAAGTGATACTTTTTGACCTTTGACCTTGTTGGCAGTGTCTTGCAGTGCCTTGCAGTGTCTTTTTATGCCATGTAGGGTACTTTTTATTTTATATGATGAGTAAAAGATAGTAAACTAGAAAAAGTGTCCATAGGACACGGATGCCCCCGCCAAATGCCATTCATAAACAAGAGGGCCCATAGGGCCCTGGTTCGCTCACCTTTTTGTCACTGTCTCGAGTACTTTCTATTTTTAGCTCTGGTGGCCATCTTGTTCATCAGCAGAGTGATTTTAGCTTATTTGGTAGGGAGTAACCTAGGCAACATTCCTGTGAAGTTTGAATCAAATTGGCCTTAGGGTTTAGGAGGAGTTCACGTTTGAATCAAATTTACAATATTTTTCTATTTTCAGCTCCGGTGGCCATTTTGTTCATCGGAGCGGGATCGTTTTAGCCTTTTTGGTAGAGGGTCATCTAAGCAACATTACTTCGAAGTTTGAATGAAATTGGCCCAAGCGTACAGAAGGAATTGTCGTTTGAAGATGTTTTTTATTTTTAGCTCTGGCAGCCATCTTGTTCATTTGAGTGGAATGAGTTTTAACTATTTTGGTAGGGAGTCACCTAGGCAACATTCCGGTGAAATTTTAAATCCAATTGGCCCAAGGGTTTAGAAGGAGTTCGCATTTGAAGCAAATTTACAATGTTTTTCTATTTTTAGCTCTTGTGACCATTTGTTAATCGTTTATGCTATTTTCCTAGAGGGTCATCTACACAACATGGTTCAAAAGTTAAAATAAAATGGGTCAAATGTCAAGGAAAAAGGTTAAAGATCATTTTATGTAGGAATAGAAAGCCCTTGTCGCAAGGAACTTACATACCAAATATGAAGGCTGTATCTCAAATGCTTCAAAAGTTATGACAAAGTAGGTCAAAGGTCAAGGTCATGGGTCAAAAGTTTTGAATGGTTGAGAAAACCTTGTCACAAGGAACATACATGCCAAATATGAAGGCTCTATCTCATATGGTTCAAAAGTTATGATAAAGTAGGTCACAGGTCAAGGTCACAGGTCAAATCTTTATATGAGTGGGAAGCCCTTGTCACAAGGAACCTATATGCCAAACGGTTCAAAAGTTATGACAAATTAACCTACCGATCTAATTTTTGATTTGACATGACCCATATTCGAACTTAACTGAGATATTGTCCAGATGATCATTCTGAGCAAGTTTAATGGTGATTTGACTAAAACTGTGGCCTCTTAGAGTTTTCAAAACGTTTTTCTATGATTTGACCTGCTGGCCTACTTTTTGACCCGACATGACCCATATTCAAACTTGACCCAGATATTGTCAAGATGATGATTCTGAGTAAGTTTGATGATGATCGGACCAAAACTGGGACCTCTAGTGTGTTCACAAGGTTTTTCAACAATCTGACCTACTGACCTTCTTATTGACCAGACATGACCCATATTCGAAATTAACCGAGACATGGTCAAATGATCATTTTGAGCAAGTTTGATGATGATCGGACACAAACTGTGGCCTCAAGTGTGTTCAGAGGGTTTTTCTATGATTTGACCTACTGGCCTACTTTTTGACCAGGTATGACCCATATTCGAACTTGACTGAGATGTTGTCAAGATGATCATTCTGGGCAAGTTCGATAATGATCGGACCAAAACTGTGGCCTCTAGTGTGTTCACAAGGTTTTTAGCTCACCAGAGCCAAAGGCTCCGGGGGAGCTTTTAGGATAGGCAGTTGTCCGTCGTCGTCGGCGTCGTCGTCGTCGTCTGCGTCGTCAACACTTTCAAACGACATCTCCTCTGAAGCCACTGGGCCGATTGGGCCCAAATTTTATCTGTAGCATCCTTGGGCTGGGGGATTGAAAATTTGTGTTTTTTATCAAAATCGGCTCATTAGTTTGGTTGCTATGGCAACTTGTAGTTTCCATAGACTTATAATGGGGAAAATTGAAAAATGGCATTTACTACCAAGCCTCTGCAGATATTTTGAGAAAACTTTCATAGAAATGTTCCATAGGCAATCTTCTATCTGCTGTATGATTTTAAGCCTTCTGCTCATTTTTATTGGTTGCCATGGAAACCAAAATGCAAAAAATAGACAAAAAATACTTAAAAAATCATCTCCTCAGAAACCATATGCTCTAGGGGGCTGAGACTTTATGAAAATATTCACCATATTTGCCTTTACAGGTTTTGTGTTTTTTATGAAATTTGGCCTTTTAGTTTTGTTGCTTTGGCAACTTAGAGTTTCCATTGACTTATAATGGGAAAAACTGAAAAATGGCATTTACTGCCAAGTCATTGCAGATATTTTTACAAAACTTACATAAACTTGTTCCTTGAGTAAACTTCTCTCAGCCATATGCTTTTATGTCAACCTGGGGGTCCCCTAGGTTGTGCCGGGGCCATGCCCCGCCCCCCTCCACTTCATAAAATGCCTTATATCTCAGAAACCTTACAGATCCCAACCCCTAAACCATATATATTCTTGTTCCTTATGATAAGATGCATTAAGTGACACCAACCTGGGGGTCCCCCGGGATGTGCCGGGGACATGCCCTGCCCCCTCTATTTCATAAAATGTCATTTATCTCAGAAACCATTCAGATCCCCACCCCTAAACTATATATATTCTTGTTCCTTATGCTAAGATGCATTAAGTGACACCAACCTTGGGGTCTCCCCGGGATGTGCCGGGGACATGCCCCACCCCCTCCACTTCATAAAATGCCATTTATCTCAGAAACCATTGAGATCCCCACCCCTAAACCATATATATTCTTGTTCCTTATGATAAGACACATTCAGTGATACCAACATTGGGGTCTCTCTGGGGTGTGCTGGGGCCATGCCCCACCCTTCCACTTCATAAATGCCATATATCTCAGAAACCATTCAGATCCCCACCCCTAAACTATATATATTCTTGTTTCT
This sequence comes from Lucinisca nassula, assembly GCA_963580285.1. Taxonomy (NCBI): domain Eukaryota; kingdom Metazoa; phylum Mollusca; class Bivalvia; order Lucinida; family Lucinidae; genus Lucinisca; species Lucinisca nassula. Next base: position 21,647,754 of record OY757013.1, on the reverse strand, counting down.
TATGATAAGACGCATTCAGTGACACCAATCTGAGGGTCCCCTAGGATCTGGCGGGGCTTATGCCCAACCCCCTCCGCTTCGTAAAAGGCTGAATATCTCAGAAACCGTTCAGATCCCCACCCCTAAACCATTTAAATTCTTGTTCCTTATGATAAGACGCATTCAGTGATACCAACCTTAGGGTCTCCCTTGCCGCACAGGGGCTATGCCCGACCCCTCCACTTCATAAAAGGCCCAATATCTCAGAAACCGTTCAGATCCCCACCCCTAAACCATATAAATTCTTGTTCCTTATGTTAAGATGCATTCAGTGATATCAACCTAAGGATCTCCCAGGCCGCACCAGGGCTATGCCCCAACCTTCCACTTCATAAAAGGTGACATATCTCGGAAACCCTTCAGATCCCCACCCCAAAACCATGTATATTCTTGTTTCTTATGAAAAGACGCATTCAGTGACACCAATCTGGGGGTTCCCCTAGGATGTGCCAGGGCTATGCCCCACCCCCTGCACTTAGTAAAAGCCCAATATCTCAGAAACCGTTCAGATCCCCACCCCTAAAGCATATAAATTCTTGTTCCTTATGATAAGACGCATTCAGTGATACCAATCTAAGGGTCTCTGGGGGTGTGCTGGGGCTATGCCCCACCCTTCCACTTCATAAAATGCAATATATCTCAGAAACTGTTTAGATCCCCACCCCTAAAATATGTATATTTGTGTTCCCTATAATAAGACTCATTCACTCACATCAATGCGTCTATGTGCTAGGGCAACATGCTGATGCCATGGCCCACGCCTCTACTTCATAAAAGGCCATATATCTCAGACACCATTAAGATCCCCACCTCATAATCATATATACCGTATTCGCCCTAATTACCGCACCGTGCGCTTAGTTTTTTCAAAATCGTGTCATAAAATCATGGTGAAAAATCTACCTAATTAGCGCACACTTGATACTAAAACAACAGCTTCCAAGATGATGCATACTGATATTTAATGGGACGGAAAAAGATACTTAAGCACTGCCTTCACTGTTGGAAGAAATGATGTAAGTTTTTTATAAAATTACTATGAGAGCTTCAAGGGGAGATTACTGTAAAGTGTGCGTTTATGCATTTCCTTTTCAAAAATAGCTTTGGTGTGCGCTTATAGGAGCATGTGCGGTAATTAGGGCGAATACGGTATTCTTGTTTCTTATGATTAGACACATTCAGTCACACAAACTTGGTGGTCCACAGGGGCCATTCCTCTCCTCATCATTTCATAAGAGGGCCTCATATCTTGGAAACTGTTCATATCCCCACCCCTAAACAATATATTTTCTTGGTCCTTATTATAAGACACATTCAGCAACAACAATCTTGGCTTTCCTGGGGTCTGCCAGGGCTATGCTCCAACCCCTTCGCAGCTTAAAAGGCCTTATATCTCAGGAACAGTACACATCCCAACCCCTAAACCATATATATTCATGTGCCTTATGATAAGATGGATTCAGTGATACCATTCAGGGCTCTGTTGGGTCCATGTCTCATCCTTCCTCCTCATAAAAGGCCTAATATTTCAGATACAGAATCCACATGGGTGCTCATTTTGAAATTGGGGTTTGTTTGGGAGACTTTATAATCAATAAATTAAAACCTGAAACCATACATGGCTGCCAGTGGGCAGTGTCCGCCTGAGTTCTGGTGAGCATTGTGGCCCATGGGCCTCTTGTTCTATGATTTGACCTGCTGGCCTACTTTTTGACCCGACATGACCCATATTCAAACTTGACCCAGATATTGTCAAGATGATGATCGGACCAAAACTGGGACCTCTAGTGTGTTCACAAGGTTTTTCAACAATCTGACCTACTGACATTCTTATTGACCAGACATGACCCATATTCGAAATTAACCGAGACATGGTCAAATGATCATTTTGAGCAAGTTCGATGATGATCGGACCAAAACTGTGGCCTCTTGTGTGTTCAGAAGGTTTTTCTACGATTTGACCTACTGACCTACTTTTTGACCGACATGACCCATATTCGAACTTGACCGAGATATTGTCAAGACTATCATTCTGAGCAAGTTTGATGAAGATCCGACCAAAACTGTGGCCTCTAGTGTGTTCACAAGGATTTTCTATGATTTGGCCTACCAACCTACATTGTTACCCGACAAGACCCATATTCAAACGTGACCAAGATATTATCAAGATGCTCATTCTGAGCAAGTTTGATGATGATTGGACCAAACCGGTGGCCTCTAGTGTGTTCATAAGGTTTTTCTATGATTTGACCTACTGACCTACTTTTTGACCTGACATGACCGGTATTCGAACTTGACTGAGATATTGTCAAGATGATCATTCTGGGCAAGTTTTATGATGATCAAACCTAAACTGTGGCTTCTAGTGTGTTCAGAAAGTTTTTCTCTGATTTGACCTACTGACCTACTTTTTGACCCAACATTACCCATATTCGAACTTGACTGAGACATTGTCAAGATGATCATTCTGGGCAAGTTTGATGATGATTGGACCAAAACTGTGGCCTCTAGTGTGTATTCACAAGGTTTTTCTATGATTTGACCTACCAGCCTACATTGTGAACCAACATGACCCATATTCGAACGTGACCAAGATATTATCAAGATGCTCATTCTGAGCAAGTTTGATGGTGATTGGACCAAACCTGTGGCCTCTAGTGTTTTCAGAAGGTTTTTCTATGATTTGACCTACTGACCTACTTTTTGACCCGACAACACCCATATTCGAAGTTGATTGAGATATTATCAAGATGCTCATTTTGGGCAAGTTTGATGATGATCGGACCAAAACCGTGGCCTCTAGTGTGTTCACAAGTCAAGGGCAGATAATTCAAAAACCAAAAATGCAAGAGTTGTCTTCCTTGTTCATGACACATCATCTAAGTGTGCTGAATGCACCTGTGAAGTTTCATGAATATATTCCATACGGTTTAGGAGTTATGGCCCGGACACGACATACCATTTGACTATATATGGATGTAAGTCAAGGGGAGATAATTCAAGAACTAAACAAGCAGGAGTTGTCTTCCTTGTTCATGACACATCTTCCAAGTATGATGGATGCTCCTTTGAAGTTTCATGATTATATTCCATACGGATTAGGAGTTATGGCCCGGACACGGTTTACTATATGGTACTAAGTCAAGGGCAGATAATTCAAAAAACAAAAATGCAAGAGTTGTCTTCCTTGTTCATGACACATCGTTTCAGTGTGATGAATGCACCTGTGAAGTTTCATGAATATATTCCATACGGTTTAGGAGTTATGGCCCGGACACGGTTTACTAGATGGTACTAAGTCAAGGGCAGATAATTCAAAAACCAAAAATGCAAGAGTTTTATTCTTTGTTCATGACACATCGTCTCAGTGTGATGAATGCAGCTGTATAGTTTCATGAATATATTCCGTATGGTTTAGGAGTTATGGCCCGGACACGGTTTACTATATGGTACTAAGTCAAGGGCAGATAATTCAAAAACCAAAAATGCAAGAGTTGTCTTCCTTGTTCATGACACATGGTCTCAGTGTGATGAATGCACCTGTGAAGTTTCATGAATATATTCCATACGGTTTAGGAGTTATGGCCCGGACACGGTTTACTATATGGTACTAAGTCAAGGGCAGATAATTCAAAAACCGAAAATGCAAGAGTTGTCTTCCTTGTTCATGACACATCATCTCAGTGTGATGAATGCACCTGTGAAGTTTCATGAATATATTCCATACGGTTTAGGAGTTATGGCCTGGACACGATGTCAGGGCGGACGAACGAACGGACGAATGGACGGACAGGGGTAAAACTTAATGCCCTTCCGCTATTCTTCGAAAAGGCGGGGGCATAATAAAGGGAGTCCTGCAGTGACCTGCAGCATCTTTCGGTGTCTTGCAGTGTCTTTTTATACAAAGTAGGGTAATTCTTATTTTATATGATGAGTAAAACATAGTAAATAAAAAATAAAGGAGTCCTGCAGTGTCTTGCGGTGATATGCAGTTTTTTTTTGTGTCTTGCAGTGTCTTTTTATGCAATGTAGGGTAAGGGCGAGAATTGTGACCATGTAAAATCGATTTAAGCCCTTTCAGTTTCTTTTTATGCAATGTAGAGTACTTTTATTTTATATGATGAGTAAAACATAGTAACTAAAGGAGTTCTGCGGTGACCTGCAGTGTCTTGCGGTGACATGTAGTGTCTTTCGGTGTCTTGCAGTGTCTTTTTATGCAATGTAGGGTACTTTTGATTTTATATGACAAGTAAAACATAGTAAACTAGAAAAAGTGTCCATAGGACACGGATGCCCCCGCCAAATGCAATTCATAAAATTTTTTACAAATGTACTTCAAATCAATCATAAAATATATGCATCAAGGGCAGATAATCCAAAAACCAAAAATGCAAGAGTTGTCTTCCTTGTTCATGACACATCGTCTCAGTGTGATGAATGCACCTGTGATGTTTCAGGAATATATTCCATACGGTTTAGGAGTTATGGCCCAGACACGGTTTACTATATAGACTTAGTCAAGGGCATATAATTCAAAAACCAAAAATGCAAGAGTTGTCTTCCTTGTTCACGACACATCGTCTAAGTGTGATGAATGCACCTGTGAAGTTTCATGAATATATTCCATACAGTTTAGGACTTATGGCCCAGACACGGTTTACTATATGGTACTAAGTCAAGGGCAGATAATTCAAAAACCAAAAAAGCAAGAGTTGTCTTCCTTGTTCATGACACATCGTCTCAGTGTAATGAATGCAACTGTGAAGTTTCATGAATATATTCCATATGGTTTAGGAGTTATGGCCCGGACATGGTTTACTATATGGTACTAAGTCAAGGGCAGATAATTCAAAAACCAAAAATGCAAGAGTTGTCTTCCTTGTTCATGACACATCGTCTCAGTGTGATGAATGCAACTGTGAAGTTTCATGAATATATTCCATACGGTTTAGGAGTTATGGCCCGGACACGACATACCATTTGACTACCGGTATATATGGATGTACATGTAAGTCAAGGGCATATAATTCAAAAACTAAACAAGCAGGAGTTGTCTTCCTTGTTCATGACACAACGTCTCAGTGTGATGAATGCAACTGTGAAGTTTCATGAATATATTCCATATGGTTTAGGAGTTATGGCCCGGACACGGTTTACTATATGGTACTAAGTCAAGGGCAGATAATTAAAAAAACAAAAATGCAAGAGTTGTCTTCCTTGTTCATGACACATCGTTTCAGTGTGATGAATGCACCTGTGAAGTTTCATGAATATATTCCATACGGTTTAGGAGTTATGGCCCGGACACGGTTTACTAGATGGTACTAAGTCAAGGGCAGATAATTCAAAAACCAAAAATGCAAGAGTTTTCTTCTTTGTTCATGACACATCGTCTCAGTGTGATGAATGCAGCTGTATAGTTTCATGAATATATTCCGTATGGTTTAGGAGTTATGGCCCGGATGTGGTTTACTATATGGTACAAAGTCAAGGGCAGTTAAATTAAAAACCAAAAATGCAAGAGTTGTCTTCCTTGTTCATGACACATCGTCTCAGTGTGATGAATGCACCTGTGAAGTTTCATGAATATATTCCATACGGTTTAGGAGTTATGGCCCGGACACGGTTTACTATATGGTACTAAGTCAAGGGCAGATAATTCAAAAACCGAAAATGCAAGAGTTGTCTTCCTTGTTCATGACACATCATCTCAGTGTGATGAATGCACCTGTGAAGTTTCATGAATATATTCCATACGGTTTAGGAGTTATGGCCTGGACACGATGTCAGGGCGGATGAACGAACGGACGAATGGACGGACAGGGGTAAAACTTAATACCCTTCTGCTATTCTTCGAATAGGCGGGGGCATAATAAAGGGAGTCCTGCAGTGACCTGCAGCGTCTTTCGGTGTCTTGCAGTGTCTTTTTATACAAAGTAGGGTACTTCTTATTTTATATGATGAGTAAAACATAGTAAATAAAAAATAAAGGAGTCCTGCAGTGTCTTGCGGTGATATGCAGTTTTTTTTTGTGTCTTGCAGTGTCTTTTTATGCAATATAGGGTAAGGGCGAGAATTGTGACCATGTAAAATCGATTTAAGCCCTTTCAGTTTCTTTTTATGCAATGTAGAGTACTTTTATTTTATATGATGAGTAAAACATAGTAACTAAAGGAGTTCTGCGGTGACCTGCAGTGTCTTGCGGTGACATGTAGTGTCTTTCGGTGTCTTGCAGTGTCTTTTTATGCAATGTAGGGTACTTTTGATTTTATATGACAAGTAAAACATAGTAAACTAGAAAAAGTGCCCATAGGACACGGATGCCCCCGCCAAATGCAATTCATAAATTTTTTTACAAATGTACTTCAAATCAATCATAAAATATATGCATCAAGGGCAGATAATCCAAAAACCAAAAATGCAAGAGTTGTCTTCCTTGTTCATGACACATCGTCTCAGTGTGATGAATGCACCTGTGAAGTTTCAGGAATATATTCCATACGGTTTAGGAGTTATGGCCCAGACACGGTTTACTATATAGACTTAGTCAAGGGCATATAATTCAAAAACCAAAAATGCAAGAGTTGTCTTCCTTGTTCACGACACATCGTCTAAGTGTGATGAATGCACCTGTGAAGTTTCATGAATATATTCCATACAGTTTAGGACTTATGGCCCAGACACGGTTTACTATATGGTACTAAGTCAAGGGCAGATAATTCAAAAACCAAAAAAGCAAGAGTTGTCTTCCTTGTTCATGACACATCGTCTCAGTGTAATGAATGCAACTGTGAAGTTTCATGAATATATTCCATACGGTTTAGGAGTTATGGCCCGGACATGGTTTACTATATGGTACTAAGTCAAGGGCAGATAATTCAAAAACCAAAAATGCAAGAGTTGTCTTCCTTGTTCATGACACATCGTCTCAGTGTGATGAATGCAACTGTAAAGTTTCATGAATATATTCCATACGGTTTAGGAGTTATGGCCCGGACACGACATACCATTTGACTACCGGTATATATGGATGTACATGTAAGTCAAGGGCAGATAATTCAAAAACTAAACAAGCAGGAGTTGTCTTCCTTGTTCATGACACAACGTCTCAGTGTGATGAATGCACCTGTGAAGTTTCATGAATATATTCCATATGGTTTAGGAGTTATGGCCCGGACACAGTTTACTATATGGTACTAAGTCAAGGGCAGATAATTCAAAAACCAAAAAAGCAAGAGTTGTCTTCCTTATTCATGACACATCGTCTCAGTGTGATGAATGCAACTGTGAAGTTTCATGAATATATTCCATAGGGTTTAGGAGTTATGGCCCGGAATCGATGTCACCGGACGAACGAACGGATGAACGGCCGGACGGACAGGGGTAAAACTTAATGCCCTTTCGGTATTCTCTGAATACGCGGGGGCATAATAAAGGAGTCCTGCGGTGACCTGCAGTGTCTTGCGGTGTCCTGTAATGTCTTGCAGTGTCTTGCAGTGTTCAGAATGACCGTATCATAGGTACCAGTCCTATAGTGATGCACTGAAAAGTTCCTTTTTTTCCTAGAACTATTCCCAAGTGGAATAGTCTTTCCTCTTCTGTGGTGAATGCTAAGACTGCAGAGGAGTTCAAAGCCCGTACAGTGTAAGATTGAGATTCAGAGGTATAGATTTTAGTATCAGAATCAGAATTGTTACTGGTGACACACTAATGGTTCTGGGGAAGAACGACTCTTTATAAATGTCAGTTCTTGCAGTAAGGGTCTGAAACGCCATCGAATGGTGATTTCTAGTGTCTAGCTGGGGGAACAAGGTCATCTGTTGGAATGCTGGCAGCACCCTTTAGACCTTTGTATAAAAGGATTAGCCTACTGTCTTTTCTCCTTTTCTTGAGAGACTCCCATTTTAATTTTCCAAGTATTCCAGTCATGCTCCCAGTTTCAAAGCAGTAATTGCCTGTTACAAATCTAGCAGCTCTGTTCTGAACTTTCTCAATTTCATCATTAAGAACCACTCCACTGGGGTCCCAGATACAACTACCATATTCCAAGATTGGGTGAACAAGACCTTTATATGCTGCCTCTTTTACATCCTGAGGGCACTGATGAAGATTTCGCCTCAGGAAACCAAGCATTCTATTTGCCTTAATACACATGTTGCTAATATGAGTATTCCATCTCAAGTTGTGCGAGATTGTCACTCCAAGTATACCTCTGTTATTCAGATTGTAAATAGTTTTAAGGACTCATCCAGTGACTTCTCTTTTTTTTTTTTTTTAGCTAAATTCTAAATTTAGCTATGCACCCAACTGATGTAATGGCCAAATATGACCGACTCAGTATAAGAAGATAGATAGAAGATAGATAGGTAGACTAGAGTAATGTGGAGATTAGCCATAACTCACATTTATTATGGGCCACTATGCTCACCAGAGCTCAGTGGGCACTTTTAATTAACCATGGAAGCCCTGCCTCCCAATGATTCTACAGATAAAATTTGGACCCAATCACCCTAGTGGCTTCAGAGGTCTGATGTCGCTTGAATGTGTTGTTGCAGGACAACAGATGACAACTAGAATTTGTTTTTCTACAAAAACACAGATGTCTCCCCTGTTTTTGACCTCTAATTATTATCCCAACGTTTTTAAAAAAAAGTGGGGATATTGTTATCGCCTCCGTCCGTCCGTCCGTCTGTCTGTCCGTCTGTCTGTCTGTCCGTCTGTCCGTCTGTCTGTCCGGCTATCTCCTCCAAAACCGTTAGCCGGAATTCAACCAAATTTGGTATGCGAGTTGCTTACATGAATGGCTTGCGCAAGAGCACATTTTTTTTGTCCCCGCCCCCAGGGGCCCTGGGGAGGGGTCAAAAGGTCAAATATCAATAAAATTCAATTACAAAGTCAATTTTGAAGATTTTGATGCCAAACTTTGCACATGTACTTAGTTATGAGAAAAGTAAAACATATTGAACGGGATTTTGGCTGTGACCCCCAGGTCACGCCCTGGGGGTCGGACTTGGGGGGGTCGGGGGTCAAAATTAAAGTTTTTCAGAACATAGTCATGTTGCATATCTATGCGAAGGGGATAATGGGTAGAATAAACTACAAGTAAAATTTTGACCCTGGGGTCAGATTGGGGCCCTGGGAGAGGGGTCAAAGGGTCAAAATTTAAGTTTTTTGGAACACTAGTCATGTGGCATATGAAATTGAAGGGCATGATTAGTAGAATATAATACAGGTAATATTTTGACCATGGAGTCAAATTAGGGCCCAGGGTGAGGGGTTTTCGGTACTTGGCCCCTCTGTAGAAAGCGTGGGGATTTGCGATGGCGCGCCATCGACAGTATTCTAGGTATGACCTTGACATTGGAGGTATTGAGTTGGGTCTTGTGTGCAACACATCATCTAATGAAGATGAACATTTCTGCAAAGTAACTTTAAAAATGTTCATACAGAAATAAAAAAGTTATTGGCCGTACACAAAAAGCCCTTTTTTACCTTTGACCTCTAAGTATGGCCTTGACCTTTGAGGTACAACACATCGTCTCATGATGGTTAACATTTCTGCCAAGTAATTTCATAGTCCATCAAAGAATAAGGAAGTTATTGACTGTCCCTTTTTTTACCTTTAACCTCTAGGTATGACCTTGACTTTGGAGGTATGGACCTTGGTCTTGCACATGACTCATGGTCTAATGAAGGTGAACATTTCTGCATGGTTACTTTATAAAGTCCATCCAGAAATAAAAAAGTTATTGACTGGACACAAAAAAAAACAAACTTTTTTTACCTCTGACCTCTTAGTATGACCTTGATCTTGGAGGTACTGACCTGGGTCTAGTGTGCCACATCGTCTCATGATGGTTAACATTTCTGCCAAGTAATTTCACAATCTATCCAGGAATAAGAATGTTATTGACTGAACACTAAAAAAGGCCCCTTTTTATCCTTTGACCTCTTAGTATGACCATGACATTTGAGGTACCAACTTGGGTCATGCATGCAACACATCGTCTCATGGTGGTTAACATTTCTGCTAAGTAATTTCAAAATCCATCTAAAAATAAGAAAGTTATTGACAGAACACAAAAAAGGCCCGTTTTTTACCTTTAATCTCTATGTTTGACCTTGACCTTTCAGGTACCAATCTGGGTCATGCGTGCAACAAATCATCTCATGATGGTTAACATTTCTGCCACGCAATTTCAAAATCCATCTAAAAATAAGAAAGTTATTGACCAAATAGAAAAAAGGCCCCTTTTTTTTACCTTTAACCTCTATGTATGACCTTGACATTTGAGGTACCAAACTGAATCATGCATGCAACACATCGTCTCATGATAGTTAACATTTTTGCCAAGTAACTTCAAATTCTATCAAAAAATAAGCAAGTTATTGACAAAACCCGAAAAAAGGCCCCTTTTTTTACCTTTGACCTCTAAGTATGACCTTGACCTTTGAGGTTCCAATCTGGGTCATGCACGCAACACATCGTCTTATATTGGTTAACATTTCTGCAAAGTGATTTCAAAATCCATCTCAAATAAGAAAGTTATTGACCAAACACGAAAAAAAGGCCCCTTTTTTGACCTTTGACCTCTAAGTATGACCTTGACCTTTGAAGTATCGACCTGCCTTTTGCACACCACACATCGTCTCATGATTGTTAATATTTCTGCCTAGTAATTTTAAAATCCATCTCAAAATAAGAAAGTTATTGAGCAAACACGAAAAAAAGGTCCCTTTTTTGACCTTTGACCTCTAAGTATGACCTTGACCTTTGAGATATCGACCTGCCTCATGTGCACCACACATCGTCTCTTGGTTGTTAATATTTCTGCCAAGTAATTTTGAAATCCATCTGAAAATAAGAAAGTTATTGACCGGACACGATTTGCCCATACATATATACATACCGACAAATTTCCAAGGGAGATAATTCAAAAAGTATAAATGCGAGAGTTATAGTTCTTGCGCACTGCATGTCGTCTAATGCTGAATAATATTTATATGAAGTTTCGTGAAGATAGCTCGAACGGTTTTCAAGTTATAGAGCGGACACAAATGTGTGACAGACAGGCAGACTGACGGACAGACAGACAGACAGACAGACATACGCCCGGGGGAAAAACAATATGTCTCTCCGAAAAAATTTTTTTCGGGGGAGACATAATTGACAAGTTCCCATCTGTGGCAACCAATAGGCCTAAAAGAACATTATTAAAGGAACATTTCTTTGAAAGTTTGACAAAATAACTTGAAAGGCATAAAATTTAATGTCATTTTTCAATTTTCCCAATTATAAGTCAATGAAAACTTAACTTGCCATAGCAAATAAACCAAAGAGCCAAATTTCATAAACCAGACCTCAGGTGGGCACAGCCCAATGGCAGCCATGTATTTTAACCCTTGTCCTGCTGAACCCGGATATGCCTTTTCTTTGAAACAATGTAGATCCAGATCAGATGGCTTCTGAAGAAGCCATCTGATCAGGATCTACATTGTTTGTCATTCAGGTTGTGAATTTGTTGTAATAATTTGCATCAAGTAATCTGATTGGTTGATAATTGGTAGTGGGTGTGGCATATGAATATTCAGCAGGACAAGGGTTAACATGATATGATTTTAATCTACTAATTATAAAGTCTCCCAAACAGGCCCCATACCCAAATGAGCACTCATGTGGAATCTGAATCTGAAATATTAGGTGTTTTATAAAGTACAGAGGGTGGGGCATGAACCCAATGGGGCCCTGGTCACTAAATCTGTCTTATCAAAAGGAACAGAGACATATATGGTTTAGTGGTGGGATATGGTTGGCTCCTGAGATGTAAGGCCTTTTAAGCAGTGGAGGGATTCAGGCATGGCAGATCCCAGAAAAGCCCAAGATTGTTGTCACTGAATGCCAAACAGTTTCTGAGATATGAGGCCCTTTTATGAAGTGGATGGGAGAGAAATGGCCCCTGTGGACCCCCGAAGATGTGGGTGACTGAATGTGTCTAATAACAATGAACAAGAATATATGTGATTATGGGGTGGGGATTTGAATGGTTTCTGAGATATATGGACTATTATGAAGTAAAGTCTTATCATAGGAACAAGAATATATATGGTTAAGGGGTGAGGATCTGAACGGTTTCTGAGATATATGGCTATTAATGAAGTAAAGGGGTGGGGCATGGTCCTTGGCACCCCTGGGGGGGGACCCCAATACTGGTGTCACTGATTGCGTCTTATCATAACTTCATAAGGAACAAGAATATATATGGTTTAGGGGTAGGGCTCAGGGCTCTGAACAGTTTCTCAGATAAATGGTCTTTTGTGAAGTTGAGGGGTGGAGCTTGGCCCGGCATGCCCTGGGTGACCCCTAGGGTGGTGTCACTGAATGTGTCTTATCATAAGGAGCAATAATATATATGGTTTAGGGGTGTGGATCTGTAAGGTTTCTGGAATATTTGGCCTTTTATGAAGTGGAGGGCGTTGGGCATCACCCCAGCACATCCCGAGGGACCCGCAGGTTGGTGTCACTGCATGCATCTTATCATAAGGAACAAGAATATATATGGTTTAGGGGTGGGGATCTGAATGGTTTCTGAGAAAATGGCATTTTATGAAGTGGAGGGAGTGGGGCATTTCCCCAGCACATTCGGGGGGGACCCCCAGGTGAGTGAGTGAGTTTTAGTTTTACGTCCCGCCAACAGCTAAGGTCATACGGAGACGGGTCCTCGGTTTAAAGACTCATCCGAAAGTCTGGAGAAGCCCGGGATCGATCCTGCGATCCCTGGTTTACAAAGCGAGTAGCGTAACCACTGCACCACGGAGGCTTCTAGGGGGACCCCCAGGTTGGTGTCACTTAATGCATCTTATCATAAGGAACAAGAATACATAATATGGTTTAAAGGTTATGTTTGATTGTTTGAATTGAAGTTTTACGTTCAACACTATTTAGACGTTGCTTCTAATTTTGTGGGACTTTTACCCAAAATTGAGATGAAATGACATCTCAGTCCCTACCGCCCAAACAAACCAAAAGGGTTAATATGTAAGGATGGTCCGACTCACACCAATTTGCCTGGGCAGGCTTAGACCCCTAAGCGGTATACCAGTACTCTTGTGCGGCCAGTTTCAGCTCTGAGTGGAAGCATCATGCAGCCCAATCTATTTCTTCAAACCCCGATTGGCGGGGGCAATATGGTTTAAAGGTGGGGATCTGTAAAGTTTCTGGAATATTTGGCCTTTTATGAAGTGGAAGGGGTTTGGCATGGCCCTGGCACATCCCGGGTGTCCCCCCAGGTTGGTGCCACTGAATGCGACTTATCATAAGGAACGAGAATATATATGGTTTAAAGGTGGGGATCTGTAAGGTTTCTGGGATATTGGGCCTTTTATGAAGTGGAGGGGGTGGGACATGTCCCCGGCACATCTGTGGGGACCCCCAGGTTGGTGTCACTTAATGCATCTTATCATAAGGAACAAGAATATATATGGTTTAGGGGCGGGGATCTGTAAGTTTTCTCGAATATTTGGCCTTTTATGAAGTGGAGGGGTTGGGCATGGCTCCGGTACATCCCGGGTGTCCCCCAGATTGGTGTCACTGAATGTGACTTATCATAAGGAACAAGAATATATATGGTTTAGGGGTGGGGATCTGTAAGGTTTCTGGGATATTGGGCCTTTTATAAAATGGAGTGGGTGGGGCATGGCCCCGGCACATCCCGGGGGACCCCCAGGTTGGTGGCACTGAGTGCGTCTTATCATAAGGAACAAGAATATATATGGTTTAGGGGTGGGGATCTGAATGGTTTCCGAAAAAAATGGCATTTTATGAAGTGGAGGGGGTGGGGCATGTCCCCAGCACATCCAGGGGGGATCCCCAGGTTGGTTTCACTTAATGCATCTTACCATAAGGAACAAGAATATATATGGTTTAGGGGTGGGGATCTGTAAGGTTTCTGGGATATTGGGCCTTTTATAAAATGGAGGGGATGGGGCATGGCCCCGGCACATCCCGGGGGACCCCCAGGTTGGTGGCACTGAGTGCATCTTATCATAAGGAACAAGAATATATATGGTTTAGGGGTGGGGATCTGAATGGTTTCCGAAAAAAATGGCATTTTATGAAGTGGAGGGTGTGGGGCATGTCCCCAGCACATCCAGGGGGGACCCCCAGGTTGGTTTCACTTAATGCATCTTACCATAAGGAACAAGAATATATATGGTTTAGGGGTGGGGATCTGTAAGGTTTCTGAGATATGAGGCATTTTATGAAGTGGAGGGGGCGGGGCATGGCCCCGGCACAACCTAGGGGACCCCCAGGTTGACATGAAAGCATATGGCTGAGAGAAGCTTACTCAAGGAACATTTCTATGAAAGTTTTGTCAAAATATCTGCAAAGGCTTGGCAGTTTAATGCCATTTTTCAATTTTCCCCATTATAAGTCTATGGAAAAGCTAAGTTGCCATAGCAACCAAACTAAAGAGCCGAATGTCATAAAAACACAAAATCTGTAAAGGCAAATGTGGTGAATATTTCCATAAACTCTCAGCCTCATAGAGCATACGGTTTCTGAGGAGATGATTTTTTAAGTATTTTTTATTCTTTTTTTTTGCATTTTGGTTTGCATGGCAACCAACTAAAATGAGCAGTAGGCTTAAAATCATATGGCGGAAAGTAGATTGCCTAAAGAACATTTTTATCAAAGTTTTGTCAAAATATCTGCAGAGGCTTGGCAGTAAATGCCATTTTTCAATTTCCCCCATTATAAGTCTATGGAAACTCTAAGTTGCCATAGCAACCAAACTAATGAGCCAAATTTAATAAAAAACACAAACTTTCAATCCCCCAACCGGAGGATGCTACCTGATGAAATTTGGGCCCAATCGGTCTAGCGGCTTCAGAGGAGATATAGCTTGAAAGTGTTGACGTCACATGACGCAGACGACGACGGACAACTGCCTATCCTATACGTCTCCAAAATGACCTTTACAGTGTTGACGGGGACGTTAAACCTCAAATCAAACAACAGCCTCGATAGCGCAGTGGTTAGCGCGTTCGACTCATGATCGAGAGGTTGTGCGTTCGAATCCGCCACCGGTATCGAGGTGTGTCCTTGGGCAAGACACGTAATGACACTGCCCCACTCCACCCAGGTGCAAATGGGTAGCAGTGGTTTAAAAGCCTCTGCCTCTCTCTCGCGCGCGCGTGAAAACACCCGAAATGAGTGTTCGAGAGCGATTCAATAAGCTTAAAGCTTTCATCGCAATCGAACTAAAATAAATTAGTATAAACTAAATCAAACAAAACAAACTAGAAATGTGTCCAAAGGACACGGATGCCCCCGCCTGGAAGCGCAATAAAGGCAAGGTAATATTCCCTATATACACTTGTGTAGGATACGAGTCAGTGAGTGAGTGTTTGAGTTTTACGTCTCACCAACAGCTAAGATCATACAGAGATGGGACCTTGGTTTGCCGACTCATCCGAAAGTCTGGTGAAGTCTGGGATCAATCCTGCGATCCCTGGTTTACAAGGCGAGTAGCATAACCAGTACACCACAGAGGCTTCTAGGACTTGAGTCAGAAAAAGTTAAAAACATAATAAAAAAGTATAAAAGATAATTTGAGTATAATGAATTCAATACTGAAATCACTTTAGTATATTCAGACCATAATGAAAAACCTGTAAGGTTTCAGAAGGATTGGTCTGAAACTTTACGAGGAGTTACTCAAGTAGAGGAAGAGCTAAATACATTCTAACTTAAAAAAATAATAATAAAAAAAAAATGTCACAAAATAAAAACACAAGAATTATAAATTTACTTTACCAGCTAGAATTTCGATGGTATCTTCTCATTCACATAGACTAAGAGCATTAAGTTGAAACACAGGGATAGTCTCTTATTATTCTTCAACTTTCCTTTCTGCCCACCATAACAGTTTGTCTCAATTGAATTTCTGTAGAGATTTCAGCTTCACAAAATTCCTGTTTAGAGTAGCCTCACTGCCACATTCTGTTTTGAATCTTCAACTTGTACCAAGGCTGATTTGTATATTCTGTTGCTATAGAATTCAGCCTCATCTGGCATCCATGCTGCTTTATATATTCTTTTGCGACAGGAATCAGGTGACAGATTTTACTCTTTAACACATACAATTTTCAACTGGGTCTGACCATTATTTTACACTTTAAACAGGTAGTAGTGTATATAAACTGAGATGTACACTAGTTGTCTTAAAATGTCAGAATGGAACTTTAAATGATATTTCATAATTAAAATGAGAAAATGTGCATGAACTCGAGTCTTTAGAGTCAAATTCCAAGATATACAATTCTTTTATTATAAGTATGATTACTCTGTTAATCAAATTGCATTTTCTGAGTCTATATCTCAGAAGATGGTACATGAAACATTAAAAAAAAAACACATCTTCTTAAACCAAATAATTTACCATATACTGTGATAGTATTTATATTTGCCTGAATGAACATTAGCAGCTTCTTGGAGAGATTTGTGGATTGTAGTACAGTTATCTGATTTTAAGATTTCTGTTATGCCATATACATTTCCACATTCATGCAGTGAGAACACCCTAACAACTGCATAACTAACAGAGGTTCTATATTTATTATCTCTGTTTGTCCTACTAAAATTCATATTGAACCTTAAGACTGGCATGCTACTTTTCAAACTATCATTTCAAAAGTCAAACATTTTTATGTCAAGATTTTCAGTTCACTGTATTGACAAATTTGTCAATGGGCTAAATGTACCAATTAATTACATTTATACAAGTATATTCTGAATGTTCAACTAACTGTAGAATAGCAACATTAGTTTGTCACTGAAGCAAACAACATAGCATGGTCACTATAATAGGTTCTAATAACATTCAAGGTTTCAACTTTTAAGTTTTTTGTGTAGAAATGGTCAAGACATGAGCCACTGATATGAGTTGATTTTTTCATATGCGGGGGCATAATCAAGTGATGTGTGATTGTCTTGCCAAGGTAATAAATGGAATCCACATTTTTTAGGACCATTCCCTCTAAAAAGTAAGAAGCCTCAATTTTATTGGACCTCTTTCTAGTTATCTGCATATCAACAGGTTAGTATCCATAACCCATTTTGTTGTACAGTACCTTATGCTTTTTGCTTTTTTTTCTGCTTTTTAGATTAAGAAATGAGAGTTCTCTTAAGAGCCATACAGTCTTCCTTGAGATGTCATCGAAAATTGTATAGAACTGTTCTGTCCTTGAACAATGAATTGGGTCCATCACCAAGGTGTTGCTTAGCAACATCAGCCAGGGTTGTCAAGGAGAGGACTTACACACCAAGACGAGCAGTATTATATGTTCCAGGGAATGATGAGAGAAAATTGCTCAAGATTCCAACACTGAATGTTGATTGTGCAGTTATGGATTGTGAGGATGGTGTAGCCTTGAATAGAAAGGTATATAGGTTGAAAAATTCGACCTTTAACCCTTTACCACTCAGGGATTTTGTGAATTTCGCTGATTTTCACAGTGTTGCACCTGACAGCAATTTCAACTAGCCATTGTTTCATAATGGATGGTCTGTTTTACACCAAACTCGGTATGAATGTTTATTGGGCAGTAGCCTTTCAAATGCAACCTTTCATGACTTGATCATTGTTGTCATGGTAAAGAGGGGGCATCTCAAAGTTGGCAAAAAGTGTGTTTTCACATGAATTTTTGACCACATTTTAATCTTCACACAGCTGTCAAGGCAACAATTAAGGTGTTTGGCACTGGCCATTTTCACTGTTTGCAGCATGTTTTATCAGCATCAATTTTCAGGCATTTTTGATCCCAGACACCCTCAGATATAAATTTTAGCGGCCGGTTGGGCCATACACCCAAAATTTTTCGGGATGTGAGGGGGGTGTTGGCCCCCTTCAACCCCCCCCCCCCCCCCCCCCAGAATATTTTTAGAGGGGAGGCGCGCGAAAAAACAGGTCACCTTTTTGCCCAACAAATCCTAAAGCAAACATAACTGTCCAGGGGTAGAAATGCAGATTTTAGGTGCTTCTGGGTCTTAAAAATGGGGGGGGGGGGGTGCAGACACGTAAAAACACGTATCTGAGTGGTAAAGGGTTAACTGAAATCTGGGAACATACTGAATTTTAGTCTAAAATGCATTAATAATATCTGAAATATTGTTTCTTGCAATAAAATGATGAAAAAACATTATTTTGGTCAGTTGGGATTTCCTTCATTAACCCTTTACCACTCAGGGATTTTGTGAATTTCGCTGATTTTCACAGTGTTGCACCTGACAGCAATTTCAACTAGCCATTGTTTCATAATGGATGGTCTGTTTTACACCAAACTCGGTATGAATGTTTATTGGGCAGTAGCCTTTCAAATGCAACCTTTCATGACTTGATCATTGTTGTCATGGTAAAGAGGGGGCATCTCAAAGTTGGCAAAAAGTGTGTTTTCACATGAATTTTTGACCACATTTTAATCTTCACACAGCTGTCAAGGCAACAATTAAGGTGTTTGGCACTGGCCATTTTCACTGTTTGCAGCATGTTTTATCAGCATCAATTTTCAGGCATTTTTGATCCCAGACACCCTCAGATATAAATTTTAGCGGCCGGTTGGGCCATACACCCAAAATTTTTCGGCATGTGAGGGGGGCGTTGCCCCCCTTCAATCCCCTCCAGAATATTTTTAGTGGGGAGGCGCGCTAAAAAACAGGTCACTTTTTTGCCCAACAAATCCTAAAGCAAACATAACTGTCCAGGGGTAGAAATGCAGATTTTAGGTGCTTCTGGGTCTTAAAAATGGGGGGGGGGGGGGGGGGGTGCAGACACGTAAAAACACGTATCTGAGTGGTAAAGGGTTAACCCTTATCTTGCTGAATATTCATTTAAGCCACACCCATTTCTGTCTATGAACCAATCAAATTACTTGATTTAATTTATTGCTACAAATTCATAAACTGCATGCCAAACAGTGTAGATCCTGATCAGATGGCTTCTTCAGAAGCCATCTGATCTGGATCTACATTGTTTGCAAAGATAGGGGTTGTCGTGAACAGCATGATAAGGGTTAACCCATTGTAGGTGGGAAACCCATAAAGGGGTACCTTGGCAAACAGTGCAGGCCAAGATCAGATGCCGCAGAATGTGGCATCAGATCAGGGCCTGCACTACATGTATTTTCTTACAGAATTTTCCATCGAAAATAGAATAAGAACGAAAAAATAGGCCTACCACCTCTTATATTACAAAAATGGACTTCAGCCCCCACCCATCAGGGCTTTAAGAAATACATGGGCTGCATGTTGCTTCCATGCAGAGCTGAAACCGACCCGCACACGAGTACTGGTAAACCGCTTAGAGGATCTCAGACTGCCCAGGCAAAGCGGTGCGAGTCGGCCCGTCCATGCTTATAAACCCTTTTGGTTTCATTGGGCGGCAGGGCTTGAGATGTCATTTCATCTAAAAATCCCACGAAATTGGAAGCAATGTCTCCAAAATGACCTTTACAGTGTTGACGGGGAGGTTAGACCTCAAATCAGACAAAACAAAAATGGACTTGTCCAACATATAGCAATGGAAGTGTCCACTAGTATAGTTTACTTGACCCTTAAACTGCTTCTACGACTCGCACACGTGTACTGGTAAACCGCTTAGAGGATCTAAGCCTGCCCAGGCAAAGCGGTGCGAGTGTCGGACTGTCCATGCTTATAAACCCTATTGGTTTCATTGGGCGGCAGGGCTTGAAATGTCATTTCATCTCAATGTTGGGTTAAAGTCCCACAAAATTGGAAGCAACGTCTCCAAAATAACCTTTACACAGTGTTGACGGGGACGTTAAACCTCAAATCAAACAAACACTTAAACTGCCATTGACAACATTTGCAGATGTCGTTTTCAAATATTTGAGGAAAATAAGGATTGACATAAATTTTAAATCAATCATCTGCTGGACAGCATGAGGATTCATATGAAGTGTCAAGCCTTAGTGTCTCTGAAAGAAATAATTCAAAAATAAAATTCTGTGGTGCTTTAAGTGTTAAAACACTCGAAACATTCATATGTAGGTAGGAAAATTAGTGTGATATTTTATTTAATCCTTATCTTGCTGAATATTCATTTAAGCCACACCCATTTCTGTCTATCAACCAATCAAATTACTTGATGTAATTTATTGCTACAAATTCATAAATTGAATGCCAAACAGTGTAGATCCTGATCAGATGGCTTCTTCAGAAGCCATCTGATCTGGATCTACACTGTTTCCAAAGATATGGGCTGTCGTGAACAGCAAGATAAGGGTTAAATCTGAATTGTATGATACAAATGAAAGTTTAGGATAGACAGAAGCATATTTCTTTTCACATGTATTTTACAGGAGTTTGGTTTTCAATACTTTTAATTACCATATTTATATTACATGTACCTTTAAAAGTCTCCAGAGCTGAAACTGTTCTCAAACACAGTCAGTAGGTCTAGAGAAATACCCCAAACATATGATAACATGTCTATGCAATATAAGACTTTCTTACATGGCTGCATCCATGGTAATTTTCAAACTAGAGCAAAGTCGATTTGTGGCCAATCTATCTATCTATCTTCTGATACTGCGTCGGTCACATTTGACCATTACCGCAGGTGTATATTACATACACTACAGGTTTTGCAGGATGAAAGCCTACACAGTAATCATGTAATTACGGTAGGGATCTTTAACCTGCACAGGGGATGATTCTCCCTGCACAGGGGGCCTCCAGTTAACGTCCCGATCCGAAGGACGGTGCACCTTATGACATTCATACCTGCAAATGATGCCAATGGAGCATGTTCGGACACCGAAATTTTATCGCCGCTGCCGGGGATAGAACCCGGGACCTCTAGCATCAGAGGCAAGT
Source organism: Lucinisca nassula (assembly GCA_963580285.1). Taxonomy (NCBI): domain Eukaryota; kingdom Metazoa; phylum Mollusca; class Bivalvia; order Lucinida; family Lucinidae; genus Lucinisca; species Lucinisca nassula. The sequence continues at coordinate 21,626,819 of OY757013.1, read as the reverse complement.
GCACTAACCACTGAGCTACCACGCAATCGCAAATATCCGCACTTTTACAATAAGACCTTTGACCCCGGAGGTCACAGCCAGCATCCGAAACCTTATGTGTAATCTACACATCCCAGGCAATCATCCTGTCAAATATGAACACCATCCCACGACCGGTGTAGGAGGAGTTCGCGTTACGAGGAAATGTGCACTGACTGACAGACGGACAGACTGACAGACGGACAGACTGACAGACGGGACCGATTACAGTATATCCGCTTTTCTTCGAAAAGTGCGGATATAATCAAAATTTATTACATGTATATTTGGCTTCTTTATACTGAAACAAAGGTTGTTGGTGGCAGTTCTATCAAGTACCCACATCTATTAAACAGATTTGTTGGTCCTTTTAAGTTACTGAACCATGAAATGTTGGTCAAGGTCAAATACAGATGCTGGCATTAAATGTGCCATCCCTAGATGCAGGTTTTTACTAAGTATTATTATCCCATTTTCTCATCAGGAAAAGCGTAAAAGGGACATAGGCAAACAATGCAGACCCAATCCGCCATATCAGCTATGGCATAATATGGCATCTGATCAGAGCCTACACTGTTTGCTAACAGGATTTTCCATCAAAAAATAGAATAAAAATTAAGAAATAGACCTGACACATCTTAAATGGCATATTCTTCTTTCTTTCTTCCAATTTCACCTTAACCCTAGGATGGGACACAGACAGTGTTTATTATAATACACTCAGTTTAGCAGGATGAAAGCCTGCACAGTAATCATGTAATTATAGTACAGTTCTTATACAGCACAGGGGATTGGTCTCCCTGCACAGGGGGGCTCTAGTTAACACCCCGATCCGAAGGATGGCACACTTTATGACATTCATCACTACAAATGATGCAAATGGAGCATGTTTGGACACTGAAATTATCACCACCGCAGGGGATCAAACCAGGGGCCTTTAGCATCAGAGGCAAGTGCACTAGGTAACCACTGAGCTATCAGGCTCCGACTTGTACAATATTGACTTGAACAAAGTAGAACAATAGAAGAGTCCACCAAGCTTTTATAGTTCTTGGGGAATTAACTCAAGGTGAATGCTTGTTTGATGGAATATTTCATAATGTCAGTGAACCATCATGCAGATCTTGGTCAAATACGGATGCTTGCATTAAAGTTACCATCCCTAGATGCAAATTTGTACCAAGTACACGTGTACCATTAATGAAGCTGTTATAAATCTTAAGAAATGAAAAATGCTAGGTTTATGTAATGTTATTGAACCATAAAATGTTGGTCAAGGTAAAATATGGATGCTTGCATTAAAGTTGCCATTCCTAGATGCCAGGGTTTGTACCAAGTATAATTAATGAAGCTCTTATAGTTCTTGTGAAATGGACTTGAACATTAGAGTGAACGCTAGGGTTGTCGCAATTGTTGATGGCTTGACAAATGGAAAGCTAGACTCTAAAATTGTGCCAGGCTCAAAACAGGAGTATCAATAATGTTCACCCTTGTAATCACCGGAATTCCCAAAATAAAGCAGGGTCTTCAAAGGTGAAAGCCACTCACATGCAATTGGTGATCTCATTACAAATTTCACTCTTTGGCATACAGTAACATTCAGTTTTTACGGCCTAGATAATCAGTGTTCTAGGTTTTCCTGCATTATCAAGTTCATAGCACCAGATAAGAATGTTTGTTTGTTTGTTTGTATTGGTTTTTTGTTTGTTTGATTTGAGGTTTAACGTAAAGGTTGCTTCCAATTTTGTGGGACTTTTACCCGACATTGAGATGAAATGACATCTCAAGCCCTGTCGCCCAATGAAACCAATAGGGTTTATTAGAATGGAAGGTCCGCCTCGCACCGCTGTTCCTGGACAGGCTTAGATCCTCTAAGCGGTTTACCAGTACTAGTGTGTGGGCCGGATTCAGCTCTGCGTGGAAGCATCATGCAGCCCATATATTTCTTCAAGCCCCTATGGGCGGGGGCTTTTGTTTGTATTGGAGTTTAATGGCCCAGTCAACACTATTTTAAGTCATTTTTAGCCGGTCAGTTTATCTATCCACATTTTTCTGGGCAGGCTTATACGTAAGCGGTTAACCAGTACAGTGCACATTCTTTTACCAGAAACTGACAACTGCCCTTCTTGAATCATTGGGAGAGAATGACTGTAGAAAATATTTCATGATAAATCTCCACAAAAGAATGTTGCTGACCCCGGCAGGTATCGAACCCACGTCCTGATCACCAGTCAGTCGCGCACCCGACTGAGCTACCAAGGCCGGCTCCAGATAAGAATGGGTAAGAGGGATAATCAAGAGATAATTTTCTTTAATTCTTGTTGGATAAATATGTCATGGGCACTTGTTAGAATTGCCTCATTGAGGCAATTCTAACAAGTACCCACAACATATGGTTAAAGGAGAAATAACAAAAATATCCCAAGTAATTTTTTTGAGAACTTTACCAAGGTATTATGGTGACAGAAATCATATTTGGACAGGTTGAAGCCAGGGAAACCATCACAAAGATGTTGGATGAGTTGAAGTTTGGTAACACAGAGTGTGTTGTACGGGTTAATGCTGTTAGCAGCGGGCTGATGGAAGAAGACTTCAAAGAAATATTTAGAGCCAAAACGTTGCCAGAGACAATTATGGTGCCAAAGGTCAACAGTGTACAGGAACTGGAAATCGTAAGTACCAGTAGTATTGGACTCTGTAATTTCCAAATGAACCAAGTTACAAGGGGGTCACATCACATCACTCTCAAAGTATTGCATAATATACTCAGCGCCATTGAAAACATGACACTAAACAATCACACTATATTGTAGAACATAACCAGCACTAGAAGTGGTTTAATGGACGGCACACGAGTATCGGTAAACCACTGAGAGGACCTAAGCCTGTCCAGGCAAAGCCGTGCGAGTCGGACCGTCCATGCTTATAAACCCTATTGGTTTCATTGGGCAACAGGGCTTGAGATGTCATTTCATCTCATTGTCGGGTCAAAGTACCACAAAATTGAAAGCAACGTCTCCAAAATGACCTATACAGTGTTGACGGGGATGTTAAACCTAAAAAACAGACAAACAAAGAAACAGATGAGAATTTGTATATTTCTGGTACCATGACCTCTGAAATTACAGCAGAATTTACGGCTTTGATCTGCTACATTTGACTGAAAGACTCCTGAATGTTGGATTGTGAAGTACTTTGATTAAAGCATCATTATGATGACATTTTCAACAGATCTTGGGGAAAATGATTTTTCGACCCTGACATTTTTATGCATCTTCGGTGCAGATGCTGATTTCTTTGTTGTTGTGAATTAAATGTCAGCATCGCAAATTTATTGCATCTTTATTTGTTTTCAGAAGATACCATACATGAAATATGTATGTCCAAAATAGATGATGCTTTTCATTGGCATTCAGTATCAGTACCATAATGATTCTCTAAGCATTGGGACAGATAGGCCAAAGCAAATAGTGCAGACTTGGAGCAGACTGATCCTCTGATCAGTGTCTACACTGTTTGCCATTCTGTTTGCACCTTGTTGGATCATGAAACAAATTAGTAAAAATGTGAAGAGAATTACAGGAAGCTCTCGTCCAAGGTGTCTGAATTTTTAGGATTTTTATCGTAGATGCTTTAGCAGATGTCACTCTGTAAATGAAAAGTCTTAGTTTTTATGCCCCCAGCATCGGATGATGCGTGGCATATAGTTTTTTGTTTTCCGTTCCGGATGTGCATCCGTGGGTACGAATGTACGTCTTTCTGTACGAATATGTGTACATATGTACGTAATCCTGTTAGACTCGGGTTAAGGTGTTTGTACCAGGTTGAACCTGAACTCATATTTTCCAAACCATGCTTTGGATTTGGTTCATATTTAGTATGATGATAGATATAGGTCCAATGTTTTATTCAGCAGTACCCCCACCCATGCCCATGACCTCAAGGGTAAGGTTAGGGACTTAGAATTGTCTAATGTTGAAGACTCAGGTTAAGGTATTTGTTCCAGGTAGAACCTTATTTTTTAAGAGCTCATATCTTCCAAGCCATTTAATGGCTGTCGTTCATGTTTGGTATAATGATAGATATAGGGTCAAAGTTTTATTCAGCAATACCCCCACCCATACCCATGTCCTCAAGGTCAAGGTCGAACTTTTTAATGTTAGACAGGTTAAGGTATTTGTACCAGGTAGAGCCTGACCTTATATGATTGATTTAGTTAATTTTGGCATGATGATGTACATGTAGGTCCAAAATTTCATTCAGCAATACCCCACCCCCATGTCCATGACCTCAAGGTCAAGGTCACAGACTCAGAAATTTAATTTTAAAAGTATTAAAGAGCTCATATTTTCCAAACCATATGATGGATTAAGTTTAAATTTGCAATGTCGATAGATACAGGTCCACAGATTTATTTTTCAATACCTCCACCCATGCCTAAGACTTCAAGGTCAAGGTCACAGACTCAGAAATTTTTAATTTTGTAAGTTTTAAAGAGCTCATATTTTCCAAACCATTCGATGGATTAAATTCAAATTTGCTATGTTGATAGATACAGGTCCGAAGGTTTATTTGGTAATACCCTCACCCATGCGTAAGTCTTCAAGGTCAAGGTCACAGACTTAGAAATGTTTATGTTAATTTAAGAGTTCATATTCGCCAAACCATACAAAGGATTGTGTTTATATTTGGTACAATGATAGATACAGATCCAATGTGATAGTCAACATACCCCACCCATGCAAATGACCTTAAGGTGAAGGTCACAGGCATAAAATTTTAAATTTAAAGTATGTTAAGAGCTGATATTTTTCAAACCATATAATGGATTTACATCATAATTTGATATGATGACAGTTAAAGGTCCAAAGGTTAATTCAGCCATACGTCTGCCTCTGACCTCAAGGGCAAGATCACATACTTAGAAATTTTTTGTGTTTAATGTATTTAGAGCATCTATTTTTCAAACCATATGATGGATATGCTTCATATTTGGAATCATGATAGGCACAGATCAAAAGTTTCATTCACCCCTACAATGATCTCAATGTCAAGGTCTTAGACTTAGAAATATTAAAGTTTTTAAGAACTTGTATTTTCTAGACAATTTTAATTGGTATGATTATAGTTTTTTCAACAGTTTAATCGCCACTACCTCCAGCTATGTCAGTGACCATAAGGACACTTTTTCAGGTAGTTATGCTTTCTGATGACAGCTGTTAGCATAATTTTTTCGGGGTGAGATGGGCCCCTCAGCGGTGGCATCTGTGTCATACTGACACATTTCTAGTTTATTTCTGCTTTTAAAGAAAGATTTTTCGGTAATACTCCCTTTATTAATCCTTTCAACCCTTAGACCTATGCAGACAGTGTAGATACAGATAGGATGGCTCATATTGATTTTTTATATAATGATTATGAGCCATCCCATCAGTATCAACACTGTTTGCCAGTCCGTTAGTTATTGATTTTGACACATTGAGGTGGTTTTAATGAGTACACACAATCTATTTTTTGAACAAAATTAAGGAAAATATCCTAATTTAGATGGGACACTGGCAAACGGTGCAGACCCAGATCAGATGCCGGAGAATGCAGCTTCTGCTCAGGGCCTTCGATGTTTGCAAAAATTGCAGCCATTTTCCAAATACATGTAAATTTAGAATATAACACAACATGACATCCATAAATATTCAAATGGACTATTTTTATCTATGAGGCAGAAGATTCCATCGTACAAAATGGGATAATGTATACCTCTTTAAACCCCATTTTTCTTTATACAAAGTGGCATTTGCCGACGTCATGCACGCATTACACTGGTTTGTTAACCCTTATCTTGCTGTTCACGACAACCCCTATCTTTGCAAACAGTGTAGATCCAGATCAGATGGCTTCTGAAGAAGCCATCTGATCAGGATCTACACTGTTTGGCATTTAGTTTATGAATTTGTAGCAATAAATTACATCAAGTAATTTGATTGGTTGATAGACAGGAATGGGTGTGGCTTAAATGAATATTCAGCAAGATAAGGGTTAACCTGATGTTTATAGACATACAGAACAATTTTGCAAACCTTGCAGAAAATCATGTATACTTACACCATAACCTCTTTGTAGCAAAACCATTTGACTCCAAAGCAGAGCTATGGTTTATTCAAACAAAAATGTCACTTTGCTATATAACCTTCATGGGTTTTTTTTACCATCTTTCAGAAATGTTATAGCCAAACCATGTTATAATAATCAGTGTTGTGTTGAAGAGGTTTATGTGTTGTGAGAAAGTAAAAAAAAATATGAAGTGAAGCAACAGTTTATATGTACACAAAGTTTCAGAAGTAAAAAGACCTACATACATTGTACAGTATTTATTTCATTTTTTGTTTGTTTGATTTGAGGTTTAACGTCCCTATCAACACTGTGAAGGTCATTTTGGAGACATTGCTTCCAGTTTTGTGGGACTTTTACCCGACATTGAAATGAAATGACATTTCAAGCCCTGCCGCCCAATAAAACCAATAGGGTTTATAAGCATGGACGGGCCGACTCGCACCGCTTTGCCTGGGCAGGCTTAGATCCACTAAGCAGTTTACCAGTACTCTTGTGCGGGTCGGTTTCAGCTGTGCGCGGAAGCATCATGCAGCCCATGTATTTCTTCAAGCCCCGAGGGGCGGGGGCCATATTTATTTCATGGAATGTTTTGTGGTACCTTAGTTATTTCAGGGTAATAAGATAACACCCCTGTACGGCATAGTGCATTTTTTCACATCTCCAAAATGGTGATTTTTCTGATGAAAATCCATGACCTTATCCTTATTTATACTGCAAACATAGGTTGTGGGTACTCATTAGAACCGCCTCATTGAAGCGGTTCTAACGGGTACCCACAACCTATGTCTTGGAGCAGAAAAAAGAAAAATAATGTTTACCCCAGTAAACCCCAGTTTTCTCTATATATAGTGGGGTTTAGGAGGGGTATTCATTTCACAGATTGTGTGATGAAATGTCATGTGGTACCCTAGCCACTACATTGCTAATGTCATATGTTAGTCATATCATGGTAAATATCATGTGGTACCACAGTTGCTTCATGGTAAATGTCATGTGGTTCCATAGTTATTTATTTTATGGTAAAAGCCATGTGGTACCAACGTCATGATACATGCCATACATGTATTTTAGTCATTTCATGATAAAAAATCATGTGGTAACTGATAAATTTTCTGTGGTAATCATTTCATGATAAATGTCATGTGGTGCCATAGTAATTTCATGGGACAACATGGGGTAGTCATTTCATGGTAAATGTCATCTGGCAGTCAGTCATTCCATGATAAATGTCATGCTGTGTCATAGTTGCAGCTGACATTTTTTTCAATATTTTTGAGCAAAAATAAAGCTGCACAGACAGTTCACATGAAATGTTAAGTCTTGTTTTTTTATCAAAAATATGTTTTTTTTAACCAATGCATGTGGGAAACACCTAAAGGGGTACCTTTGGTAGAACAGATGCAGCAGAACACAGTGTCTGATCAGGGCCTGCACTATTTGCTAACAGTATTTTCCGTCAAAAATAGAATAAAAACGAAAAAAATGGGCTAGATTTTACTCCTGTGTATAAGTTTTTTTTAAATACCTTTTGTCCCTGCAGGTACAATATCTGAAAGTATCTGTTGTCAAACATGTATCTACATTTGACATACATTACAGTTCTGTGTGCTAGGTTTTTTTTTTTTTTTGCTTTTTTCTTAAATAATTTTCATTTTTCTTTGTTTAGGTATCTTTTGCCTCTGCAGGCCCAGTATCTGCTAGACTTAGTGTCTGTTGTTACATTTGCTGGTGTGTTTTGAGTTTTTTCCTGCCTTTTAGTGCCATTTTCTGTAATAAATCCTTTACCTATTTTCATAAGTTGCCTTGCAGACCTGACTATATCACCATCTGAATTATTAACAGGACCAGGCGGAACAGTGGTTAATCTTGGCTGTTTAAATAAGTCGTTATCATTTTTCTCCCTTTCCTTGCACTCTTTGATATATGTGTTGATTATTTCCACCTCTTTGTCTGTTACTTTTGGTTTGGGATGAGCTACTGAAGCTTTAACAAAGTTGTAGAACAGTCTGTAAAATGTGTTTGGATCTTCTCTTCTGGCATACAGTTCTGTTGTATCAGTGTCCTTATGAGAGGCCAGAATCACTTCAATTCCAGAATCATCAAAGTATATAAGATAACTTTCCCGTGTCTGCTTTGTTGTTTTGTTGACAAAAGAAATTAACTTCTTTTCCATGCTTTGTCTAGTATTACTTGTAGCCATACTTGATGTGCTGGATGCCATTTGCCTTAAATTGTCAGAATTTTTCCTTTTTCTCTTACCGTTTCTGTTTTTGTAGATATGAGAATTAGGATCAAGTACCTTGTTTGGGTCTTTAAATGAAAATGAAGAATTTCTCATGTGTTGATTGTTTGAAATTTCATTTCTGTTAGGAATGTTTTTAGCTTTTTCGTCATTTTTGGCATCAATATTTCTTTTATTGTTATTTGTAACATTTGTACTTGATTTCTTTCTGTGTGTATTCTTGTTGGTTTCTCTGTAATCAAATCTATCAGTTTTTCTCATGTCTTTTTCTTGCATTTTTGTTGTATTTCTGTTTACAAGCTGAGGGGCACTTGTGGCCTTTTGATAAGAATCACGGTTATCATTAATGTGGTCCTCCAGGTGGCTTACTGTCACAGGGGTCCAGTTTTTATACTCAGTCTTTTGCTGTTCAGTAGACGGTGGATTTTTTTCAGGTTCTTGAATATTTACAGTGGCAACATGATCATTGACATCTTCTCTTTGCTTATAATTAGACACTGTATGTTCCTGCTGCATATTAGAATTATCATCCATATAATCGCCATTAGAATCATGCTCTGTCTTTATTCTTGCTGCTATTATTTGAACTCTTCCATTGTTGAAGGCAACACATTCATTTGACTCAATTTTCCCTTTAGCACTCTGGACTTCTCTTGTTTCATAGTGCATCATGTCTTCATTGATACTTTCCAACTTTGGCTGAACACTGGCAGTTGTATCAGTAAAGTTTTCTATTTTGATACATCTTTCTTTCTCAACAGGCTCAACTTTGACTTTCGTTAGGTCAACTTGAAAATCTTCTGAAGATTCCATGGCAGTGGTGGACTGTGTAATGTGTCTTAAACAGCATTCACAACCCTGTAATATATAATACATATACATTACATAATATATAATATAATTCATATATAGCTCCAGGTAAGGGGCTGTAACAAGGATATTTTTTCTTATTTCTCAATTAAAACACTTGTTGTGGTTACCTGTTAGAGCTGCCTCATAGAGGTGAGCCTAACAAGTAATCACAAAACATGTTGTGGGTACTTGTTAGAACTGGCAATACTTATTGTTGTGCATACTTGTTAGACTTAGGCCCCCACCCATAGGGGCTTGAAGAAATATATGGGCTGCATGATGCTTCCATGCAGAGCTGATTCTGGCCCGCACACTAGTACTGGTTAACCGTTTAGAGGATCTAAGCCTGTCCAGGAACTGCCGTGCGAGGCGGACCGTCCATGCTAATAAACCCTATTGGTTTCATTGGGTGACAGGGCTTGAGATGTCATTTCATCTCAATGTCGGGTAAAAGTCCCACAAAATTGGAAGCAATGTCTCCAAAATGACCTTTACAGTGTTGACGGGGATGTTAAACCTCAAATCAAACAAACAAAACTTGTTAGACTTGCCTCATGGAGGCAATCCTAATAAGAACCCACAACATGTTTCTAACAAGATATAAGGAAAATTATCCCTTAACCCTTCTCTTGCTGAATATTCAGATAAGCCGCACCCATTTCTGACTTTTAACCAATCAAATTTCTTGATGTAATTTATTGCTATAAATTCATAAACTGAATGCCAAACAGTGAAGATCCTGATCAGATGGCTTCTTCAGAAGCCATCTGATCTGGATCTACACTGTTTGCAAAGATAGGGGTTGTCATGAACAGCAAGATAAGGGTTAATTATCCCAGACTTCCTAGTGGCCCACTTTGAAAATATAGGTTTTAATACAAGTTCTTTTTACTCAAAAGATAGGTTTTTTACAGTTTTTTTTTTCAATAAAAAATATAGGTGAAATAAGGTTCTTCCAAACTCACATTAAGATACAAAACTGAAGAAAAAATATTTGATGAATTTTTATGACACAATTACTCAGATAAAGTTGATCTGAATTTTACAAAGTCCAAGGGAGCAAGGAAAAAAATTACAATTTCTTGACACTTTTCATCACTTTTTGGGGGACTAAAAGTAAAAATAGTAGGGCATTTTGAATATAAGTTAGAGTTGAGTCTCAAACAGGTTCTAAAACTGAAAAAATATAGTTTCCATGAAGATATAGGCTTTTTTATAGATTTTATGAACAAATGGAAGGTTTTATAGGTTTGACACAAAATTAAAGGGTATTATGGGTTTATAGGTTTCGCTAGCATCATGCCTCCTTATATGGAGATATGGTTAAGTCGCCATTACTATTTGTTGTTTTTTTTTTTCAGCAAAAATATTTGCATCTTGGCCATATCAACCTATTTTGTACCGGAAACCCCAAAATGGGTAATTGGCAAACAGTGCAGGCTCAGACCTGTCGTTGCCGCCCCCGCCCATAGGGGCTTGAAGAAATATATGGGCTGCATGATGCTTCCCCGCAGAGCTGAATCCGTCCCGCACACTAGTACTGGTAAACCGCTTGGAGGATCTAAGCCTGTCCAGGAACTGCGGTGCGAGGCGGACCGTCCATGCTAATAAACCCTATTGGTTTCAATGGGCGACAGGGCTTGAGATGTCATTTTATCTCAATGTCGGGTAAAAGTCCCACAAAACTGGAAGCAACGTCTCCAAAATGACCATTACAGTGTTGACGGGGACGTTAAACCTCCAATCAAACAAAATCAGATCTGTCGTCGGATCTGGGCCTACACTGTTTGCAAAAAGATCAGCCATTTTCCAAATCAAGTTTGAAGAAAACATGCTGACACTCCTAAATTTTGAAATGGACTGCTGCTATATATAAGGAGGAAGATTCCATTTGGTACATAAAAGGGGTAAACAATCATAGGTGATATGTTAACATCAGTAGTTTTGAACAATTGTACTGAACCCGGGAAGGGACATGCAATTTTTTTTTTAATATGTTGTGCGAACAAGATATTAACCCTCTAATGCCCGGTGTATCATATATGATACATGTTTTTTTCAAAAGCTATTAATTGACATTATGTATACATTTTGACTTACTTCCCTTTGTTTTTATTAATTTAGTTTAGAAATATTTATAAAAGGTTCATATTCTTAGCCTAGCTTTACGTTATGTGACGTTAATTTTCTTTCCAATATGGCGACTTCCATGTGCCAGTAGGATCCTGTTATAGAGGTCATAACATCCGGGTGAAATCTGCATGAGCTTGTGTGTATAATATGCAAATTACATCTGGTAATAAGAATTAAGGTTCCTCAATACATTTGCACAAGAAAAATATAGGTGTGAGATTTGCATGTTATTTTTTCCCAAAATATGACCCTGATTTCCTTTTAAAGTGCCTGTCCTAGAAGAAAAAGGTCTTGAGATTCCAACGATTATTACAGCAAGTACTTTCTTGCATTAGCTACATCTCTGTGCCTTTGAAAATAAATGAAATTCTGTATTTTCACTTTTACCAGGAAAAAAATGAAACTGCTTTCTAGCCTTTTTACAAGTTACTAAAACAGCTGCAGATCAATAGTTCACATCATATACTAGTGACTCGGACCAAGCTTTCTATCAAAAAGCCTACGTAAATTGAAAACCAGAAAAAAAACTTTGACATGTTTTTCTTCATGGGCGCCGCCATCTTCTTTTTTTGCGGTAAATTTGAATGCTCAGAATGCTCATCATTTATGCATTCCACATTTAATTTTGCCCATCATCAATGAATATACCTTAAAAATTCAGCTATGTAGCCTCCTCCCTGCATACAGCATTATGACATCGCCTATCTTGGAAGCCTGTCATCACTGATAAATTATTGTAGCTGTCAAATTGAAGAATTATCCATCTTGCCAACTAAAATTGTATTCATACGCCTTGGAACTAATTTCCCAAAAATAACAATGGTACACCATTGTTTTTAATTTAAAACGTAATATTCAAATTTGAAACTGTCTTGCAACAAATTTCAGATACTTTCTAACATAATTTGTTTGTTACTTTATGAAAAGAATGCATTCATTTTCCGAACTATTTTTTGTGTAACATCGTCCTGATTGTGTTGTTCGGTCCAGCTACAAGTAAACACATTGAAAAAAAATAAAATTTTCAAGCTTTTTTCATCAAAACATATTCCATGCATTGGGCTTCTGTGAGTTTTAACCAGCCTACACTTTGGTAGGTAGGTGACACAACAGATCATTTAATAGATTTGATAAATATAACCTTTGTGTTGTCCAGAAGTTCACCTGTCAAAAAATCACTGATTTGTTTATGGTGGCTCATGTGAACCAATGTAACAAACCAATGGGTAAAAATCATTTCTATACCATTGCAGTTATTGGCAGTTGCACAAAGTTTCTGATGCTGAACAGGCTGCTTTCAGTCCTTCAGTTCAAATATGGGGATAGACTGTTGGCTTCTCTTCATTTCAATTTTTTGTTTTTGATTTATCAAGTATCAAATCACCCATCCAGTAAACACAATCAGTAACACAGGGAAACTTTGGTGCAGTGATTGCATGAATTGTTATAAATTGCATGACTGAAATATATAAAATGAATAACTGAAAGCACCAAAGAAGGGCAATCATTTTACAAGCTAAATGCAAGAGATTTCAACACCTCAACCCAATCAATGAGATTGTTGCCAGATTGGTAGAACTGATCATTTTTGGCTACCATACACTGAATTTAAAATAGTACCAGGTGAGATAATTACATTTTTTAATTTTTAGGAATCATTAATTTTCAGTACTATTTAGGTATTTTACTTGAAATTCCTCTGTTGCAGTGCCTAAAGGCAACCTTGAGCCACATTTCTATGATAGTATTTTACACATTGTGGTTCTGTGGATTGAGATATCATTTTTTTGCAAAACCAAGGAAAAATGCAATAAATTACAAAAATGGTGACTTTCGAATAAAAATCTTTGGCTTCCATATTCGTACATTTACATGGACTACCATCTGATGAAAAATCTTTTTGGGTAATTATTTGCAAATATGATTTTTTAGTACCTCAAATATAGCTAAGTAACTGTATTGAGGAACCTTAAAGCTTGAAAAATATAAATAGATGTCTATAAACCTTGCAAACAACTTGGCTAGTGTACTCTGTGCTTGTAAATTTCCATGTATCATATATGATACATCGGGCATTAAATGTACTGTATCACATATGTATCATATATGATACATGACAATTAAAATTTAGAAGGTAACTGTGTCTTGTTTATACCACATCCACCAACATCTGTTATTTAAACTAATATTATTGATATGAAATTAAGACACCTCATACATTATATTTCAATACTTGCAGTTAAACATGCACATGCTGCCGTTTGTTTTGCGTATCATATATGATACATTGGCCATTCATCATGAAAACACTCCTAAATAATCTTGACCCCCTTAAACCCCACTTTCATGTAGTAAAACTGGGTTTTACTGGCGTATACTTCATTTTTATTCCCCGACCAATTGGGTTCGGGGATATAGCAATCAGCCTGCACCCATCCGCCCGTATGTCCGTCCGTCCATAGACAAAACCTTAAGGTGGCCTTTACTCCAATACCCTTTGAGATATGATGGTACTTGGCACAATTGTGCACACGTTTGAGAAGGTGTGTGATGCTCAAGAACCACAATTCTGGGTGCCATGGTATTTGAGTTATATCCCCTTCCATTATCATAGTATGACGAAATTATGATTGCCATATCTCCAATATTTATTGTACACAAGGTTGAGAAGTTGTGTCATGCGCAAGAACCAGAACTCTCGATGCCATGGTATCTGAGTTATCTCCCCATACAATATAAAAGTACATGTATGACTACCTTGTGATCACCATATAACTAAATACCCTTTGAGGCATATTGCTGGTATTCAGTACAATTGTACACATGAAGTTAAGCAGGCGTAACATGCACAAGAACCACAACTCTTGTTGCCCTGGTTTTTGAGTTATCTCCCCTGACAATATAATCTTGCTACGGCCATAACTCAAATACCCTTTGGGATATATTGACGGTACTTGGTAAAATTGTACACAAAGTTAAGAAGGCCTTGACTGATTTGAGTCTCTGCTGGATGACTATGGATTTTTGCAGGAAATAATTTGCACCAGCACAATTTATGAAATTCCATGCTCAGTTTTCAGCATTTTAATATTTTTGTTATTCCCCTTTGACATATTACCGTGTTAAAATTGTTTAAATTAATATTTGAATTTTAAAGAACCAACTGTATTTATCATATACCTTAATTTAGTTAAGGAAAACAACATACAATAAATGTATCATATATGATACATGAAAACTTAATGCCCGATGTATCATATATGATACATGCCATAAAATCACATCCGGGACATAAATACCTGAAATGTCTTTGATTTTGTGATTAACTACTTGACAGGAATCACATATTTCAGTTTGAGAATTTTTTCCACACTAGAAAGGGGTTTGGGCACTAGAGGGTTAAGTTGTGGGCACAAGATATTATCTTGTGCATACAACATACTATATCTTGTGTGGACTACATAATATCTTGTGTGCACAAGTTCATATATTGTGTGCACAAGTTAATATCTTGTGCGCACAAGGTATTATCTTGTTCGCACAACATAGATCTTGTGCGGACAACACAATAATTTATGGGTCTGATCAAATTGTGCTACCAAGATATTATGTTGTGTGAACAAGATATTAAGTTGTGAGAACAAGATATTATGTGGTCCACATAAGATAGTAGTAAGTTGTGCGAACAAGATAATATCTTGTGCGCACAAGATATTATGTTGTCTGCACAAGATAATAAGTTGTTCAAACCCCAGTTTCAATGCCAAGTGCTTAATAAATCTTCAAACCATGATTTGAACTTATAAACCAAGGTTTAAAGGTTGAAATCATACTTTGAGAGGAAAATTTGTACATAAAATGTTTTCAAACTTGGGTTTAAATATTTGAAACTATGGTCTAAAAATGAAAACAATAAATCATTGTACAAATGGCATCTTAACCTGATTTTCAAACTTTGAGCCGTGGTTTGAAGATTTGTTGTACTGGGGTTTGGAGTTTTAAGTAAAGGTTTTAGAAAAAAATAAAAGCCCAGTTTGAAAGATGAAACCATGGTTTAAAGATTTATTGTGCACTTGGCTTGCCATATGCAAGTTTCATTCACTATAGAGTTTGGAAAGTATGAGCTCGTTAAAACTTTAACATAAAGCTCCACATTAATAGGGTGGTTGGGTGAGGGAAATGTGTCGTTTATCAAATTATCATGCACTTATATTGGCTTACATTTGGGCAAGGCCTACTGAGTAGAGGGGGAATGTTGTTATTCCTTCTGTTTCTTCTGTTCATTTTCCTCTTTCTCCCCTGTTCCCATCGGGGCTTGAAGAAATAGATAGGCTGCATGATGTTTCCACGCAGAGCTGACCCGCACACGAGTACTGGTAAACCGCTTAGAGGCTATAAGCCTTCCCAGGCAAGGCATTGTGAGTCGGGCTGTCCATGCTTATAAACCATGTTGGTTTCATAGGGTGACAGGGCTTGAGATGTCATTTCATCTCAATGTCGGGTAAAAGTCCCACAAAATTGGAAGCAACGTCTCTAAAATGACCTGTACAGTGTTGACGGGGACGTTAAACGTCATATCAAACAAATCTTTATCCCCTGTCACTCACTTTCATCTTCTCTATTTCTTATCTCCCTTTCTCTCGGCCCCCGCCCATAGGGGCTTGAAGAAATATATGGGCTGCATGATGCTTCCAGGCAGAGCTGAATCCGGCCTGCACACTAGTAGTGGTAAACCGCCTAGAGGATCTAAGCCTGTCCAGGAACCCCGGTGCGAGGCGGACCGTCCATGCTAATAAACCCTATTGGTTTCATTGGGCGACAGGGCTTGAGATGTCATTTCATCTCAATGTCGGGTAAAAGTCCCACAAAATTGGAAGCAACCTCTCCAAAATGACCTGTACAGTGTTGATGGGGACGTTAAACCTCAAATCAAACAAATCTTTCTCCCCTGTCACTCACTTTCATCTTTTCTATTTCTTATCTCCCTTTCTCTTGAAATGATACAAAATGACCGACAATGGTTGATATGTTGTTAAACCCCAACACAATCAATCAATCAATCAGTCAATCTATCAAGCTAAAAACATTTCACCATCATTCTCAAAATCAGTATTGTTTACTGGTGACACATACAATTAACCCATTGTTTGTTTGTTTGTTTTGAGGTTTAACATCCCCGTCAACACTGTAAAGGTCATTTTGGAGAGGTTGCTTCCAATTTTGTGGGACTTTTACCCGACATTGAGATGAAATGACATCTCAAGCCCTGCCGCCCAATGAAATCAATAGGGTTTATTAGCATGGACGGTCCGCCTCGCACCGTGGTTCCTGGACAGGCTTAGATCCTCTAAGCGGTTTACCAGTCCTCAAGGTTGGCAAAAAGCCGGTCAATATTAGTATTGACCAGGCCGGTGGTAAAAACCGGTTTTAACCGGTCATTACTGGTCAATACTGGTCGATTGGTGGTTGATTAAATCACTGGAGTATATGCCTCTGTCCAGTTGCTAAACTGGTCTTAAAAGCTTTCCCCCTACATCATGTACATGAATTTAGACTATATTTTCATCACTGAACAAGACAAAATAGTTTTTATTAATAACAGTAATTATTTGAGGTATTTTTATTTGGTCAAAAGACATTATTGTTGGTCAAATGAAGAGGCTGGATTGACTCACTGAACTTCAGACAGGCCTGTTTTTTTTTTGTTTTTTTTTTTCTATCAAACAATCTTTATAATTATTCTTTTTTCCTTTATAGGTTAGATTGATTGATCATATTTTGATTTACAGGAATATGAATAAGCTGAATGAATTTTGGAGAATTTATGAAAGGTCCTATTTTGTTTGACACAGAAAACAAAAATTGTTGTACCAGATTGACCCACTCTGTGACTCACCTTTCTCCCTCTACAAATCTTCTTCCCTCTTCAAATTGAAAATATTAATTACTCAACATAATTATATCATAAAATTTTTAAGCAGTTCACATATAATTTTGATGGTATTGCAGAAAATTGTCACATACATATATTGACAAACGTGTGAAATGCACCTATCATTAATTTTAGGCCTGTGAAGTAGTTCATCTGTAAAAGGCTGTCATTTATTTTAAAACCAATTCACTGATGTCTTTGAATATTTAAAAGTATCTGCAACATCTGTAAATTGCTGTCAAAACAGACTAACCCATACCACTGCAGTGAGTGTGGCAAGATCTAATTGCTAAATTGACCAATTACATGTCTATAAACTGACACCAGGCTTTATTCCTGATGTGTGAAATTTTTATTTATATGCAATATAGACAGTATCTTATCATCAAGCTATTAATGAAGGTGTCAAAAATGAATGAAACCTGAAAACCCAGTTTGGAACATCTTCACTATTTTTGAAGATAACAAAAAAAAAAAAAAAAAAAAAAACAGGGCAAGATGCAAAGACTGCGCTATTGAAGTTAGTGCTAGGTCTCATTAAGGCTAAAAAAGCCAGAAAGAATTGCTTAGAGGCCACTTGAAAAAATAACATACGAACCAGAAACTCTATCAAATGTTCAGCCTCCAGCAAAGAGACAAAAACTTCAAAATAGTTTCAGTAGCTTTGCCTTTTCAATACTAAAATTATTCAACTGACCACTCAATATTTCAATTGACCACTTTTGACCACTTTGGGAGTATTGACCGGGACGGTTTTAACCGGTTAAAACCGCTGGTTAAAACCACCCCTGGTTTTGACCGCCCAACCTTGCCAGTCCTAGTGTGCGGACCGGATTCAGCTCTACGTGGAAACATCATGCAGCCCATATATTTCTTCAAGCCCCTATGGGCGGGGGCCAACAATTAACCCATAAAATGCCAATCCACTAAATGTTGTCTGCTTTGTTATCTATGGGTTACTTTAAAAGTCATTGTTGCAAACAGTGTGGACCCAGATCAGACTGCAACAGTGTGGACCCAGATCAGACTGCTCCTCCTGTAGGAGCAGTCTGATCTGGGTCCACACATTTTGCCTGTGTGCAAAAATATCTTAAAAAGTTTGCAAAAAAAAAAATTCAGCAGTTTACATAAGCAGATGACATTTTCGCATGCAGTTTTTTCGCTGTCTTAAGGGTAAACACTCTCTGAACACTCATGTGACAATATTTTATGGCTTTAAAACTTTTTTTTTTTGCGTAAGGAAAATGTGTGATATTTTTACTCATTTCTGCTTCAAACATAGATTATGGGTTCGTGCTGGAACCACCTCAGTAGGAAACACCCCAATGAAGCAGTTCTAACGAGTACTCAAAATCTGTGTTTTTAAACCAGGCTAAGAAAAATAATGAGTTCCTATGTAAACCCAACCATAGCTCCAGATAAGGTGCTTTTTTCATCTGAAAAGTACTGATGTTTTTATTATTTCTGCACGAAAACATAGGTTGTGGGTACTCATTAGATGTGCCACTGTGAGGCGCTTCTAATGTGTACCCACTACATGTTTTTGTGCAGAAATAAGAAAAATGATATGTGGATACCCCATCTCATCTGGTACTATAAGTAGGTTTTACCAGGGCATTCATTGCACAGACTGATCTGGGCCTGCACTGTTTGCTTACACCTGTCTGTCCCAAAACTTAGGATCATTACAGTATGTCACATAGGTATGTCATCCTAATACAAAATATGACAGAAGGAAAGTGGAGTATATAAGAGCAGAATATTTTTAAAACTTATTCAAAATCATATTTAATTATTTTGAAAAAATTCTACCTCTCAAAACTGTTCTCCTTTAAAAATGAATTTCTCCAACATGTGTCCTTGTTCAGCCAAAGTTTCCTTTCAACTGACCAAACTAATCCTTTGATTAGGATTGTGGCCTTTTTCAAGGTGTGATGGTCATTTATGCTCTGAGCAAGACAAAATTACTGGTATTCTCCTCAGACTTAAAAATTTTGAGTACACCTTTTGTGTGTTACCTGACTAACTGTACTCAATTGTAATCATGGAAAATAATCACTGTTGTTAAATGTTGAGTTTTCTTTCTTTCTCTCTTCTTTCCTTTCTTTCAAAGCAGTTAACCAGTACAGTGAACAGTCTTTTGCTAGAAACTGATAACTGCCCTTCTTGAATCATGAGCGAATGTCTCAAGAATGGACCAAATCCCTTTCTATAGAAAAGACTAAGTATAGAGATCTAGCACATCTCGTGAATGAGTCAATGAAATGAGCACACCCTAAACCCCACTTTATATGGAGGAAAGGGGGTTTATTGGGGTATATAATTATTTTTCTTATTTCTACTCCAAGACATAGGTTGTAGGTACTCATTAGAACCACCTCAATGAGGCGGTTCTAAAGGACACCTACAACCTATGTTTGCAGTGTATTATATCACAGAATTTCATCAGAAAAGCAGCCATTTTTGAGATGTGAAAAATGCACCATATCGCACAGGTGTGTTATCCTAATGATATAGAAAATGCCAAAATTGTCTCCCTTGACAAAAATAAGATCTCAACAAGCTGGGTATCATATGCCCATGGCAAGCACATATACTGACTCTTGTACAACTTTGTTTGTGGACTATAACCTCAAAACAATATGCGCTACTCCACATCATGGTCTAACAAAAAACAAGTTTCAGCTTGATTGGATGTGAATTGTAGGAGCTTGCGGTCGGTGTCAGCTCTCCATGGAAGCATCATGCAGCCCAATCTATTTCTTCAAGCCCTGGGAGCCATTTAATCACTTAATGTTATTATTTCTGGTCACTGCTGACATGTTAACTTTCATAAAATATACGGATCATATAGAACAAGAGCAGTCATCAGACAGCATAGCTCACATGGAAAAGTGTCCTTGGGGTTATGGACATAGGCAGGTGTTGTTAAATAAATTTTTCGACTTATATCTATCATCATACCAAATATGAACCAAATCCATCATAATTATGGGTTGGAAAACATAAGCTCTTAAAAAGGTTCAACATTAAATATTTCTATATTTGTGACCTTCACCTTGAGGACAAAGGCATAGTTAGCGGTGTTGTCGAATAAATCTTTGTAGCTATATCTATCATCATACTAGACAGGAACCAAATCTATCAAATTGTGTGGGAAATATGAGCTCTTAAAAAAAATTAACAATGAATTCTAAGTCTGTGGTCTAGATCTGTACACTGTAGGTCATGGGCATGGGCGGGGATATTGCTAAATAAAACTTCATACCTATATCTATCCTCATACGAAACATGAACCAGATGGTTTGGAAAATAGAAGCTCTTAAAAAAAACTTATTTGAGAACACCAACAGTGATTCCAACTATAAAACCGACATCGAAACGATACCAATGCCGGTGCCCATGCCAGGGGTAGTGCAAAAGCTCTTCCTGGACCTTGTCCAGAAAAACTTATGGTAATAACTTATGATCATTTTCTATATATTGTCTATACATTTTGCAAGCAAGTTTTTTTGAATATTTTTTTAGTTTCATCAGTTAACATTTAATCAATGATTAGTCATTGGAATAAACCAATGAATGGCCACAAAATTTGAGCAGAGTCCAACTATGCAAACTTCAGTGGCTCAAACACCTTTGGGACCATGAAAATGTGTTTGAGCAAGGGATAGATCATAGGGGCTTGAATCATGAAAAAAAAAATGAAAAAAAAAAAAAAAATTATTATTTTTTTATTTTTTATTTTTTTTTTTTTGGGGGGGGGGGGGGGGGTACTATATTAGAGACAAGGGGGGAAACTTCGGCACCATTTTTTGGGGGGTTACCTCATTTTACCCAGTGTATCTTTTTCGCAAATGAAGTTTTTCACCTGCTTATTACGAATTATACAAGTTAAAGATGTCCACTTTGCAACAATAATCCGCCTCTGTCTGTCACTTGCAGGAAACATGTTTTTCTCGCATGGATTAACTCAGCAAAGCAAAATTCGGCATAAACGTGCGACAAAAATTTTCAGGTTTTCATCAATCACAAGCGAACTAGTGTTACGGAGGAAACTTTTTTCGCTTTCAACTGATGTCTTTCATTCAAATGAACCTCTCTTGACCAATTTGAATCCAAAATGATGTATTTGCAGCTCTAAATTTAGATTTTATTACTTTTACATCACTTTATGTAAAAGATCAAGAAAACAGTCGTCGCGAAGGTGACAGGACATCTCGGCCCCTAACAAACTCGGCCCCTGACAAACTCGGCCCCTAGCAAACTCGGCCCCTACAAACTCGGCCCCTGACAAACTCGGCCCCTAAAATTAGAATATGTATATATTAGTGTTGGAATTGAATTATTATCACACGATTACACATTTTTAGCTCACCTGACCGAAGGTCATGGTGAGCTTTTGTGACAGTAAGATGTCCGGCGTCGTCGTGCGTCGTCCGTCGTCCGTCGTCCGTCGTGCGTAAACTTTTTCTTGTGAACACACTAGAGGCCACAGTTTTGGTCCAATTATCATCAAACTTGCTCAGAATGATAATCATGACAATATCTCGGTCAAGTTCGAATTTGGGTCATGTCGGGTAAAAAAGTAGGTCAGTAGGTCAAATCATAGAAAAACCTTGTGAACACTCGAGAGGCCACAATTTTGGTCCAATCATCATCAAACTTGCTCAGAATGATCATTGTGACAATATTTTAGTGAAGTTTGAATATGGATCATGTCGGCTTAAAAAGTAGGTCAGCGGGTCAAATCATAGAAAAACCTTGTGAACACCCTAGAGGCCACAATTTTGGTCCAATCATAATCAAACTTGCTCAGAATGATCATCATGACAATATCTTGGTCAAGTTCGAATATGGGTCATGTCCGGTCAAAAAGTAGGTCAGTAGGTCAAATCATAGAAAAACCTTGTGAACACTCTGAAGGCCACTGTTTTGGTCCAATTATCATGAAACTTGCTCAGAATGACCATTGTGACAATATTTCAGTCCAGTTCGAATATGGGTCATATCGGGTTAAAAAGTAGGTCAGCGGGTCAAATCATATAAAAACCTTGTGAACACCCTAGGGGCCACAATTTTGGTCCAATCTTAATCAAACTTGCTCAGAATGATCATCATGACAATATCTCGGTCAAGTTTGAATATGGGTCAAATGGTTCCGGTCCGTTGCACATCTAGGTCACAGGAGCCAAAAACAGATTTTTTTCACCAAAAACTTAAAAAATCTTCTTCTCTGAAACCACAAGGCCCAGGTCTTTGTTATTTGGTATGAAGCTTCATCTAGTGGACCCCTACCAAGATTGTTCAAATTATAGTGCTGGGGCCAAAAATGCCCCCGCACGGGGGCCCTTTGGTTTTACATAGGCTTATATAGGGAAAATCTTTAAAAATCTTCTTCTCTGAAACCACAAGGCCCAGGACTTTGATATTTGGTATGAAGCTTCATCTAGTGGACCCCTACCAAGATTGTTCAAATTTGAGTGCTGGGACGAAAAATGCCCCCGCCACGGGGCCCTTTGGTTTTACATTGGCTTATATAGGGAAAATCTTTAAAAATCTTCTTCTCTGAAACCACAAGGCCCAGGTCTTTGATATTTGGTATGAAGCTTCATCTAGTGGACCCCTACCAAGATTGTTCAAATTATAGTGCTGGGGCCACAAATGCCCCCGCCCCAGGGCCCTTTGGTTTTACATAGGCTTATATAGGGAAAATCTTCAAAAATCTTCTACTCTGAAACCACAAGGCCCAGGACTTTGATATTTGGTATGAAGCTTCATCTAGTGGACCCCTACCAAGATTGTTCAAATTATAGTGCTGGGACAAAAAATGCCCCCGCCACGGGGCCCTTTGGTTTTACATTGGCTTATATAGGGAAAATCTTTAAAAATCTTCTTCTCTGAAACCACAAGGCCCAGGTCTTTGATATTTGGTATGAAGCTTCATCTAGTTGACCCCTACCAAGATTGTTCAAATTACAGTGCTGGGGCCAAAAATGCCCCCGCCCCGGGGCCCTTTGGTTTTACATAGGCTTATATAGGGAAAATCTTAAAAAATCTTCTTCTCTGAAACCACAAGGCCCAGGTCTTTGATATTTGGTATGAAGCTTCATCTAGTGGACCCCTACCAAGATTGTTCAAATTTTAGTGCTGGGACAAAAAATGCCCCCGCCACGGGGCCCTTTGGTTTTACATGGGCTTATATAGGGAAAATCTTTAAAAATTTTCTTTTCTGAAACCACAAGGCCCAGGACTTTGATATTTGGTATGAAGCTTCATCTAGTGGACCCCTACCAAGATTGTTCAAATTTTAGTGCTGGGACAAAAATGCCCCCGCCACGGGGCCCTTTGCTTTTACATTGGCTTATATAGGGAAAATTTTTAAAAATCTTCTTCTCTGAAACCACAAGGCCCAGGTCTTATATATTTGGTATGAAGCTTCATCTAGTGGACCCCTACCAAGATTGTTCAAATTATAGTGCTGGGGCCAAAAATGCCCCCGCCACGGGGCCCTTTGGTTTTACATAGGCTTATATAGGGAAAATCTTTAAAAATTTTCTTCTCTAAAACCACAAGGCCCAGGACTTTGATATTTGGTATGAAGCTTCATCTAGTGGACCCCTACCAAGATTGTTCCAATTTTAGTGCTGGGGCCAAAAATGCCCCTGCCCCGGGGCCCTTTGGTTTTACATAGGCTTATATAGGGAAAATCTTTAAAAATCTTCTTCTCTGAAACCACAAGGCCCAGGACTTTGATATTTGGTATGAAGCTTCGTCTAGTGGACCCCTACCAAGATTGTTCAAATTATAGTGCTGGGACAAAAAATCCCCCCCTGCCACGGGGCCCTTTGGTTTAACATAGGCTTATATAGGGAAAATCTTTAAAAATCTTCTTCTCTGAAACCACAAGGCCCAGAACTTTGATATTTGGTATGAAGCTTCATCTAGTGGACCCCTACCAAGATTGTTCAAACTATAGTGCTGGGGCAAAAAATGCCCCTGTCCCGGGGCCCTTTGATTTTACATAGGCTTAAAAAGGCAAAATCTTTAAAAATCTTCTTCTCTGAAACCGCTAGGCCCAGGTCTTTGATATTTGATGTGTAGCTTCATCTAGTGGACCTTTGACAAGATTGTTCAAATTTTAGCCTTTGTTGATGTTTGGTATGAAGCTTCACCTTTAAGACCTCCCTCAACATTATGTACATTAAAGCCCTGGGGCCAATAATGGCCCTCTCTGGGGCCCACTTGTTACACTATGGATCAGGTGAGCGATCCAGGGCCATCATGGCCCTCTTGTTTTAATGTACATATGCCTAATTACCTTTTGAACTCATTTTGATGAAATTATGAGTAACCCATCTCACGTGAGTTAAATGAACCTAATGCCGTTGATTGAAACAGTTTATTAATTACATCGGAAGGTGGGTGACAGTGGACCCACAGCAGCGTGTCATACACACGCTGCTGTGGGTCCACTGTCACTCACCTTCCGATGTAATTAAAAAACTAATTGATTGATTGGCGTGTAATTACATCTTTGCCACTTAAAAGAGACTAGTAGTATGTTCTGTTGCGCACTTACAAAAATTGAACCATTTTGTTTTTATTATCATTTGCAGGATTTAGCCTTTTTTCTATTAATACCAATGATTTTGATTGTTTGACACCCACGTCAACATTGTATAGGTCATTTTGGAGAAGTTGCTTCCAATTTTGTGGGGCTTTTACCCGACCTTAACCCATGAGGTACTGGTGTGTTCATTTTAGAAATGAATTTCATTTTTCTGCTGTTCATGAAAGTATGACGGCCCCCGCCAGTCGAGGCTTGAAGAAATATATGGGCTGCATGATGCTTCCACGCAGAGCTGAAACCGACCCGCACTCGAGTACTGGTAAACCGCTTAGATGATCTAAGCCTGCCCAGGCAAAGCGGTGCGAGTCGGTCCGGCCATGCTTATAAACCCTATTGGTTTCATTGGGTGGCAGGGCTTGAGCTGTCATTTCATCTAAATGTCTGGTAAAAGTCCCACTAAATTGGAAGCAACGTCTCCAAAATGACCTTTACAGTGTTGACGGGGACTTTTAGACTCAAATCAAACAAAAACAAATCATGAAAGTATGGAATCAGCGGATCGCCTGCAAAGTAACTTAACACCGAAGGGGTTCATATAAACTTTGCTAGCGCTATGCTGTCATTCATACTTTCATGAACGGCAGAAAAATTAAGTTTCTTTCTTAAAACATTATTTTTCTTATATCTGCTAAAAACTGATGACTAGATAGAACCGTCGAGGCGGTTCTATCGAGCCCCCGTAATCTATGTTTCGAGCAAAAATAAGAAAAATATCACAATTTTTTCATCTTAAAATTTCCATTTTTGGCCAAAAAATGACAATGTATTTGTATAGGAGTGTTTTCGTAATGAACGTCGCCAACGCACAATCAGATCATGGCGAACCATGTATATCATGAACTATATAGATTTCTATTTGTTTTGTTTGTTTGCAATTGGGTTTAACGACACCGCCAACACTATTTAGGTCATTTTGGAGACGCTGCTTCCAATTTTGTGGGACTTTTACCCGACATTGAGATAAAATGACATCTCAAGCCCTGCCGCCCGATGAAACCAGAAGGCTTACATTCATTGGACGATCTGGCTCACACCGCTTTGCCTGGGCAGGCTTAGTCCTTCTAAGCAGTTTACCAGAACTCGTGTGTGATCAGATTCAGCTCTGCCTGGAAGCATCATGCAGCCCAAACTGTTTCTCCAAGCCCCGATGGGCGGGGGCGAATATTGTTTTCTATAGGTTTACATTTGGTTTTACACTGGAAATGTTAATATCCCCCCAAAAACCACGCCTATTCTAAAATATTGAATTTTTCACCATCCAAATATGAAAATTTTCAGATGAAACATGAACATATTTTTCTTATTTCTGCTATAAACATAGATTTTGGGTACTTGTTAGAACCACATTGACATGGCGATTCTAACAAGTACCAACAATGTAAGTTTTTGAGCAAACAGATTAGGGTACTTGCAAAAACGGCATCGACGAGGCGGTTCTTACAAGAACCAACAATCTATAGATGTTTTTGAGAAGAGAAAAGTAAATTGATATAAACCCTTGTAAACCCCAGTTTTACTATATAAAAGTGTGGTTGCAGGTGATCAAAATTATACAGGTATGTTTTAGTGATGTCACACTCAATTCCAACACCGTCCAAATCACAGCATGGGTTTCCGCGATCTTTTATCGTGGATAAGGTTTCGTATTAAAAACGATAACTTTCTGTGAAACTACCTATCCACCTTCCAAATTGATTCTCGGAAACAAAAACATTGTTTTTAGGACTTAAATGCTGCTAGGGACTGAGTTTTTAGGGATCGAGTGAAGTGGGGGCCGAGTTTGCTAGGGGCCGAGTTTGTCAGGGGCCGGGTTTGTCAGGGGCCGAGTTTGTTAGGGGCCGAGATGTCCATAAATCGTCGCGAAGCTTGGTTTTTCTGCTGATTCCGGGCTGCTCTATCGATGAACTAACGACCGGTACGACCGGTGCTGTTAAATTTTTATACCGTTCGCAGTAGTGACAAATGAGCATTATCGCTATTTTTCTTCCATTTTCAACTTAACCCCAAGAGGGAACACAGACGTTGTATACTGCATATACTCCAGTTTTGAGAGCTGAAAGAGTACACAGTCACCATGTAATTACGGTAGGGTTCTTTAACCTGCACATGGGATGGTTCTCCCTGCACAGAGGTCTCCAGTTAACGTTCAGATTCGAAGGACGATGCACCGTTATGATATTCATACCTGCAAAATTTATTATACGAATGGAACGTGTTCTGACGCCGAAATTTTGGCACCGCTGCTGGGGATCAAACCTGGGACCTTTAGCATCTGAGGCACTGAGCTAAATTTAGGTGGCTAAATTTAGGAAGGCAGGGATTAGCCGCAGTGATCTCCTTACCGGACTCAGAAAATGTGAAATGTATTTTTTGTTGAAACCGTGGACGTTTTGTGTTATTTTCAAAACAGTTTCACTCATGCTTGTGTAGACAGAAATAAAACAAATGGACCCTGTATCGCTCACCTGAGCTAACAGATTCAAAGTTTTAGGAAGTGCCAGCCTTTACTGAAGGATTAATGGAAGGACATGGTGATGACAGGGTAAGCATTTTCTGCAAATCAAGTAGAATGTAACACTATGATAAATAGGCTGACCTCACCAGTTTTCAAACGCATCCCAGCTTTTATTCCTGACTTGCTAAGAAGATCCGATATAAACTGATGGGGCTATGGTGATGACAAGTTCAAAAATAAGCAATTGACTGCTGCAATCAAGGGGATGTTACTCTTTGACAAATAGGCAAACATAACGAGTTTTCAAACTCCTCCGAGCTTTTCTGCCTGACTTATTTGTTTGTAAGTTTCATACAGATCCGATCAAAACTGAAGGGGCAGCAGTGCTAACAAGGTCGAAAATAGGCATTTTTAAGCAATCAAAGGCAGGTAACTCTATGATAAATGTGCCGACTTGGCCAGTATTCAAACTCATCCAAGGTTGTATTCCCAGCCACCTTACATGTAAGTTTCAGAAAGATCCGATCAAAACTGAAGGGGCTACGGTGATGACAAAGGTCAAAAATCAACATTTTCAGCCATCAAAGGGATATAACTCTACGATAAATAGGCTGACTTGGCCTGTTTTCGAACTCATCCAAGATTTTATCCCCAGCCACCTTACATATAAGTTTCAGAAAAATCCGATCAAAACTGAAGGGGTATGGTGATAACAAGGACGTAAATCTATGATAAATGGGCCAACTTGGCCGGTATTCGAACTCATCCTAGGTTTTATCCCCAGTCACCTTACATATAAGTTTCAGAAAGATCTTATCAAAACTGAAGGGGCTACGGTGATGACAAGGTCGAAAATCGACATTTTCAGCCATCAAAGGGACATAACTATATAGTAAATAGGCTACCTTGGCCGGTATTCGAACTCATCCGAGATTTGATCCACAGCCACATTACATAAAAGTTTCAGAAAGATCCGATCAAAACTGAAGGGGCTACGGTGATGACACGGTCAAAAATCGGCATTTTCAGCGATCAAAGGGATGTAACTCTATGATAAATGGGCCGACTTGGCCGGTTTTCGAACTCATCCGAGGTTTAATCCCAAGCCACCTTATATATATGTTTCAGAAACATCCGATCAAAACTGGAGGGGCTACGGTGATGACAAACATTTTCCCATTGTAAGTCTATGGGACCTTGTGATTGCCATAGCAACCAAAGTTTTCATGCGATTTCAAAAAAAAAAAAAAAAAAAGAAAAAAAAAAACCGCTAATGTCGTCAATGCCCCACCAGAGGCATGCTACAGATGAGGGGTGAGGGGGGGGGGGGGGGTGTAGCGGGGATCATTTTACGGTCATTTCGAGTTTATTTCACTCATATCGAGCCGATTGTTAATCACATGTGGTCGCAGACCGTAGTATCCGGTAAAAAAAAAAAAAAAAAAACATCAGGCCTTCCGTTGCAGAACTCTTGAATGCCTTAAAATAGATGCCTTTTATGAAAGGTTTGATTGTGAAGTGCTTAGATCTGTTGAAAAAGTACTTGTATTAGCCTAGAGTGTATTGGAAAGTAAGTGAGAAATTGGGCCTTTTTCAATATATAGGACATTTAATTTTGGTGCTTTTGAGTAAAGCGGCATTCCAATCTTAGTGTTTCTCGACCAGGCTATTAAAAGGTTATAAATCGTTATTCATCCTCAATTCAGTCGAGCGTTAAATTTGTAATGCTCGCTAATTTTAAATACTAAAAGTTCATCAATTTTCCTGCTTAGATTTGTTTGTTTGATTTGAGGTTTAACGTCCCCGTCAACACTGCAAAGGTCATTTTAGAGACGTTGCTTCCAATTTTGTGGGACTTTTACCAGACCTTAAGATGAAATGACATCTCAAGCCCTGCCGCCCAATGAACAAATAGGTTTAATTAACATGGATGGGCCGACTCGCACCGCTTTGCCTGGGCAGGCTTAGATTCTCTAAGTGGATTACCAGTACTCGTGTGCGGGTCGGTTTCAGCTCTTCGTGGAAGCATCATTTCTTCATAACCCGGTGGGCGGGGCCGTTTCCTGCTTAGATAAGAACTGAATAATAGAATGTATGATGGGATTGAGGCCGAAACAAGGAATTTTCAAGCAAGTTTTCAGTTTAGTTAAGTATCATGTAGGATTTTGTCGAGCACGAGACTTTAATTCACTGAAAACGAGCCCGAAGCCACGACCGCAATATTAATTATTTTTCTCACCCAAACACTTTAAGGAATTTATTTGTTTGATTAGATGTTAAAAGTGCCCATCAACAGGTCATTTGGAGACGTTGAATCCATTTTGTGAGACTTTTACTCGACATTGAGATGAATTGACATCTCAGGCCCTGTCGCCCTATGAAACCAATAGTGTTTATAAGCATGAACGGTCTGACTCGCACCGCTTTGCCCGGGCAGGCATAGATTCTTTGAGCGGTTTAGCAGTACTCGCGTGCGGTCGGTTTCAGCTCTGCTTGGAAGCGTCACGCAGCCCACCTATTTCTTTAAGCCCCGATGGGCAGGTCCGAAAACTTTAAAGAATGCGTTGTGAACTGCACAAATATACAGAAATTAGCCTGGAAACCCATAACTCCGTTCACCTAAGGTTGGGCAATCCTGCTTTCAATTATTTGTTGCAAGAATAATTTTCTGCAGGTATTTTTTAAACATTTGACTAAATGCCTATGAGAATCTCAATATTGAAGAGAATAAACATCACTTCTGTTTATTCTACAGCCATCTAGAAATGCAGGTCGTGTTTTGGGCATGTTCTCATAACTCCGTTCACCCAAATTTATTTGATTATCATAAGTAATCAGATTAATTCTATGAATATTTTATGTGATGAGTATGTTATTTAGACTGTGTAATATTCTAATTTGTTATTACTTTTTATTTTCAGTCACATGCTTGTCACTGGTTAGAGATTATTTTGGGGTACCCCTAAAATATTAAGCATTTTGTTATAAATTTCGATTTCTGTGAATTAATTTGTAAATCAAAACTGATTTTCTTCAAAACAGGTTGCAATGTTAGTTATTAACTACAAATTCTGATGTGACAAAGCTGTGAAAATGATTCCTATTCATATTAATTAAAAACGAGGGTGAACGGAGTTATGAGACTGAACGGAGATATGAGAAAAGGGGAATAAGCGATAAAGCACATTCACACCAATGTAACACAACAAAATGTCAGTATTTTAATATTCATACCTCCTGGAGAATATCGTCATAATTTTTCCAGTGAGCCGCTAAAGTTTGTGTCTAAAGCATCCGTTTACATGTAAAGTGCTACGCATGAAATAAAAACCAGTGCATGTACATTTCATGACCTGCTTTCTTTGACACTTGACAGCAGTTTGATGACAAATTGAATGTCCATTTCATTAAAAGTTGATAAGGACATGTCATTCTGAGAAGCTGCTCCCCTAATTGCATGGATAACAAAACATGCTACAGAAGACGGTTTTGAAAACAAAATTACCTCGGGCTCAATGTGGGTGTTTTGCAATGACTGACATAATGGGATAGCTAATAAACCCTAGAGTGAGCAGCGATATGAGGCAAAGAAAATAAACACTTAAGAAATGAAAATTATTTTTCTGCTGTTCATGATAGTACGGACGCAGTGGGTTGTATGCAAAGTAAGTGAACCCCTTCGGGGTTCACGGGGTTCATGTAAACTTTGTTAGCGACTCGCTGTCGTTCATATTTTCATGAAAAGCAGAAAAATTAAGTTTATTGTTTTATAATAACATTCTATGCCCCTCATCACTGGGCGAAAAATAATGCTTATAGGGCAAACTTTTTAAACTGAAAAAAACATTACACCCATTTTACTACATAGAGAGGAACAGCGTTGACCTCACCAACGCCCGTAGAGAACCATGGTTTAGAATGACGTCACTTGATGTCACTGAAAATCATGTGACTCGATGCGTTTACGGAAGTATGAACCATACTGTATTCTATGTGTTTACATTATATTTTTTTATTTATGAGCCGGATAAATTCCATACCCTATCAGTTGAGCATTAAAAAAAGTTTTATAATCCTTGGGCTGCAGGTTGGTGCAGTTTATGTCTGTACACCGTTCTTTCTACCTCTGGAATGAACAGTACACAATATTTCCATACCCCTCTAATTAATCTTAAGACTTCCACAAATTTAATCCAAATATCTGAGAGCGAGAGAGAGAGAGAGAGAGAGAGAGAGAGAGAGAGAGAGAGAGAGAGAGAGAGAGAGAGAGAGAGAACAGCTAACATTAGACAAAATACATGTTGAAACGCTTTTTCCTTGGTTTCCACTTATCACAAAGAAAAAAAAAGAACGAAAATTCCTACAGGCCTATTGGCACCAAAACAGCCTTTGTTATTTAGGTAATAATATTAGAACACACGCTTAAAGTCGTCAGTCTTTCCGACCACTATGAATTCAAATTTGTAAAACAATTTCAAGTTATTTCTAGCCGTATCTCTTTTAACTAAAATTCTGAACCGTTTGGCTTAACGCTGCTGCATTTTTATTTATTTTTTTGCTTAGCTAACCGTCGCCGTGTACCGGGAACGAGCGTTTAAACATAAGGTGACGATGTCTAGTACATAGCGGCCCCCGCCCAAAGGGGCTTGAAGAAATATATGGGCTGCATGATGCTTCAACCGCAGAGCTGAATCTGGTCCCCCACTAGTACTGGTAAACCGCTTAGAGGATCTAAGCCTGTCCAAGAACCGCAGTGCGAGGCGGACCGTCCATGCTAATAAACCCTATTGGTTTCATTGGGCGACAGGACTTGAGATGTCATGTCATCTCAATGTCGGGTAAAAATTGGAAGCAACGTCTCCAAAATGACCTTTACAGTGTTGACGGGGACGTTAAGCCTCAAATCAAACAAACATACAAACGTCATGTACAAATGTTCTTTAGCACTCTGCCAAAAACACATAGATTTTATACGATAGCCGTTGTGCAAGAAACTGACAAACATTTCCCCTTCAATACGGAGCTCTCTAGCAATCTCCTCGATAACTTGGGTTGTGCCCGTCCCAGCCTGGACATAAACAAGGCAGTTGGGCCCAGTTGGGCCTTGTTTTTTTAATCAGATCAAAGGCCGTCTTCTGCTTTTTATACCCCACCACACGATAGTGGCGGGGTATTATGATATACCCTCCGGTGTCCGTCCGTCCGTCCGTCCGTCCGTCTGTCCGTCCGTCCGTCCGTCCGTCCGTCCGTCCGCACCATTTCCGATCGATAACTTGAGTAATTTTGTACGAATTTTTTTCAAATTTTGCATACATGTATATATCGGGAATGAGTGGTATGGGATTGTTAATGGGCAAAATCCGTTAACATTTGACAGAGTTATGGCCCTTTTTAGTTCAAAATAAGGGGTTTTGGGGCGTTTCCGATCAATAACTTGAATATTTTTTCACGGATTTTCTTCAAATTTTGTATACACATTGGCATTGGGTATGAGTGGTTTGGGATTGTAAATGGGCAAAATACATTAACATATAACGGAATTATGGTCGTTAAAAATTCCGATTAAATGGTTTTTGGGGACTTATTCCTTTACTATATGGAATATTTGGATGAAACTGCACTGATGTATAAACGACCATAATAAGCAGGTTTTGTGTTGTGAATACACAAAATGCGTTAACATTTAACGAAAAATTGGTCGTTAACAATTCCCATTCAATAGTTTCTGCGCATTTATTCCTTTAATTTATGAAATATATTGATTATCACTGCCAGTGTAGTGGTTAGAGTACTGGACTACCAATCCTATTGTTGACTATGAATCTGAGGGGCGTGAGTTCAAGTCTCCGTCGAGGAATGGAAATTTTTTTTTTTTTTCGTTTTTTCTTTTTTTTTGTGTGTTCTTTTTTCTTTTTTCTTTTTCTTTCTTTTTCATTTTGGCAATGAATTTATTTATTTATTTATTTTTTTTTCTTAATTTTCCTCCTTTTTATACCCCACCACACGATAGTGGTGGGGTATTATGATATACCCTCCGGTGTCCGTCCGTCCGTCCGTCCGTCTGTCCGTACACACAAATGGATAGATAGGTGGCTATGAACTTGGACAGAATCAATGTAAGTCAATGAGAGAAAGTGCGATTTATTCCGTTAGACACATAAAAGGTCTGTTATGTGGTTAAAATTAGCCACCTAAGTATCAATCTTGCTCAAAATAGCCACATAAGTATCCATTTGTGAGAACGTCCGTCCGTCCGTGTCACAGGGTTAATTTTAGGATTTAATTCCAGGAACGTTCCAAGAATATTGGCAGAATATCTGAACATGCATGATTGCATTAATTTATGAATGATAAAAACGTTTGCTCTGTAATGTGTCATCCTTGCTTACATTATTAAAATCATTAAATAATGTTAAACTAACCTGCAAATATAATATGATATCCACATAAATATCATACATGTGGAACATGCTAAACATGTAACACTGCTTACACTACAAAATCTAGCCTTCAACTGAGGTGGGCTTTTGAACAGGTGAACAGTGCACGGATTATAGTGAGTAGTTTTAACCCCTATGACATCCGTATGTCCGTCCGTCCGCACCATTTCCGATCGATAACTTGAGTAATCTTTAACAAATTTTTTTCAAATTTTGCATACATGTATATATCGGGAATGAGTGGTATGGGATTGTTAATGGGCAAAATCCGTTAACATTTGACAGAGTTATGGCCCTTTTTAGTTCAAAATAAGGGGTTTTGGGGCGTTTCCGATCAATAACTTGAATATTTTTCCACGGATTTATTCAAATTTTGTATACACATTGGCATTGGGTATGAGTGGTTTGGGATTGTAAATGAGCAAAATACATTAACATTTAACGGAATTATGGTCGTTAAAAATTCCGATTAAATGGTTTTTGGGGACTTATTCCTTTACTATAGGGAATATTTGGATGAAACTGCACTGATGTATAAACGACCATAATAAGCAGGTTTTGTGTTGTGAATACACAAAATGCGTTAACATTTAACGAAAAATTGGTCGTTAACAATTCCCATTAAATAGTTTCTGCGCATTTATTCCTTTAATTTATGAAATATATTGAGTATCACTGCCAGTGTAGTGGTTAGAGTGCTGGACTACAAATCCTATTGTTGACTATGAATCTGAGGGGCGTGAGTTCAAATCTCCGTGGAGGAATGGAAATTTTTTTTTTTTTTTTTTTTCGTTTTTTCTTTTTTTTGTGTGTGTGTTCTTTTTTCTTTTTCTTTCTTTTTCATTTTGGCAATGAATTTATTTATTTTTTTTTTTTTTTTTAATTTTCCTCATTTTTGGTTTTTCATTTCTTTTTTTCCCTTTTTTTTTCACCCTTTTCTTCTTTTTGTTATACCCCATCACACGATAGTGCTGGGATATTACAATATACCCTCCGGTGTCTGTCCGTCCGTCCGTCCCCACCATTTCCGACCAATAACTGGATTAATTTGTGCTATGAATCTGAGGGGCGTGAGTTCAAACCCCCGTGGAGGAATGGAATTTTCTTTTTCTTTTTCCTTTTTTTTCTCGTTTTTTCTTTTCTTTTTTTTTCCGTTTATTTTTTCTTTTCTTTCTTTTTGCAATGAATTTTTTTTTTTTTTTTCGTTTTTTTTTTTTTTTCTCATTTTTTGTTTTTCATTCCTTTTTTTTACCTTTTTTTTTTTTTTCCTTTTCTTCTTTTTGTTATACCCCATTACACGGTAGTGCTGGGATATTATAATATACCCTCCGGTGTCTGTCCGTCCGTCCGTCTGTCCATCCCCACCATTTCCGACCGATAACTTGATTAATTTTTCACATTTTTTTTTTCAAATTGTGCCTACATGTTTATATCGGGAATGACTTTCTTTTCTTTTCTTCTTTTTGTTATACCCCATCACACAATAGTGCTGGGGTATTATAATATACCCTCCGGTGTCTGTCCGTTTGTCCGTCCATCCACACCATTTCCGACCGATAACTTGATTAATTTCTCACAATTTTTTTTTGGAGTTTGCGATCAATAACTTAAGAATCTTTTCATGGATTTTCTTCAAATTTTAAAACACTAAAGGACACATATTATTGCCAAGGACAGTCACTCTGCTTTTCTGGTTATTGTATTATCTGCCCTTTTGATATACATGTATGTAGTTCCTTTACTATATTGAATGCCTTAGTGAAGTTTTACAGATAACTATAACACTTAAAAGTACCACTATTATGGGCAAGGCTATAACCATATTATCTTGCAGTGGTGGGGTATCATGCAGTGTTAGCGTGCTTTTATTAGTAAACATTTTATTTCCTTTTCTGCGCATGCGTCAAAAAAGTTACAGCGGCTGACTGGAAGCGATGCAATACAAAATACCCAGAGCACAGCCCATTATACGTAGAAACACCATCCAGTTATCTTAGCTGCGTAATACGTGTATACGTAGTCCTAGCAGAATATGTTACATTGACAAAATAAATTAAAGG
The DNA here is from genome assembly GCA_963580285.1 of Lucinisca nassula. NCBI lineage: Eukaryota > Metazoa > Mollusca > Bivalvia > Lucinida > Lucinidae > Lucinisca > Lucinisca nassula. The sequence continues at coordinate 21,590,946 of OY757013.1, read as the reverse complement.
AGAAATCAAGGCTATCACACTCATTTTAACAGTAACAACTTCAGAAGTTCCGGATTATATCTGTCCTGCACGTCCCGCCTTTTAAACACGACGATTATGGCAAGCGCCCGGGTTTCTGTACCGATCATTGACAGAACACTGCGAAAGCGAAGCAAAAGTTGGAAAAATCTATATTTAGAGCTGCAAGTACATCTTTTTGGCTTCAAATTGGCAAAGCGAGCTAAAGTTAAATGAAAGACAACGGGTGAAAGTGAAAAAAGTTCCCCCCGTATCACTAGTTCGGTTGTGATTGTTGAAAACCTGAAAATTTTTGTCACACGTTTATGCCGAATTTTGCTTTGCTGAGTTAATCCATGCGAGAAAAGCATGTTTCCTGCAAGTGGCAGACAGTGGCGGATTATTTTTGCAAAGTGGACTTATTTAACTTGTATTATTCATAATAAGCAGGTAAAAAACTGCATTTGCGAAAAAGATACACTGGGTAAAATGAGGTAACCCCCCAAAAAATTGAGCCGAAGTTTCCCCCCTTGTCTCTATTATAGTACCAAAAAAAAAAAAAATTTTTTTTTTTTTTTTTTTTTTCATTTTTTTTTTTTTTTTCATTTTTTTTCATGATTCAAGCCCCTATGGATAGATTGAGCCATTGAGGGCTGATTAAAGTGCAAGACCTGGAGCCAGTTGTTCAAAGTATCGTTAGCTTAATGAGCTCGTTAGTGGTTAAATTGTTAACCGTTCTAGCAAGTAAAATATCTAATGTAGTTATTTTTGCTGAAAAAATGAGAACAGCGTTTGCATTTGCAAAAGCTGCTCACATTTTTTCAGCAAAAGTATTAGCATATTTGCCATATTAAATGATCACAGTTTTAACGATATGTTAACTAACGACGTCATTAGTTTTGAACAACTGGCCCCAGAAGGTGTAATGGGAACAATATCTTTATCTCATTGAGGCAATTCTAATGAGTACACACAACATACCTTTTCAAGATAGAATAAGAAAAAGGCCCTAAATTATCTTAAATACAGTAAAATTCCCATATTAAGACCACCTTTGGGATTGTTCAAAAGTGGTCTTTAAGACCTTTTTTGAACAGTACTAAAGGTGATCTCCCAATAGAGCATAAATGGATTTAGAAAAGACAAAGAAAATGTAACTGAAACCTTCTAAAATTGCCTTTAAAAGCATACGAGGACTGTTCAAATATGAATGCAAGTGGAATGTTTTCTCATGCACTAATGCGAAAATCACCTGGAAATAAATATCACAGCGTAGAAAAACATTTTACCTATACATTGATACCAAACCTGTTAAAATCTGTTGACCTTAGCCATGTATATCGTTCGATAAACACTGTTTACTCTTGTATACTAATACAAAATATGGTTGGAAGAGGTCAGAGTACGCCGTTGAAATACGGTCCTATATTAAGAATCGTTGTATTCTTGGTATACGGTGCAAAGACATTTTTGATGAAATATGTTCGGTTTATGGGCAAATTGAAATGTCTTTTCCGACAGTTTTTCGTTGGTGTAAGAAATTCAGCTGCGGGCTAGGCTCAACAGAAGATGCACCACATGATCGTCGGCCGAAAAGAGCAACATCTGCCAAGATGGTTGCTAGAGTGAAAGAAATAGTTGCTACCGATGCACGATACATCACTAGGCAAATAGCTAGTATGGTTGGCATCTCATTAGGAGCAGCTCATACAATTCTGAAACGGGATTTGAAAATGAGAAAGATCTGTGCTAGATGGATTCCGCATCTGTTGACAGATGAGCAGAAAAAGACGCCCCTTCAGTGCGCCAAGAAGCTGCTTAAAAAGTTTCCAAATTACAATGCACAGTCTTTCGCTAATGTCGTCACAGGTGACGAGGCATGGGTTCACTTTTTTGAGCCAAAACGAAAGATTCAGAACAAAATATGGGCAACAAAGTATTGCAAAAGACCATGCATTGCAAAGCGGACGATGAGCGTCAAGAAGGTAATGTATGCCATATTCTTTTCAAATCAGGGCCCTGCTATTCAGGTTGCTGTGCCTAAAGGCAATTCTGTAAATGCAATGTTTTACAAGAATAAAGTTGTTCGAAAATTGAAGAAATATTTCAAAGAACGAATACCCGCAACTGGTTTGGCCAATGTCAGATTGCTACATGACAATGCGACATCGCACAAGGCTTTCATTGTGCAAGACTATCTGAAGCAGGAAAAGGTTGTTGAACTCCCTAACCCCCCGTATTCTCCTGACCTTGCCCCGTGTGACTTGTTTTTGTTCCCACGGCTGAAAAAATACCTTTCTGTTCGAAAATTTGTACAGCGCAAACACCTCGGTTCTGCAATATTCCAGTGCGTTCATAGTATATCTCGAAAAGACTACCAAAATGCATTCAATGATTGGATCAGAAGACTGAAAGTTAGTACATGTATATCTGTTAAAGGGGAATACTTTGAAGGGACAAAATAAATTTTTCATCGAAATCTATCAGGGAATCATTTTTATGTGCTTAGTTGCATTCATATTTGAACAGTCCTCGTAATGTGTCTGAATTTCATGTGGTCTTAATAGCGGAATTTCATTGTAATATACTATACTATGGAAGGACTTCTCTAGAGACTCAAAAGCATGTTCGAAATACACATTGAAAGTTAAGTTTTGTTCCAGTGGTAAGAGAAACTATGATTGGCTATACATGTATTTCAGATTGCCAAGACGATCAACTTGGCTTTGAGGGAGCGTTCCCTGGAAACGAAACTTGGTCTCATTATATTTGTTGAAAGTGCTATAGGTCTGTTGAATCTGAAGGATGTTTGTCAGAAAGGGACAGAACTCTCACTACGATCTGGCACATTTCAACTGGAGGGAGTTGTCTTTGGTTCTGATGATTTTTGTGCAGATATAGGTAAAGTAATATTTTCACCCTTAATGTGACAAGAACAACTTGAGCAGATTATGTATTTTGTTGTTTTTCTAAGAAAACCAGTTTTGGAATTTTGTAAGATTATTTGTCTGCCTAGCATTCAAATCCAATCAAACGTCTAGCCTTATTATCATCAAAAATTAAAATTAACCCTGAAGACACCGAGAAATACTACATCTGAAAATGTCGTCTGCTGATTTTTTTTTTTTGCAATTTTTGCAAACTTTTCAAAAATATTTTTGTATACAGGCAAACAGTGTGGGCCCAGATCAGACTGCTCCTACAGGAACAGTCTGGTCTGGGCCCACACTGTTTGCAGCAAAATACTTTTAAGGTAACTGGCAGACGACAAAGCAGACGACAATTGTTTTGATTGGCATTTTATGGGATAATAACCAAAAAAATATTGTTTTCTGCATCAGCTTTGTGGTGTTTTGACCCTTTTTAGCCAGAAAACCCAAAACAGGGCTCTGGCAAACAGTGCAGGCCCAGATCAGACAGGCTTTCACTGTTTGCAAAAAGTTCAGCCATTTTCTAAACATATATTTGAAAATAATATTTTTAAGGCAGAAGGTTCCATTAAGTTCAAAATAGGTTAAGGATTAATGCTTGCATAGTTCATTGAATGACAGTGTGTCTTTTGGACATTAGTACTGAAGGAACATTCAGAAACAAAACAGATTATTGTCATTTAACTGTCAGAGTCTACATGAAGTCTATGGGCATAAGTCTATGGGCATCAAAAGACATATATTTCCATTTGACATGGCCCATTTAACCCTTAAAATGCTAATCACAACATGGCCCCAGATCAGACTGCTCCTGTAGGAACAGTCTGATCTGGGTCCAAATTGTTTGCCTGCGTTTAAAAATATTTTTTAAGAAGTTTGCAAGCCAACAATATAAACAGATGACTTTGTTAGGCATCTTAAGGGTTAATGGTGGTTTTGATGCATATCTGTTGATGAGGAGGAGTGCTGAAGAGTGAGTGAGTGTTTGAGTTTTAAGTCTCACCAACAGCTACGGTCATACAGAGAAGGGACCTTGGTTTAAAGACTCATTCGAAAGTCTGGAGAAGGCCTGGATTGATCTTGCGACCCCATGTTTACAAGGTGAGTAGCGTAACCACTACACCATGGAGGCTTCTAGGAGTGCTGAAGATAATTCAGGGATAATTTTTCTTATTTCTCTACTAAAACATATTTCGTGGATACTTGTTAGAATCGCCTCAGTGAGGCAGTTCTATCAAGAATCCACAATATACGTTTCTAACATGAAGTAAGGAATAATATCCTTAACCCTTATCTTGCTGTTCACGACAACCCCTATCTTTGCAAACAGTGTAGATCCAGATCAGATGGCTTCTGAAGAAGCCATCTGATCAGGATCTACACTGTTTGGCATTCAGTTTATGCATTTGTAGCAATAAATTACATCAAGTAATCTGATTGGTTGATAGACAGAAATGGGTGTGGCCTAAATGAATATTCAGCAAGGTAAGGGTTAATTATCCTTGTTATTACTCCTCATTACGAAAACACGCGTATACAAATACATTGTAAATTTTAACGCCAAAAAATGAAAATTTTAAGATTAAAAATTGTGATATTTTTCTTATTTCTGCTCAAAATATAGATCATCAAGGCAGTTCTAACGAGTACCCACAATCTATATTTAAGAGCAGAATTAAGAAAAATAAGGTTTACCCCTGTAAACCCCAGTTTTACTATATAAAAGTGGGGTTCAGGGGGGTGAGAATTATATTGGTGTGTTTTCGTGATGTTATCTGGATATATGTAGGCCTCCGCCCATCAGGATAGGAAAAATAGATTGCATACCTGTGATACCTGCCTCATCAGGAGGAAGACTACTACAGTTCAAAAAGTTATCACAGGTATGAGATTGGGCTGCATGGTGCTTCCACGCGGATCTGAAACTGACCACACATGAGTACTGGTAAACAGCCTAGGTCTAAGCCTGCCCAGGCAAAGTGATGCAAGAAAAAATGTCAATGCATATAAACCCTTTTGGTTTTATTGTGTGGCAGGGCTTGAGATGTCATTTCATCTCAATGTTGGGTAAAAGTCCCACAAAGTTGTAAGCAACATCAATTGTGTTGACAGGGACATTAAAAAAACCCAATTCAAAGAAATAAACAAAATCTGTATATATGCAGTGTGATATTGTAAATGCTTTTGTTTCCCTTCCAATAGTTGGTCATTCACAACAACGGATCCTTCATCCTTCAAAAGTAATACATGTACCCCAGTCAGATAGCCCTCCCAATGTGTTCCTGAGGCTCGTAACTGTCCAAAATTGGTAAACTCTTTTATATGTCCGACTATTTACCTGAGCTCCATACATTTTTGTCTTATGGAGTGCTGTGATGGTTTTTATCCATTCATTACCAGAAACCCCTAAAGGAGTACCTTGGCAAATAGTGCAGGCCCAGATCAGACGCCTCAGAATGCAGCATCTGATCAGGGCCTACATTATTTGCAAAAGGTTAAGCCATCTTCCAAACAGATGTTGAGGAAAACACAACCTGGCACCCCTAAATTTTGAAATGGTCATGTGCTATATATAAGGAGGAAGATTCCATTTGTTTACTTGAAGTTTTGGCATCGTTTGCCTGGGTAGCATTGTAGACCTTTTTCACGAGCATCATATGATTCTCATGTGAATTCTCATGTGACTGTCACACAATTTATCACACAATCATATGACAATCTCTGGCCGCCAATGAACCTTATATGCTCACAGAATGTGTGTGTGTTGATCGCATGTCACTTGTAAGCAAACACGAATGTACCTAGGAAAAAACTACCAGACTTTCCACCAAGCAAGACTTGGCTTTCTCTCATACACCTGGGTGGATTTAACTCCGTGTTCTTAACCATTAGGCTATGCCAAGGCCAGATTTAGTCACATGATAAGTTTGTAATGTATTTCATATTATAGACAAAATAAGGTTATACATGTATTCTATTTCCAGGAGCTAAGAGATCAGCGGATGCAGCAGAGCTGATCTATGCTAGACAGAAGGTGGTAACCACAGCTAAAGCTTTCAGGTTACAAGTGATTGATATGGTGCACATTGATTACAAAGGTGAGTATTCTGTGATACACCACAACCTCTTTAAAACACAATTGATGATCAATCAAGGAGTCCTAAATGTGCAGACTGAATGGCAAACAGTGTAGACCCTGATCAGAGCAGTCTGATCTGGGCCTGCACTGTTTGCTTACACCTGTCTGTCCCAAAAATAACTAAGAGATCAGCAGATGCAGCAGAGCTGATCTATGCTAGACAGAAGATGGTAACCACGGCTAAAGCTTTCAGATTACAAGTGATTGATATGGTGCACATTGATTACAAAGGTGAGTATTCTGTGCTACACCACAACCTCTTTAAAACACAATTGATGATCAAGCAAGGAATCATAAATGTGCAGACTGAATGGCAAACAGTGTAGACCCTGATCAGACTGCTCCTTCAGGAGCAGTCTGATCTGGGCCTGCACTGTTTGCTTACACCTGTCTGTCCCAAAACTAACTAAGAGATCAGCGGATGCAGCAGAGCTGATCTATGCTAGACAGAAGGTGGTAACCACGGCTAAAGCTTTCAGATTGCAAGTGATTGATATGGTGCACATTGATTACAAAGGTGAGTATTCTCTGGAACACCACAACCTCTTTAAATCACAATTAACCCTTCTCTTGCTGAATATTCATCTGCTTACATTTTTTTTCAACTTTACTTCAGGATAATATCTACTCAGACGTACAATACTTGTGAACGGAGAGATTATTTTTAACCAATACCGAATTATTGAAATATATCTTTGAGTTGCAAAATTGATCCTCCCTAGCTCTCCGTATATAAAATCGTTTTGTGTACTTTGTTTGACGCCTAATAATTTCTTACAAAATTGTAAATGTACAACGTCTACAGCCGGTGCCTTGGTAAGGGTTAAAGCTGCTTACATTTTTTTTCAGCAAAAATACCTGTGTATTAGACATTGTACTTGCGATTTGACCACTAACTAGCTCGTTAAGCTAACGATGCTTCGAACAACTGGCTCCTGGCTCTTCATAGAAACTTGAACATTGAATCCAAATACACTATGATAACACTATTGTTGGGGTTTGTTTGTTGTTTAAATTGATGTTTAACGTCCCCATCAACACTACATGGGTCATTTTGGAGATGTTGCTTCCAACTATTGTTGGGGTACAAAGAAGGAACCATATAAGGTAAACAACCCTGTCGTATCCCAAAAATATGTATAAATTATTTTCTATATTATCTATACATTTTTTGGATATTTAAAACTGTTACATCCAGACAATGTTTTAATGACAATGGGAACACATGTCACATTTTTCCGCCATTTTTCAAAGGGAGACAACTTTCGGGACTTCCTGTTCCCTTTCAATAAGCCCTGTCCCACTGAAAAAGGGGTTTACTCTTAAAGGAAAGAATTTCCTCAGGAGCAAATTTTTTCCTTTAAGAGTTGACCCCTATTGACAAAAATACTTTTGCAGGAGTTGCCTCCCCTGAAGATGTTCCCATTCCCCTTAATAAACAGTGTTAAAAAAAGTTTGTGGTGTGTATGCGGATCTGCTGTCTACATTGATATTATTTATTATAAGTCTTAACAGTCTTCAAGATTGCTTTCTGTAACACAAGCAGCTGTACATTACTAGGCACATAGTATACAAAACAATGTCAGTTAACAGTCACACAAATTGGAAGCAATGTCTCCAAAATGACCTATACAGTGCTGACGGGGACATTAAACCTCAATTCAAACAAACAAAATAGTATACAAAATGTATCGATCTGGTCAAGGTTACAGTACCCACAGATACTTGGCGCCTGGACCCATGTGAGTGATATTAGGCCGGACTGACCTCTTGAAATATAGTCCCTTTCTGAAAAGATAGAAAACTTCGCCAGACCCAAATTCGACCAGTCCCAGACAAACTATCCCAACGCTGCCAAAATACAAAACGGGACTGTATCTACCTTACATCTGTTTATTCTGCATTCATTTACCTTTACAACAATACTAATCTCTTTCCTCTATCTTATTTATTTCTTTAAAAAAACGATTTTTAATTGTCTGATAGTCTTGACAAATCTTTCTAACACACAACATTTCATAGCGGTTCTCGGCTTCGATATTACAACACTGAACAGGCCGAGAAATAAACTGGAAATTCTGAGAGGTCTTTCCGTGTGTGGTTTTCCATAAAGGGGCTATATACCCATCACAACTACTTCCATTTATAAGCTTTCCAGACATGATTAAATTTTTTGAACAGGTTATTCTAGTGCTCATTCATGTTTATGTATGGAAAAACTGTGCAAAAATCAAACTTCAAGAGGTCAGTTCGGCCTATGATCACTCACCTGAGTCAGGACCCCAAGTATCTGTGACAGTACCATGGATCAGTTGTTCAAAACTAAATAAGTCATTATTTAATGTTTTGTTAAAACTTTGATCATTATTAGGGCAAATATGCTAATATTTTGGCTTAAAAAATAAGACCAGCTTTTCCATTAAAGCAAATATTCTAATATATTTGCTTAGAAAAATAAGACTATCTTTTCCATTTATATCTGGCTTTTCCATTTGTAAAAGTTACTGACAGTTTTGTCAGCAAAAGTATCAGAGATTTTGTACTTGTTGGAATAGTAAAGTTTTTGACCACTAACCTATAGTCTAATGCACTTTATGACTGATTGGATAGCGTCAAAAATTTGCTGCAGTATATTCTGCCTTATGCTGTCCGAAACCCTATGTTATGATGAGATGATGCTTTTGGTTGGCTGGCATTTGGTTATATGCATCTGGCAACACATTACATGTACTTTTGAGAAAACCTACATTTTTATGTCCCCAGTAGCGATAGCGGGGACATATTGTTTTTGCCCTGTCTGTTTGTTTGTTTATTTGTTTGTTGGTTTGTACGTGGACAACTTTAACGTTGGTCATAACTTTTGAATCGTTGGAGGTAGAGTATTCATATTTGGCATGAAGGTACCTTGTGACAAGAGCTTCACATTCATGCAAAAAAGTTTGACCTGTGACCTTGACCTCTGACCTACTTAAAAGAAAAAAATAACATGTCATAACTTTTGAACCGCTTAAAAGATACAGCCTTCATATTTGGCTTGTATGTTCCTTGTGACAAAAGCTTAACATTCATGCAAAAAATTTTGACCTGTGACCTTGACCTACTTAAAATAAAAAAGATTACATTTTGGTCATAACTTTTGAACCATTTGAGATACAGCCTTCATATTTCGCATGTAGGTTCCTTGTGACAAGAGCTTTACATTCACACAAAAAATTTTGACCTGTGACCTTGACCTTTGACCTACATAAAAGAAAAAGATAACATTGGTAATAACTTTTGAACCGTTTGAGGTACAGCTTCATATATGGCATGTGGGTTCTTTGTAACAAGAGCTTCACATTCATGCAAAAATTTTGACCTGTGACCTTGACCTTTGACCTACTTAAAAGAAAAACATTTTGGTCATAACTTTCAAACCGCTTAGGATAGAGTCTTCATAAAATTTGGCATGTAGGTTCCTTGTGGTAAGAGCTTTACATTCATGCAAAATTTTTTACCATGACCTTGACCTTTGACCTACTTAAAAGAACAAATAATATTGTTCATAACTTTTGAATCGGTTTAAATAGAGCCTTCATATTTGGCATGTAGGTTCCTTGTGACAAGAGCTTTACATTTTTACCTGTGACCTTGACCTACTTTAAAGAAAAAAATATTATTGTTCATAACTTTCGAACCGTTTATGATAGAGCCTTCATATTTGGCATGTAAGATCCTTGTGCGAAGGGCTTCCCACTCAAACCAAAAATCTTGACCTGTGACCTTGACTTTGAACTGTGACCATGTTTGAAAAAAAGACCATGCCCGGGGACATGTTCGTGTTTCACAAACACATCTTGTTTTAAACTTGAAAAAACATATAAGTGCATTAGAATGGGGATAACTGCACTGAAAATTGTCCTTTGGTGAGGCAAATCGGTGGTTTTAGGTCTTAAATTGCATTTTATGGCTTACTTTAGGCATCACCTTATAAGAAAATTTCCGACTCCAAAACTGCCAATTTACCTCCTGAAATGACAATTTTGAATACAGTTATCAATTAAGATAACACATCTGTGTGACATAGTGCATTTGTTCATACATCTATTTTTCTGATGAAAATTTGTGATATTTTTCTCATTTTTACTCCATCATAGGTTGTGGGTGCTCATTAGAACCACCTCATTGAGGTGGTTCTAATGAGTACCCTCAACCTAAGTCTTGGTGCAGAAATAAGAAAAATAATATATACCTCTATAAAGCCCAGTTTTTCTCTGTAGAAAGTTAAGTTTTTGGGGTTGTTAATTACACAGATTTGTTAACAAGATGTCCCCTAAATGTAAGTTCCTTTCTATAAGAGTAGGCCCTGTTGATAAGGAAAACAGAAACATTTGGTTGAAGGATTTTGAAAGAGTTGTCTTTCCAGAAAGTATATCCATTCTTGTTAGGCAGATCTTCATTTTAGTCGGGCTTCAGTGTGCCAGGTAACAAGGAAAAAATATTAAGCATCCGGAGAAAAAAACACATAAAAACTGTTGTTATATATTGTTTATTACAGATCATGAGTCACTGCGACAACAGTCAATTTTAGGTGCTAATATGGGTTTCACGGGGAAACAAGTAATACATCCGTCACAGATACCAATAGTTCATGAGGCGTTTAGTCCCAGCCCTGAGCAGATAGACTGGGCCACAGAACTTATTAAAGCTTTTGAGGAACATCAATCAACTGGAAAGGTAAGAATATATTGTTTTTTTTTTTGTTTTGATTTTGATTTGGCCCTGTCAATATTATAATACTCATATCGAGCCGATGGTTAATCAAAGGTGGGTGAAAACTGGAGTACCTGGAGAAAAACCACCTGACCTTCTGTTGCAGAAAGATTAACTTTTTGTTTGTTGCAAAATGATATAAATGCCATAATTACATAATCACCCAAGAATTTGAACATAACATGGTTTGGTATATTGCAGTTTTAACCATGCCTTTTTTTTTCACAGTTTACTTTGTATATAATGCATCAAAAGCACATAAAATACAGTGAAGTGAAATTCCACCATTTTAAAAGACTTATTCTTCTTTGAAAACATAAAATATCTAACAAACCTTAAGCAACAGTGTTTATAGGAGCTGCACTGAATAAGCTTATAGCTTCTGTTCTAATCCTTTATCATACATTTAGTATAAAATACTTAGTTTTTGAATATGCGATACGAATGTGACACCAATGCACCTATCACGCTTGCACGTGCTGCCATATCGCATGGGCTTTATCATACCCCAAAAATCCATATCACAACCCTTTATCGCACCCCTAAGCCTTTATCATACCTCTGACGTCATCCTATTGGAACACGCGGCGGTCTTCCTTGTGCGGCATTTCTCAATTGTTGTTCAGGACGCCATTTGCAATTTGCAATATTTTCGTCTGTTCGAACAGTTTGGAAAAAAAAAAAAAAAACATGGCACGGCGCAGCGAATACGAGAGGAAAATGGGCGAAAGAACGATGCAGTGGATTGCTGACAGACTTTTGGATCTCTTTAATTACATAGCTAGACCGAAGATAATGAGATTCTCGTTGTAACGTTGGTATTAGGCAGGTGCAATTAATACAATTTATTTTGAACAATTTTTTTTAAAAGTGAAATGTATGATAAATAGATTATGAAATGGCATTTTTCATATCATACCCCATATCAGCCCGAGACCCCCATATCAGCCCGAGGGCTGATATGTGTCGAGGGCTGATATGGGGTATGATATGAAAAATGCCATATGATAATCTCTATTTATTTTCATATCATATCATGTCTATTCTTTTGAAAAAAAAAAAAATGTTGAAAGTTGGCAGCTGCCCACGGCCCTCTGTCTATGCCAGAACAGTAACTACTGAAGGTTGTTGTGCTATTAGTTTCACACAAGACGTTTCAATTGTTCTATTTTCTAGCTGAAAATTAGCTAGAAGCATGGAGTACCTGTTCAAGTAATAACTCCTTTGCAAACAAGCAAACAGTGTGGACCTGATCAGACTGCTCCTAAAGGAGCAGTCTGATCTGGGTCCAGACTGTTTGCAACAATGATTTTAAAGTAACCAGCAGACAGCAAAGCAGATGACTGGCATCTAAAGAGTTCATAATAGACATGCTTTCTGATACATTTCAGGGAGCATTCACATTCAGAGGCAACATGATAGACATGCCACTGTTACTTCAAGCCAAGAACATAGTAGAACTTGCTAAGTCTGTACGTGGAACTTGACCAGTCGTGGAGCTTTAGGATTTTCCCATGGTTTGCTCAGACTCATAGTTTGCAGCTCAGATTGTTCATTCAGAAGACTGGAAAGTGACAAGTAGTGCTAGTTCTCCGAAAATGCAATAAGTATGCATGGTAATACAATCTGAATTTTATAACTGATCTGACACAATAGAAAGGCGTTTCAGGGTTATAGTGTAACTTTTGTAAATATGTTCTATCAAAGGCTTATTCTTTGGAAGCTGCTGAACTTTAGGAAATATTGAGTGATCATCTTTTTCTGTGCCAGACTATCTAGTTTCGGCCAATTAGGCCTCATCAGAGACTTTCATATATTTTCGAAATTCCACATTGGAATCAATGATTCCAAATGGAATCAATGATTCCAAAGGACTAGAAAATATAATCTACACTTTGATGAAAGGCAGGGAGACTTTTACTGCCTCCACATGTTCCCTTAACACCAGCTTATAATATGTCCTATAAAAAGTTTATCCTTTAGAAGCAAGGAATGCACTGCATAACCAAACAAGAGGCTCAATGAGCCTAAACCGCTCACCTGAGGAACTTAAGTTTTAACAATTCACAGACTTGACTGCTAAATCTGCTAATAGAATCCAGCCCATTGACCCTTACAGGATATAAGTCATCATTATTGCATTGCATTCCAAGTTTGAGACTTCTAGCTTCTATAGTTCCTGAGAAATCTTTGACGAAAATTTAACATTGGTCAAAATGGAGAGAAAGAAGAATGAAAGAACAGATGAACAAATAAGCTGAGAAAGCCCAATGTCTCTTACACAAAATAAGTCATCATTATTCTATTGAATACCAAATTTGATGCTTCTAGCTTTTATAGTTCCTGAGAAATCTTTGATTGAAAATTTAACATTGGTCTATTATCTCTATATGGAGAGAAAGAAGAATGAAGGAACAAATGAAGCAGACTAGCTCCAAAACCTAATGCAGCCTTTCCCCTTGCCCAATGGTGCTACACATAAAATTTAAACAAGATTGGTCGACTGCCTTCTGAGATATGCTTCATTGAAAGTGTGGACGACGGATGGACGGACGACAGACGACGGACTCCGAAGCCTTGGTATACTATCAGCTCACTGGAGCCTTTGGCTCAGGTGAGCTAAAAATTCAAGTCGCTATTTCTGTCACAACATTTTCCCTACGTTAAGTCTATGGGCAAATTTTTTTGTCTCTCAAGGTCACGTAACTCCAAGGTCAATATTCCGATTCGGCCCAAAATCGAACTTAACCGAGATTTTATGCCTGTCCTCGTTACCTGCAAGTTTGAAGCTGATATGAATAAAAATAAAGTTTCTATTGTGATCACAACGTATTTTTTTATGCTCAAGGGCAGGTAACTCCAAGGCAAATATTCCGATTCGGCCCAAAATCGAACTTAACCGAGATTTTATGTCTGTCCTCGTTACCTGCAAGTTTGAAGCTGATCTGAAAAAAATTCAAGTCGCTATCGTAGTCGCAACATTTTCCCTAATTAAGTCTATGGGCAAATTTTTTGTCGCTCAAGGTCACGTAACTCCGAGGTCAATATTCCGATTCGGCCCAAAATTGAACTTAACCGAGATTTTATGCCTGTCCTTGTTACCAGCAAGTTTGAAGCTGATATGAATAAAAATAAAGTTGCTATCGTGGTCACAACGTATTTTTTTATGCTCAAGGGCAGGTAACTCCAAGGCAAATAATCCGATTCGGCCCAAAATCGAACTTAACCGAGATTTTATGTCTGTCCTCGTTACCTGCAAGTTTGAAGCTGATCTGAAAAAAATTCAAGTTGCTATCGTAGTCACAACATTTTCCCTATTTAAAGTCTATGGGCAAATTTTTTGTCGCTCAAGGTCATGTAACTCCGAGGTCAATATTCCGATTCGAACTTAACTGAGATTTTATGCCTGTCCACGTTACCTGCAAGTTTGAAGCTGATCTGAATAAAAATTAAGCTGCTATCGTGGTCACAAGGTATTTTTTTATGCTCAAGGGCAGGTAACTCCAAGGCAAATAATCCGATTCGGCCCAAAATCGAACTTAACCGAGATTTTATGTCTGTCCTCGTTACCTGCAAGTTTGAAGCTGATCTGAAAAAAAATTCAAGTCGCTATCGTAGTCACAACATTTTCCCTATGTTAAGTCTATGGGCAAATTTTTTGTCGCTCAAGGTCACGTAACTCCGAGGTCAATATTCCGATTCGGCCCAAAATCGAACTTAACCGGGATTTTATGCCTGTCCTCGTTACCTGCAAGTTTGAAGCTGATCTGAATAAAAATAAAGTTGCTATCGTGGTCACAACGTATTTTTTCATGCTCAAGGGCAGGTAACTCCAAGGCAAATAATTTCGATTCGGCCCAAAATCGAACTTAACCGTGATTTTATGTCTGTCCTCGTTACCTGCAAGTTTGAAGCTGATCTGAAAAAAATTCAAGTCGCTATCGTAGTCACAACATTTTCCCTATGTTAAGTCTATGGGCAAATTTTTTGTCGCTCAAGGTCACGTAGCTCCGAGGTCAATATTCCGATTCTGCCCAAAATCGAACTTAACGGAGATTTTATCCCTGTCCTTATTATCTGCAAGAATGAAGTCGATCAGAAAAAAATTGACGGAGCTAGAGTGATGACAAGCTTTTTCCTATGTTAAGTCTATGGGAGCTATATGTTGCCATGGTAACCAGAGTTCCACTCAGATCTGCATGAAAACCTTATGCAGTCTTTTCACTTGCCCAATAATGTTACACATGAAATTTGATCAAAGTCGGCCAAGTAGTTTTCAAGATATACATTTTTAAAATTCACATTAATGCACAAGGGCAGGTAACTCCTAAGTGTATAATCCGATTCTGCCAATTATCAAACTTGACCGAGATTTCATGGCTGTGCTGGTTATCTGTAAGAATGAAGCCAATCCGAACAAAATTGAAGCAGCTACAGTGATGACAACATTTTCCCCATGTTAAGTCGATAGGCAATTTTTCGGGCGCTCAAGGGGACGTAACTCTTGAGTGAATTATCTGATTCGGCCAAAAATCGAACTTGACCGAGATTTTATGCCTGTACTGGTTATCTGCAAGAATGAAGTCGTTCAGAAAAAAACTGACGGAGCTAGTGTGATGACAAGCTTTTTCCTATGTGAAGTCTATGGGAGCTAGATGTTGCCATGGCAACCAGAGTTCCACTCAGATCTGCCTGAAAACCTAATGAAGCCTTTCCACTTGCCCAATAATGCGACACATGAAATTTGATCAAAGTTGGCCAAGTAGTCTTTAAGATATACATTTTTGAGATTCCCATTAACCCTAATGCAAAAACACACAAGGGCAGGTAACTCCTAAGTGAATGATCCGATTCTGCCAGTTATCGAACTTGACCAAGATTTCATGGCTGTGCTGGTTATCTGCAAGAATAAAGCCAATCTGAAAATAATTGAAGCAGCTACGGTGATGACAACATTCTCCCCATGTTAAGTCAATAGGCAATTTTTTCAACGCTCAAGGGCACGTAACTCCTGAGTGAATAATCCGCTTCAGCCCAAAATCGAACTTGATCAAGATTTCATGCCTGTCCTCGTTATCTGCAAGAATGAAGTCGATCAGAAAAAAATTGACGGAGCTAGAGTGATGACAAGCTTTTTCCTAACGCTCAAGGGCACGTAACTCCTGAGTGAATAATCCGATTCAGCCCAAAATCGAACTTGATCGAGATTTCATGCCTGTCCTCGTTATCTGCAAGAATGAAGTCGATCAGAAAAAAATTGACGGAGCTAGAGTGATGACAAGCTTTTTCCTATGTTAAGTCTATGGGAGCTATTTGTTGCCATGGCAACCAGAGTTCCAATCCGATCTGCCCGAAAACAGTATGCAGCCTTTCCCCCTACCTGATAATGCTTCACATGAAATTTGATCAAGATTGGCCCACTGGTTCCGGAGATATACTTCTTTGAAAGTGTGGACGACGGACGCCGGCTCGTGGTATACTAATACCTCACATGAGCCTTCGGCTCAGGTGAGCTAAAAATGCACAAGGGCAGGTAACTCCTAAGTGTATGATCCAATTCTGCCAATTATCGAACTTGACCAAGATTTCATGGCTGTGCTGGTTATCTGTAAGAATGAAGCCAATCCGAACAAAATTGAAGCAGCTACAGTGATGACAACATTTCCCCCATGTTAAGTCGATAGGCAATTTTTCGGGCGCTCAAGGGGACGTAACTCTTGAGTGAATTATCTGATTCGGCCAAAAATCGAACTTGACCGAGATTTTATGCCTGTACTGGTTATCTGCAAGAATGAAGTCGTTCAGAAAAAAACTGACGGAGCTAGAGTGATGACAAGCTTTTTCCTATGTGAAGTCTATGGGAGCTAGATGTTGCCATGGCAACCAGAGTTCCACTCAGATCTGCCTGAAAACCTAATGAAGCCTTTCCACTTGCCCAATAATGTGACACATGAAATTTGATCAAAGTTGGCCAAGTAGTCTTTAAGATATACATTTTTGAAATTCCCATTAACCCTAATGCAAAAACACACAAGGGCAGGTAACTCCTAAGTGAATGATCCGATTCTGCCAGTTATAGAACTTGACCCAGATTTCATGGCTGTGCTGGTTATCTGCCAGAATAAAGCCAATCTGAAAATAATTGAAGCAGCTATGGTGATGACAACATTCTCCCCATGTTAAGTCAATAGGCAATTTTTTCAACGCTCAAGGGCACGTAACTCCTGAGTGAATAATCCGATTCAGCCCAAAATCGAACTTGATCGAGATTTCATGCCTGTCCTCGTTATCTGCAAGAATGAAGACAATCAGAAAAAATTTGACGGAGCTAGAGTGATGACAAACTTTTTCCTATGTTAAGTCTATGGGAGCTATTTGTTGCCATGGCAACCAGAGTTTCAATCCGATCTGCCCGAAAACAGTATGCAGCCTTTCCCCCTACCTGATAATGCTTCACATGAAATTTGATCAAGATTGGCCCACTGGTTCCGGAGATATACTTCGTTGAAAGTGTGGACGTCGGACGACGACGACGACGACGGACGCTGGCTCGTGGTATACTAATACCTCACATGAGCCTTCGGCTCAGGTGAGCTAAAAACCAGAGGACCAGTGGTCCTGTAAACGCTCACCTGACACCTGGTCCTGGTGTACATTTTAATGTTTTTATATATGTATATAGCCTCAGAGCAGGGGTACACAACTTGTGGGGACAAAATTTTGATGTCTAACAACGTGATAAAACTTTCCACCTATTCCTACCTTTCTGACAGTTCGAAGGCCATGCTTTCATTATGGTTTATTCCATTTGTCATATTTTTTTTAACTTTTCATATTATTTAGGGAATGTCTGATTGACAATGTGCTGGGAAAGAGCACTTGGCTCCTTGATTTTCCACTTGTACAGTTTTACTTAATACCATCTACATTATAGGTGTTTCTTTGCAGTATGGTGGCTGGGACACAACGTGAATTTGTTTTATCAGTTCCTGGTCATTGCATTTTATCTACTTTGTGACCAGAAACAGCAGATGAGACCTATTTGATTGAATTTTTGCATTAACCCCAATTTTGTATTATATATTCCTTCCAATTCGGTATTCTAGAAATTATGTGCTTATTTTTTAAATTAATTTTAGGAGAGATACTGGTCTAGTGGAATTCATATCACTGACCGTTCCAAGGCGGCTCTTCTGTCGCGGTTTATTTTTGTTATGCTATGTCTTTTGTGTGTGTGTGTGTATCGCTTACATTATTTTGGATAGCCAATTGGCCATTTTGTGGGAAAGTAACTGTCCTTTTGGCTTTCCACTATTGATGTTTCCATTATTTTTTTTTTTTTTGGTTTGGGCTTTCAAGATTATTTCACTCATATCGAGCCGATCGTTAATCAGAGGTGGGCGAAAACCGGAGTACCCGGAGAAAAACCACCTGACCTTCCATTGCAGAACTTGGCGTCTCACACGTGGCCCGAGCGAGGCTCGAACCTACTGCAGTGAGAGACCTAATGACTAAGAATCAGCGCTCTTATCCACTAGGCCACGGAGGCCCGTGATGTTTCCATTAGAGTCTAGTTATTTCATGTTTGTGTTTCTTTCCCTTTGGTGTCACTGATAGGAGCTGTGGGTTAATTGTATCTATTCCTGATCACTGCCTTCCATGATGGGCCCGAGTACCATATGCTACATGCCAAGTTTCAAGGCCACTGGCCTTATGGTTCTGGAGAAGAAGATTTTTGAAGGCTTTTTACCATATATGGGCATGTCGGCCATCTTGGTCATGTGATCCAGACCCCACGAACAAACTTTCGTTCCCCCATCCCACTGAGGCTCCATATGAAATTTGGCTTTGATTGGCCCTGCAGTATAGGAGAAGATCTTTGAAAATGGTGGACGGACGGACGACGGACGGACGGACCATGGCTATACTATAAGCTCACCTATGAGCCTAAAGGCTCAGGTGAGCTAATAAGCAGCCACCTAGGGAAAACTGCAAATATGGCTGCTTACAGTGGTGGGTGTTCAACAGAGGGAAATGTCTAAGATGAATTCCCAGATAGTGTTATCATATTTGGTATGATGAAAGATAAAGGTCCAAAGGTTTATTTTTGGGTGGTTGGGTGAGGCAAAGGTGACATGTATCTTGCGTCACTGGGGCATCTAACTGATATTGGATTATAGTTGGGTAAGGCATGCTGGCCTTGCAGGAGGTAGGGTAAGAGGTGAGCATTGTTAATTCTTCTATCTCTACACTTCCATTCATTTTCCTCTTTTTTCCCCTGTCCCCCACTTCCATCTTCTCTACTCTTCTAGCTCTTTTCTCCCTTTCTCTGGGGGACGACACAAAATAACCCACACATTTTGATTTGTCATTAAACCCAAAACAAACCATCAAAACCAAAGGTTTATACAGTTATATCCCCGCCTATGCTAATGACATTAAGGATGCTTTTCCAGGAGAGCTACACAGTCTCAGTCTGACGACACCTCTTGTTCTTTTCATTTGGGCCACTAAAAAGCTCCAGGGATATGTGATCTTTTGCTCCAGATGAGTAATGAAGAATAATTTTATTTCTTTTCTTAGAATCACCTCATTATCTTTTACTCACATTACTTACCTCCGGCCCCCACGCATTGGGGCTTGAAGAAATAGATGGGCTGCATGATGCTTCCACGCAGAGCTGAAACTGACCGCACACGAGTACTGGTAAACCGCTTAAGAGGATCTTAGCCTGCCCAGGCAAAGCAGTGCGAGTAGGACTGTACATGCTTATAAACCCTATTGGTTTCATTGGGCGACAGGGCTTACTCCAAGGAGCAGTCTGATCAGGGTCCACACTGTTTGCAACAATGACTTTTAAGTAACCAGCAGACAACAAAGCAGATGACAGTTATTGTGATTGGCATCTAAAGAGGTCATGATAACTTTTTTTTATCAATACATCCAGCGAGAGCAGCTCCCCCAACTTCTCGTTAAGGACTCAGCCTCCTGAATGGTATACTTTTAGCTTTAATCAGATTGACTTTTTACAACTTTTGAATTTTACGATAAAAACAGTTCCATTCTGTCACTCTAATGAAATGTAAACAAATGACTAGCCTGGTTGAAATGATATCTATATATGGATAAATCCCGTGCACCAACGAAGCGTCCAGCTTAAGGGACATGCAAAGCATTGGAGTATAGACAGTCAAAAACATGAAATACATGGTTTTAGTCAGAAAACCAGTAGTAGATACAAAACATACCCTATGCATTTGATCTGCGTTGTTCAAATATTTAAAAATACCACACCAGTATTGGCGATTTTTTGTTTCCCTCCCAAATGTGCACATTGTAAACCTGCAGGATATTTGAATGACCTGATAGTTTTGCATTAGTCACGCACTGAACAGATGACAAATCAACAAACCACACCATTGAGGGAACAGAAAATTTGATACGAAGATGAAATTGCAGAAATCTCTACCTGATTACAGCTTTTGGATAACTTAGGTACATAAAACCTTTCTGACTGGAGCTTGTCCTCTACAACTTTCTCGCTGGATGTGTTGATAAAAAATATAGAAGTTATTGCCGAAAAACGAGGCTTTGACTTTAGTCCTTGGTATTTTTAAGGAGTGAAGAATAAATTAAGGCAGAAATGTTTTTTTCTTCTGTTTTATTCCTAAAATGTTGAGTAACATCTATCAGCAGGGCAAAAGTAAAATAAAAATCACAAAAGACTAGTCAATATATAAACTGAAAAACAGCAGCAGGCAGCCAAGTTTGCAGGGAACTGGAAACCTACAAAATTCCATGAATTCACACTGTTTGGAACCAGACCAGCCTTTACACACAGCTTGCCTTGGTGGTTCAGTCATACACAGGTCTGATTTGTGATTGGGAGGTTGCGGGTTTAATCACTATACTGAGTCAGCATCATTCTTTCTTGGAGATCATGAGCATTTGTATGGTCACTCTCTTCTTCCGCTGATTCAAGAAAGGTAGTTGCCAGTTGCTGACGAAAGAAGGTGCACTGTACTGGTTAAACACATACGTAAAAGCTTGCCCAGGAAAAGTGTGGTTAGATAAACTGTCCAGCTGGACATGATCTATATAATGTTGAATGGGCTGTCAAACCAAACCAAAGTAAGCGCCACATACATGGAGCTATGGTAGCTGTACAGGAAACAGATATCCTGGTTTATCTATCAAAATATCATTACAAGCACAGGGGTAATTACTTTAATGCCTACACTGTTTGCAAATTGCATAACATACTGTAATTCTCCTTATTTTCATGCATACAAAAGTTCACGGTTTTCCATATTCACATGGTTTTCCAGATTCATGTGATTCCCTGGTATCAAAGTTTGAGGATTTCAAAATTTCTCTTACATGTATTTTTAATTCACAAAATTCTTATATTAGTGTGTATTAATGTTCATGGAACTTCGTTGATCCAAAATTCGAGAACATTAATACACAGCAAAAATTTGTACAATTACAGTATTTGAGCCGATGCATGATGCTACCTCAAGGCCTTCTCTATTTGTCTGCGATCAGCAAGGCTCAGGCGAGACTGCGCATAAGGGCAGTCTTGCCAGAGCCTTTGCTGGTCGACTATGTGATGAGCATCAATTTTGTCATGAGCTGGACTTCATGCACAAAGCTAACTTCAGGCTTCTCTGCATTCTGTGATCAGCAAAGGCTCTGGCAATTCTGGGCATATGTGTAGTATTGCCACAGCCTTTGCTGGTCGCCTGTGCAAGAACTTTCCTTTTCTCATGAGTTCACTCACTTTTTTATTTATTTGGTTTTGGTTTTAAGGCCCTTTCAAGATTATTTTACTTATATCGAGCTGATCATTAATCAGAGGTGGGCAAAAGCCGGAATAACCGGAGAAAAACCACCTGACCTTCGGTTGCAGATCTTGGCGTCTCACATGTGACTAGAGCCAGGCTCAAACCCACAGCTGTGAAAGACCTGATGATTAAGAGTCAGCACTCTTACTGACTAGGCCATAGAGGTCGGTTTCACTCATTTTAGGAGACCTTGAGTTTCCTTAGATGGGGTGTAGGCAATATTTGATTGTTGACATTGAAGGTCTTCTTATACTATTATTGTAACAGACACTGAAGGTCCCCTTATACTATTACATGTATTGTAACACTTTGGTGCAAATAACGGATTTTTTTTATCTGGGCTGGTCTGTGTCAGTGTTGTTTGCACATGCCATTTTGTACATTTTTTAGATCCCGAGCTCAAGTATGCAAGTTTGCTATCATGCAGCATTGTGTACAGGGGAAGGGACATTACTGTAACAAATCCAGACTCACATAGAAACAAGTAAACTTTTATACTTCTTAACAGCATACACAAGTGTTTCAGTTATGCCATAAATACATGTATGATGTCAACAGAACATCAAATCAGAGTGTCTTGTCAATTGTATTCAATCTTGAGATAAAAATTGTGATTACTATTATTGTTAAAGTGAATCTTACACATGTAGTCCTTTCATATGAGATGTATGAAACAAGCTACTGGTGAGTGTCATAAATCTCATCTATAATGACCATTTGGATAAGATTCTTATCATCAAACAACATTTTTAAATTGGATTGCCGAAGGGGTTCAAAAGAACATAGGTTTGTCACGGTTGGCGTCATGATGTTACGCCCCTGTAACTGTGTGTTATTAAATGTATGGTCATATCATTTTTAGACATCACATTATATGATAAAATGTAATCGTATACTTTTTTCAAACCAACTTTTAGGCAAGTCTTAAAAGTTATATGAAAATATGAGAGACTCGTTGATGGTTATCATAAACTTCCATACACTGTGAACATTTGATTCTAGCATATTTTTTTTCTGTTTCCCCTTAACATTGAACAATACTAATAAATATGAACAGCACTGATATGCTCAATTTATCAGAGAAATGTAATTTATCACATGACGTTGTTGATAAGCAGCGGATAACGTCGTGTAATAAAAATCGTATGACCACACGTGTAATAACACTTTGGCGGGATTAAGTAACGTCATGACGACGTCCATGTCAACCATGGATTTTTGTGAAAGAATTTGTCAAAATTCAAGGCGATAAAATCCAAATTATAGTGATCATATGATAAACAGAATCTCTGACTCGTGATCATTTCATATGAAATTTATGAAACTCGCCAAAGGCTCGTTTCATAAATTTCATATGAAATGACCACTCGTGTAAGACCCTCTATATATTATCAACATTCTAAGTGATATGATGTATTCTTTTTTTAACAATGAAAATAGAAAATTTCTGATATAAAGAGCCTGACTGACTAAACTGTAACAAGGATTCTGTGAATATGAAAAACTCCAGTCAACATTCATGCAGTTACAAGGGTGGGTGGGGTAAGAATTTGTTCTGTGTACAATCAAGGTGAATTAGGCTATCTAAATGTTGCATGTCTGTTACAAACAACAAGTTTGGTAAAACTGAAAGCACAGCACAAGATATAACAATACAAGTTATTTAACCCTTATCCTGCTGAACAAGACAAATCCTGTCTTTGCAAACATTGTAGACCCATATCTGATGGCGTCTGAAAATCAGGATCCACATGCAGTTTGTGTATTAAATATACAGTGAAACTCCACTATTAAAACCACCTAATTTAAGGACTAATTCTGCTATAAAAAGCTAATTTTGAAGGGTACTTGTGTTTTCTACCTACAATGTCCTCTGGTCAGGGACCACCTTTGGGAATGTTCAAAAGTGGTCTTTAAGACCACTTTTGAACAGTCCCAAAGGTGGTCTTAATATAGGAATTTTACTGTATACACTATATAAAGTAATTTGATCGGTGGATAGTCAGGAATGGGTGTGGCTAAATTGATCTATTCAGCAGGATAAGGGTTAATTTATGAAATGACTTGCAATATGTACAGTTGAAATTCAATGGCACTAAACATCTTAAGAACTATGGAAATTTGTTTGAGACAGGCTAAGTTCAAGCTACTGAGGGTTACTTTATATACCTGGTCAAGCTGCATAAAGGAAATAAATAAGCTGCATATTTTCCATGGTATACAAAATAAAGGTATATTGTGTGTATAAATGTATATTGTGTGTACTTATATAAATTAAAATTGTCTGATTGAGTACACACAACATACATTTTGAGTATAAGAAAATCTCCCAAAACTGTACCTGTGGACACAAAACTGTACAAACTTTGATGGGATTAATTTCATTTTGATATGACTTATTTTCTAATATATCCTAACATCCTGTCAGTCAACTGCTAGCCAGATAAAAATGCAAAACGTAAGGTGTTGTACATTTCGCATCAGCCAATCAAAACAAGTCTCAAAATGTCAGATCTAAAAATGGAATAAGTGCTTGTCAAAATGATTGATATCAATCAATGTATATTGCTTGATACACTTTTTAGAATTCTTTGATGAATGACAAACTAACTAGATACAAAGAAATTCATTGAAAGGTACTTCCATCAGTTTGAACAGTTTTATTTCTACAGGTATATCCCTCACTAAATTTGCTCCTGCCATTTGAAGAATGGTGGAATGGGCATTTAATGTTACCCAAGTCCATCCGTCCATCGGACTCCTTCTGCATCCAAGATGGTGTTTGCAATTTGTGTTTAAGTTTTGACAATGGCACTACCAGACATGGGCATCTGTGTCCTCTGGACACAATTCTACTTTTATCTGGAACTATGGGAAGAATTCACTGGCGACACAAGAACAGGTTCGACTCAGCCATGCATTACGATAACACACCCGTGCAACATTTTAGTACATTTTTTCACATCTCCAAAATGGCTACGTTTCTGATGAAAATCTGTGATATTTTTCTTATTTATACTCCAAGCATAGGTTGTCGGTGCTCGTTAGAGCCACCTCATTGAGGCAGTTCTAACGAGGACCCACAACATATGTCTAGGAGCAGAAATAAGCAAAATAATGTATACCCCCATGTAAACCCCCTTTTTCTCAATATAAAGTGGGGTTTAAGAGGATGTTCATTTCACGGACTTGTTCACATGATGGGTAAACAAGACATTAATGTTTGAGTCAGTGTGATCCATATAATTTATGGAAACTCGTATAGAAAGAAAAGAAAAATGGCCATTTAAAGCACTGGAAACAGAAGTGCTCTGTTTCTTGTACAAGAACATCAAATATTAACAACAACTGGACAAGACTTGCAGAATGTATACTTCATGGACCACTTTTTCAAAGTGTTGTAAGCTTAACCCTTATCTTGCTGTTCACGACAACCCCTATCTTTGCAAACAGTGTAGATCCAGATCAGATGGCTTCTGAAGAAGCCATCTGATCAGGATCTACACTGTTTGGCATTCAGTTTATGAATTTGTAGCAATAAATTACATCAAGTAATTTGATTGGTTGATAATCGGTAGTGGGTGTGGGATATATGAATATTCAGCAGGACAAGGGTTAATTCATTTTATTGGGGAAATACCAAAACAGGTCACTGGCAGACAGTGAAGGCCTAGAACAGATGCCGCTGAACGTGTCATCTGATCAGGGCCTTCACTTTTTGCAGAAGTTCAACCATTTTCTAAATAAATTTCTAAAAATAACTGAACAAAGACACTTCAAAATGTCCTCTGCTGTATAAAAAAAATTACTGGCTAATGAGCTGATTGGTAAAAGCGTTAAATGTTCTCATATCCAACTTGCTGACCAGTTGTTTTTTTTTGTTGAAAAAGTGTGAGTAGCTTTTGCTGACTTGTTTTTGTTTTTTTTTTCAGCAAAAATATCAAGCTGAATAATTAGTTTTAATGTAAGATTTACAAATGAGCCAGGGCATGACTAAATCTACAAGAAGGCTTGACTCAGATCAGCCTGCACATTCATGCAGTCTGATCAGTGCCTTCGTTGATTACATGTACCTACTATAGGCTAATATCTATGCAAAGCGACATAAGCAAAAGGTCTTGTCATAGTGGATGGGTGCACAGCTTGATTTGAGTTTCTGCTGGTCGCACTGGTCTTATTGTAGGTTTTGTCATGCGCTGTCTCAAATGCTTTTGTCAGCTTTGAACAACTGGGCCCAGTTCTTCAAAACTAATCATTATGAAAACATGCCTGTACAAATACATCTTAAACTTTATCGCCGAGAAAATGAACATTTGAAGATGAAACTTTGTGATATTTTTTTTGTTTCTGCTCAAAATATAGATTGTGGGTACTCCTTAGAACCGCCTCATTGAGGCAGTTCTAATGAGTACCCACAACCTACATTTTAAGCAGAAATAACGAAAATAAAGTTTACCCCTGTAAACGCCAGTTTTTCTATATAAAAGTGTGGTTCAAGGGTTTTTTTTTTTTGTTTTGGTTTTACGGCCCTTTCAAGATTATTTCACTCATATCGAGTTGATTGTTAATCAGAGGTGGGCGAAAACCGGAGTACCCGGAGAAAAACCACCTTACCTTCCGTTGCAGAACTTGGCGTCTCACATGTGACCCGAGCCAGGCTCGAACCACAGCGGTGTGAGACCTAATGATTAAGAGTCAGCGCTCTTAACCACTAGTCCACGGAGGTCCGGTGGTTCAAGGGGGTCAAAATTATATAGATGTGTTTCTGTGATGGATAATGTCAGTTAATGAATGGTTAAAACTTTGAATTTTAATATGGCAAATATGTTAATATTTCAAATATGCTAATATTTTTGCTGAAAAAAATGTGAGCAGCTTTAAAAAACTACTCACATTTTTCCAGAAAAATACCAGAGTAATAAATATCGTACCTACTAGAACATTTAACATACTGACAAATTTTGAGCTCATTAACCTAATTATGCTTTGAATAAATGGGCCCAGGATTGCCATTTCATGTATTTCGTTAAACTCAATTTTGCTTTCTCCAAAGAAAGCATATTTATACAACTGCTTGGAATCTAATTTGATTACACTGATTTTGTGTCATATTCATAAACTAGTGTGTCATCAGATGTGTACAAAAATATGCAACTTACATATGAAGCAGAGAAAATGTTACACATACTATACAAACATCCAGAAAAAAAACATACAGATATTTCTGAGATTCAAAAATTAACTACGTAGAAAACTATTAACCCTTATCCAGTTGCATAAATTAATTTAGCCACACCCATTTACATTTCAACCAATTAAATTACATGATCTAATTTATTCATTCAGATTTGCATACTGAATGGCAAACAGTGTAGATCCAGATCAGATGGCTTCTGAAGAATGGCAAACAGTGTAGATCCTGATCAGATGGCTTCTTCAGAAGCCATCTGATCTGGATCTACACTGTTTGCAAAGGTAGGGGTTGTCATGAACAGAAGGATAAGGGTTAAAGTCAAATATTGGTTCATCAAATACCTGTACATTATAAATATATATTTGGTTGTACATGTATCTCTAAAAACAAAAACTGAAAATATATCTGCAAGATTTGGCAAATGAGCAAAATAGAAAAATTAATTCTGTATTTTTTCTTTTAAAAATCTGATAGTGTGAACCCTTCAACTACTACATAAAATTCTTGAGCAGATGACAATCAGATTTTTTAAAATATCTTTTTTAGTAAGTAGGTTTGACATTTTGACATTACATGTGAATTGTCTGCTGGGGCAGAATGATTCACATGTAATTTCAAGCCTTATTTAAAAAAACAAACAAAAAAAAACACACACCTGAAAATGCCACCTGCTAGTCATGATTGACAGTCAAAGGGTCTGCCAGGTGCAAACACAGAATAAAACATGAATTCTACCAGGAGTAAACACAAGGTAAAGTTTTTTTTTTTTGGGGGGGGGGGGGGGGGCTTGCTTGTACAGCCCTTTCAAGATTATTTCACTCATATCGAGCCGATCGTTAATCAGAGGTGGGCGAAAACCGGAGTACCTGGAGAAAAACCACCTGACCTTCCGTTGCAGAACTTGGCGTCTCACGTGACCCGAGCAAGGCTCAAACCACAGTGGTGAGAGACCTAATGATCAAGAGTCAGGGCTCTTAACCACTAGGCCACGGAGGCGCGTACAAGGTAAAGTTTAACCAAAACAAGAGTTTGGCAATTCAGATTATGAATTATCTCCCTTGCCATCAAAAAGCCTAGTCTACTCTAAATCTTGAATATCTCTGTTAACCCATCCCATCTCCAGCAAAGGGTTCGTTCCATTGAAATTGTTGTTGTAACAAGTTTTGTCATTTTATGAAATGTAAAGAGGGATACCTCTATCTGTATTACAGTTTCATACTTCTAGAAACAACACTAACATTCAGATATGCAATTTTTCAATGGAAGATATGATTAACATATATTTGGCATGAAATAAGATAATAACACTGGAACAATATTCAGGATTTTGAATTAGGGGATAACTTCAAATTTTAATAATGTCATTTAGGGAGGGAAAATTGTGGGTGCAATAATCCCAAACTGCATCTTCTGCAAGGCCTAACACAATTTGTGACTGTAAAATTCATGATCTACCTTCAAAATTACAATCTTCAATATAGTAAACTCCATTCTAAAGTAATTTTTAAATATTCGTTTTTGTTTAGTCATAATATTTGAACCCAAAATGCAAGCACTGGCAGTGAAGTAAAAGTTAATGTCAGCCAATGAAAAGATGTGATGCATGATGATAGCCAATAGGATGTTTTGATACATTCAGAAGTGCATCAGCCTTTAAGATGCCATTCATAAAATATCGCCTGCTTTGTTGTCAGTTGTTTACTTTAAAAGTGTGTGTGTGTGTGTGTGTGAATTCGGGTTTAACGTCGCTTTCAACAATTTTTCAGTCATATCACAACGGTGTCTGGTTGTGACAGGGAGCTCAATGCTCACTTTAACAGTGGTGCCTCACTGAAGTATCATGTCCCAGACACATTACATGATACCACACCCAGTCACATTATCCTGACACTGTGTCGACCAGTCCTAGCTCTACCCCGTAAATCTGAGTGCCAAGCGAAGAGCAGCTAGTACCATTCTTAACGACTTTGGTATGTCGCGGCCCGGGATCGAACCCGTGACCTCCCATTCCCTGGAGCAGACACTCTACCAACTGAGCTATCGGGGCCGGTTACTTACTTTAATTGTTGCAAACAGTGTGAACTCAGATCAGACTGCTCCTTTAGGAGCAGACTGATCTGGGTACACACTGTTTACCTGTATGCATAATTATGTGCGAATAGTTACGTTTGAATAGTTTGTAAGAAGCTGCAGCAGACGACATAAGACAACATTTTCAGATTCAGTTTTCATTCACGGCTTATGGGTTAGAATTTTTCTTGTTATCCAAAAACGTTTGTGGAAAAGACAAAACGAACAGACCCAGATCAGACTGCTCCAGCCAGATCAGACTGCTCCGGAGCAGTCTGATCTAGGTTTATTCTTGTTGCTGAAGACTATTTTTATTTGGTTCTATACTGCTTGCCATCACGAAAACACGCGTATATAATTTTGACCCCCTTGAACCCCACTTTTATACATGTATAGTAAAACTGGGGTTTCCGGGGGTATACCTTATTTTTCTTATTTCTGCTCTAAAATATAGATTGTGGATACTCGTTAGAACCTCCTCGATGAGGCGGTTCTAACGAGTGCCCACAATCTATATTTTGAGCACAAATAAGAAAAAATATCACAATTTTTCATCCTAAAATTTTCATTTTTTCGGCGATAATGGTGACAATGTATTTGTATAGGCGTGTTTGCGTAATGTCAAGACTTTTTCCCACAGTCCCTAGGCTAAATACAGTATAAGTTCATTGAGACAGTTGAAAAACGAGCTAAGAGGATATGGTAAATGTATACTCATCAGATATGTTTTATGAATGAAAGATTCGAAAAAGAAAAAGAAAATAAAAATGCATAACAAAATTTAATATAATGTAAAAAGCATACAAATTTTGATTTTGCCATAATGCTTTTATTCCTTGTGATCATTTAATAGATGTAATAATTGATATGATTATAAGATAACAATATTTCCATACTGTGTATGCTGATCAAAGTCTTCAGTAGTAACTTATGATATTGAGTTTTTTTCCATCACTTCTTTTCTCCATCACTTCTCATAAACAAACAGGGAACCAGCATTGATGGTTAGTTTTAGATCGAAAAACTTCACACAAAACATACCTTGCTGGTACCCAGGACATGTTTTACACCATTTCATTCATACTACACTACATATGCAGCCTAGAATATCACAAGTTCAGTATTTTGTGTCATTTCTCAGACAAGCTACACAAGCCTGACTGACCTCCTTTGTAGTCTCCATAGCAGTATAACATGTGAAGAACATGTACTAGTAAAATGGCTGATCACGACCATATTAACACATTATTTACTGAATGGAATCTTCTCTGTATAAAGCAGGAGTCCAGTTTGAAATTAAGGGGGTGTTAGAACCGGAGTTATTTTTACAAAAATCATAAAATAGCTGAATTCCTTGCAAACTGTGATGGCCCTTATCAGATACTGCATTTTGTGATGTCCGATCGGGGCCTGCATTGTTTGCCACTGATCAGGGTCTACTCTGTTTGCCAGTAGGATTTCCCATTTGAAATGGGTCAATAAATCCATGAAATGAACTCCACGGCCAACCCCAATATAAAGTTAAAAGTGGGGTTTACAATTGTTAACAGTATTTTGTTGCTTCTGTATGATGTTGTGTTGGTGGTGGGGATTACGAGTCAACCGTTGAGGGTCATTTTGGTATAGTTAGGAGTTTTTTGACCCAGTCAACACTATTTGGGTCATTGAGCGGGTCAGTTTACCTAGCCACTCATTTCCTTGGCAGGCTTATACGTAAGTATTTAACCAGTACTGTGCACTTCTGTGACCAGAAACTGACAGCTGTCCTTCCTGAAGCCACAGAAGGAGATAATGTCAATGACCATAGAAAATATTTCATGATCAATCTCCACAAAAGAATTAAGAAATGAAATTTATTTTTCTGCAGTTCATGGAAGTATGAATGCAGTGGGTCACGTGCAAAGTAAATGAACCCTTCGGGGTTCATTTAAACTTTGCTAGCGACCCACTGTCATTCATACTTTCATGATAAGCAGATAAATTATGTTTATTTTTTATATTTACATTATTTTCCCCTTATCACTGGGCAAAAAAATGCTTCTGGGGCAAACTTTTAAAGCTGAAAAACATTTACAAGCTGTTTTTCTACAGTTGACGTCATCAACGCCCGTAGAGAACAATGGTTTAGAATGACGTCACTGAAAATCATGTGATTTGATGCGTTCATGGAAGTATGAACGCAATTGTTTTCTATAGGTTTACATTAGACTTTACACTGGAAATGTAAATATAAAGAAATGAATATATGCAGCCTTTATGCCACCTGTAAATATGACAGGCCTTGCTCGATTGTAAACAATATCACTTGGATGTCCGGAAGCTGTGATATACCTCACCCTACCACCATGTGGCTACTTGTTCGAACTGTCAAAAATATCCTGTTTATCAAAGAAGCTGTCTTAATCCTTTTTGTACCAAATGGAATCTTCATCCTTATATATAGCTGGAGTCCATTTCAAAATTTAGAGGTGTCAGGTTGTGTTTTCCTCAAAATTTATTTTGACTAGGACTGAACTTTTAGCAAACAGTGGAGGCCCAGCTCAGATGCCGCATTATGCGGCATCTGATCTGGGCCCGCACTGTTTGCCAAGGTATTCCTTCAGGGGTTTCCCGCCTGCAATGGGTTAAAAAGGAAGTCGGTCAGAGCAGAAATCTAAACACCCCTGCTGCATTTGATCTACTGATAATAGCAAACAATAAATAAATTTCAAATATACATATAGTAACTCAGGCCCGCTGTACCTCAACATAACTACTTACTCTCGGTCTTCAAAAATTATCCTCATTATTCCTCATCTTAGCCAATCAAAACAACTGTAATCTGTTTTGTCGTCTGCTCGTTACTTTAAAATTCCATTGTTGCGAACAGTGTGGAACCAGATCAGACTGCTCCTCTAGGAGCAGTCTGATCAGGGTCCACACTATTTGCCTGTATGCAAAAGTAAGTTTGAAAAGTTTGCAAGAAAGAGTCAGCAGACGACATTTTAAGACAAGTTTTGATGTCCATATCAAAAATAAGCTCTGGGGGGCAAATGTCTGGGTCGCATTTTCAACTGGGGGGCAAATGTCCATTTTTAGATTAAGTCATTGGGGGGCAAACGTCCTGGGGGGGCTAACGTCCGGAGACCGTTTTTATCAGCTGCTTTAAGGTTAAGTTTTCTAATTTCATGCTGGTCAAGAAGCAACTGACAATGAAGTTTTCAATTTTAAATTATAGCAGAAAACGGCCTGCTGTCCAAAAAAGGTGACATACTGAAGGATAGTAAGTCACAAACTCATGACTAAATCACAAACACATCCATATATGGGTCTTAACTTTTATATCATCAAGCACAACTGCCGAAAACTTTTTCAAAAACATTATTTTTCAGAGAAAAAAGGACTTGATATTTCATGTGAATCATCAACATGATTCGCATGACATGTCAAGTTGTATTTGCTGAAAACAAAATATCTGATTTAAATTTTTCTTTGTGCTTTCAAAGTTAAAATCTGAATAATTAATTAAGCCACACCCATTTCTAACTTTGAACCAATCAAATTACTTGATGTTATTTATTCCTAAAAATTTACAAACTGCATGTCAAACAATGTAGATCCTGATCAGATGACCATCTGATCTGGATCTACACTGTTTGCAAAAGTAATGGTTGCTGTGATCAATGGAATAGAAGTTAATTTAAACACACAGTGGTAAAAATTACTTGTGGTTGTTTCTTTGCATTGATTTCAACCTGAATTTAACAAAATAACTCAAATTTACTATATTGGTTTACAAAAAAAAAAAAAAACAACTAAAAATATTATGCACTCTTGATATTTAAAAAAAATAAAAAATTAAAAAAAAATAAAAAAATACATTTGCCATCCAAGCACTAAGCAACCTAGACGACAGCATTTTCAAGACATTTTTCATTGTTATTTTTTTTTGAAAAAATATGGCTTGATAAAACATGTAAATTGACTGAAGGGCAGACCATTCACATGAATTGTCAAGCTTTTTTGTCTCTAAAATTGCCGTCTGTTTATGGGAACACCTGGCAGATTTTTCCACCATTTTTCAAAGGGAGACAACTTTCGGGACTTCTTGTCCGCTTTTCTATAACCCCTGTCCCACTGAAAAAGGGGCCTACTCTTAAAGGAAAGAATTTGCTCCTCAGGAGCAAATTCTATCCTTCAAGAGTTGACCCCTATTGAGATGGGAGACAAAAAGACTTTTGCTGGAGTTGCCTCCCCTGAAGGTGTATACACTCCCCTTATGTATTTTCCACAGGATCAATAAGCATGTGGTGCAAATATAAATTTTTGTTCTGCGCAGTGTTTTACATTTAACATTATTTAACATTACCAAAACACGTCTATACAAAAAGCATTGTAAACTTTACCGCTGAAATATTCTTTTGCTTATTTCTGCATATTTTGGAGCAGAAATAAAAACGTAAACCCCAGTTTTACTATATAAAAGTGGAGTTCAAAATTATATAGGCGTGTTTTCGTGAGGAAACAGTTTTCCATAACACAAATGGCAGCTATGCATCTGTCTGAATGATAAAATCCATGCACTTCAAAATTCCTACACGTCTTTAACAACTATACAAAAAATATATTCAAGATCAACATTGTGAAACAAAATAAATAAAGAATGAACCATGTGCTGCGCAGTGGTTCTTACGTCTATAAATTTTCTTAAGTTTCTATTGCTATTTAAGACTGGAACACTTTGTTATGACTGGCTAGTTAATCTGTACAGGTAGTTAACGCCCACATTCAGGACAGAGAATATCGCCTTCGTTCATCAAGAAACCTCGACCCACCATAGAGGCATTGCACTTGTAGCAGACAAAACAGTCGCTGTGCCAGTGACGTTCTTCAAATGAGATGAACTTCGTACCACCGAAACCTGTGAAGAAAACAAAGACTAGCAAATGAGATCTTCGACGAAATACAACAGTGTATATTTAAACCAGAGGACCAGTGGTCCTGAACCACTCACCGTGACAATTTTCCTACTTAGATCAGCAGAAAATGTCATTTACCCTGCTCATAAATTTTAAAATGCCATCTCAATATTTGTTGGCATTTTAAAACTTATGAGCAGGGTAAATTTCATGCTGAAGTGAGTTGAGCGTGAAAAAAGTTTTATAACCTCGGTGCCTGGCTCACAGAAAGGGAAAATATGAGGAACTGTCCATTGGACATAAATGGTATACTGTATACAGAAGCAAATGAAACAAAAAGAAAACTTGTTCCAATTTATTTTCATATCTCAAGAGCAGTAACAGAACAAAACTAGAATTTGTTTTTCTACAAAAACACAGATGTCTCCCCCCTTTTTTTATCATTGAGGTACCTACCTGATTCTTGGGGGCAACACATTGTCTCATGGCCCCCGCCCATCGGGCTTGAAGAAATAGATTGGGCTGCATGATACTTCCATGCAGAGCTGAAACCGACTGCAAATGAGTACTGGTAAACAGCATAGAGGTTCTAAGCCTGTCCAGGAAAAGTGATGCAAGTCGGACCACCCATGCACAAAAACCCTATTGAGATGCCATTTCATCTCAATGCCAGGTAAAAGTCCCACAAAATTGGAAGCAACGTCTCCAAAATGACCTATACAGTGTTGGCGGAGATGAAAACCTCAATTCAAACAAATGTCTCATGATGGTTAACATTTCCACCAAGTAATTTTAAAATTCATCCAGGAAAAAGTGAGTTATTGACCAAACATGAAAAAAGGCCACTTTTTTATGTCTGACCTCTAAGTATGACCTTGACATTGGAAGTACTGACCTGGGTCCTGCACGCAACACATTGTCTCATGATGGCTATAGGTCATTCCCTTTCTTTAGACTTTGTTGTGATGAGTCAGATCTATAGACTAATCCATTTTTGTTAAGGTTGGCTGCTCATTGCATCAAATAACACACCATTTTTTCCTGACTGATTGCTCAGTGAACCACAAAATTACCCATTGATATAGCTCTATTGTTGCAATATTTACCTGCAGGTAAGATTAACACATATACCTGAATAAGTCTTACCTGAGTGAACAATATAATGTTCATTGACTCCTTTCATTCCACCCCTTGCTCAAAGCTCAAAATGTTCCCATACTATAGTGACTTGTAATTGCGTATATACACATTTCTATATTAATCCAGGTATAAGATATTGTATGGCATTGCCCATGCATTGTATGCAAATTCAAACAGGTGTGACACCCCTTATTTAGTGAATAGGCCTGTACCACAACTGAAGCGTGAAAGCTAAAACAAAGTGTAAAGATTGGTAAAAAGCT
This sequence comes from Lucinisca nassula, assembly GCA_963580285.1. Lineage (NCBI taxonomy): Eukaryota > Metazoa > Mollusca > Bivalvia > Lucinida > Lucinidae > Lucinisca > Lucinisca nassula. The sequence continues at coordinate 21,555,716 of OY757013.1, read as the reverse complement.
ATAATATTTCTGCCAAGTCATTTTAAAATTCATCAATTAATATGAAAGTTATTGACCATACACAGAAAAAGACCCTTTTTGACCCTTGACCTCTATGCTAAGTATGACCTTGACCTTTTGAGGATCCAACCTAGGTCATGTGCTCAACACATCGTCTCATGATGGTTAACATTTCTGCCAAGTAATTTCAAAATAAATTTAGGAATAATAAAGTTATTGACCATACACGAAAAAAAATAGGTCCCTTTTTTACCTTTGACCTTTAAGTATGACCTTGACCTTGGAGGCAGCAACCTTGGTCTTGCGAGCAACAAATTGTCTCATGATGGATAACATTTCTGCCAAGTCATTTTAAAATTCATCCATTAATATGAAAGTTATTGACCAAAAACTTAAAAAAGACCCTTTTTTTGACCTTTGACCTCTAAGTATGACCTTGACCTTTGAGTCTGCCAAGTCATTTTAAAATTCATCCATTAATATGAAGTTTTTGACCAAACACTTAAAAAAGACCCTTTATTGACATTTGACCTCTAAGTATGACCTTGACCTTTGAGGTACCAACCTGGGTCATGCGCTTGACACATCGTCTCACGATGGTTAACATTTCTGCCAAGAAATTTCAAAATCCATTTAAGATAACTAAAGTTATTGGCCGGACACAATCTGCCCATACAATACATACAGGATAACTTCCAAGGGAAATAATTCAAAAAGTATAAATGCAAGAGTTATAGTTCTTGCACTCTGCACGTCTTCTGTTGATTAATATTTATATGAAGTTTTGTGAAGACAGCTTGAACGGTTTTCAAGATACAGAACGGACACGATTTTGTGACAGACAGACAGACGGATGCCCGGGGAAAAAACAATATGTCTCTCCCGAAAAAAATTTTCGGGAGGGAGACATAACTAGAAACAAGAGGGCCCACAGGGCCCTGGTTCTGTGGGCCCTGGTTCGCTCATCTGTGTGTCACTGTCTCGAGCACATTCTATTTTTAGCTATGGTGGCTATCTTGTTCATCAGCAGAGTGATTTTAGCTTATTTGGTAGGGAGTAACCAAGGCAACATTCCTGTGAGGTTTGAATCAAATTGGCCTTAGGGTTTAGGAGGGGTTCGGATTTGAGTCAAATTTACAATATTTTTCTATTTTTAGCTCCGGTGGCCATTATGTTCATCGGAGTGGGATTGTTTAAGCCTTTTTGGTAGAAGGTCATTTAAGCAACATTACTTCGAGGTTTGAATGAAATTGGCCCAAGCGTACAGAAGAAATTGTTGTTTTTTATTTTTTTTATTTTTAGCACTGGCAGCCATCTTGTTCATTGGAGTGGAATGAGTTTTAACTATTTTGGTAGGGAGTCACCTAGGCAATATTCCTGTGAAGTTTTAAAACCAATTGACCCAAAGGTCTAGGAGTTCGCATTTGAAGCAAATTTACTGTTTTTCTATGTGACCATTTGTAAATCGTTATGCTATTTTCCTAGAGGGTCATCTACACAACATTCCAATGAAGTTTAGAAGCCTTCATGGTGATGTGGCCATGCTACTTGCCTTGTAAACCAGGGGTGGCAGGATCAATCCCAGGCTTCTCCAAACTTTCAGATTGGTCTTTAAACAGAGGTCCCATCACTGTATGACCTTAGCTGTTGGTGAGACTAAAACTCAAACACTCACTCCTATAAAGGAACCTATATGCCAAATATGAAGGTTGTATCTTAAATGCTTCAAAAGTTATGACAAAGTAGATCAAAGGTCAAGGTCATGGCTCAAAAGTTTTGAATGGTTGAGAAAACCTTGTCACAAGGAACATTCATGCCAAATATGAAGGCTCTATCACATATGGTTCAAAAGTTATGATAAAGTAGGTCACAGGTCAACGTCACAGGTCAAACCTTTATATGAGTGGGAAGCCCTTGTCAAAAGGAACCTACATGCCAAATATGAAGGCTCTATCTCAAATGGTTCAAAAGTTATGACAAAATAAGCTACTGATCTACTTTTTGATTTGACATGACCCATATTCGAACTTAACTGAGATATTGTCCAGATGATCATTCTGAGCAAGTTTTATGATGATTTGACTAAAACTGTGGCTCTTAGAGTGTTCAAAACGTTTTTCTATGATTTGACCTGCTGACCTACTTTTTGACCCGACATGACCCATATTCGAACTTGACCCAGATATTGTCAAGATGATCATTCTGAGCAAGTTTGATGATGATCGGACCAAAACTGGGATCTCTAGTTTGTCCACAAGGTTTTTCAACATTCTGACCTACTGATCTACTTACTGACCAGATATGACCCATATTCTAAATAAACTGAGATATTGTCAAATGATCATTTTGAGCAAGTTTGATGATGATCGGACCAAAACTGTGGCCTCTAGTGTGTGTTCAGAGGGTTTTTCTATGATTTTATCTACTGACCTACTTTTTGGACCAACATGACCCATATTCGAACTTGACCGAGATATTGTCAAGACTCATTCTGAGCAAGTTTGATGACTGTGGCCTCTAGTGTGTTCATAAGGTTTTTCTCTGATTTGACCTACTAACCTACCTTTTGACCTGCCATGACCCATATTCGAACGTGACCAAGATATTATCAAGATGATCATTCTGAGCAAGTTTGATGATGATCGAACCAAAACTGTGGCCTCTAGTGTGTTCACAAGGTTTTTATCTGATTTGAACTATTGGCCTACTTTTTTGAACCGACATGACCCATATTCGAACTTGACTCAGATATTGTCAAGATGATCATTCTGGGCAGGTTTGATGATGATTGGACCAAAACTGTGGCCCCCACAAGGTTTTTCTATGATTTGACCTAGTGCCCTACTTTTTGACCCGACATGACCAATATTCGAATGTGACCAAGATATTATCATGATGATCATTCTGAGCAAGTTTGATGATGATTGGACATAAATTGTGGCCTCTAGTGTGTTCAGAAGGTTTTTCTATGATTTGACCTACTGACCTTCTTTTTGACCCGACAATACCCATATTCGAACTTGACTGAGATATTGTCAAGATGAAAATTCTGGGCAAGTTTGATAATAATCTGACCAGAACTGTGGCCTCTAGTGGCTTCACAAGGTTTTTTTTTTCTGATTTGAACTACTGACCTACTTTTTGACCCGACATGACCCATATTCAAACTTGACGGAGATATTTTGTGGTGGTACAAAATGTGTGCAAGTTTTGTTATAATCAAATCATAAATGAAACAGCTATCATGCAGACAAGACCAAAATAGGCAATTTTTGCCCTTTCAGGGGTCGTAACTCCGAAACACATGATGGGATATGGCTGGTTCAAGAAAGGAACCCAGATCTCATGGTGGTACAAGTTGTGTGCAGTCTGGTTAAAATCAAATCATAAATGAAGATGCTATCGTTCGGACAAGACCAAAATAGGCAATTTTTGCCATTTCAGGGGCCGTAACTCCATAACACATGATGCGATATGGCTGGTTCAAGAAAGGAACCCAGATCTCATGGTGGTACAAGTTGTGTGCAAGTCTGGTTAAAATAAAATCATAAATGAAGATGCTATCATGCGGACAAGACCAAAATAGGCAATTTTTGCCCTTTCAGGGGCCGTAACTCCATAACACATGATGCGATATGGCTGGTTCAAGAAAGGAACCTAGATGTCATGGTGGTACAAGTTGTGTGCATGTCTGGTTAAAATCAAATCATAAATGAAGATGCTATCATGCGGAGAAGACCAAAATAGGCAATTTTTGCCCTTTCAGGGGCCGTAACTCCATAACACATGATGCGATATAGCTGGTTCAAGAAAGGAACCCAGATCTCATGGTGGTACATGTTGTGTGCAAGTCTGGTTAAAATCAAATCATAAATGAAGATGCTATCGTGCGGACAAGACCAAAATACGCAATTTCTGTCCTTTCAGGGGCCGTAACTCTGTCACACATGATGGGATATGGCTGGTTCAAGAAAGGAACCTAGATCTCATGGTGGTACAAGTTGTGTGCAAGTCTGGTCAAAAACAAATCATAAATGAAGATGCTATCATGCGGACACGACAAAAATAGGCAATTTCTGTCCTTTCAAGGGCCGTAACTCCGTCACACATGATGGGATATGGCTGGTTCAAGAAAGGAACCTAGGTCTCATGGTGGTACAAGTTGTGTGCAAGGCTGGTTAAAATCAAATCATAAATGAAGATGCTATCGTGCGGACAAGACCAAAACAGGCAAATTTTGCCCTTTCAGGGGCCGTAACTCAGTCACACATAATGGGATATGGCTGGTTCAAGTAAGGAACCCAGATCTCATGGTGGTACAAGTTGTGTGCAAGTCTGGTTAAAATCAAATCATAAATAAAGATGCTATCGTGCGGACAAGAAATTGTTTACGCACGGACGCATGCACGCACGCACGGACGCACGCACGACGGACGAAATGTGATCACAAAAGCTCACCTTGTCACTACGTGACAGGTGAGCTAAAAAGAAATAAAAAACAAATAATATGGCTCAATGAATAGCAAACCATTTGCCAGCAGCAGTATGATTGCTATGACATAAGTAATTAGTGCATATCACAAATGAAACACGTTTTTCCATTGGCTAGAAATGCGTCACGTGCAAGTCGCTATTCTGGGATAGATACACAGCGGGCATTATCACACTTGTATTGGACCGGTCCGCTACGGAGATAACCGGAAAATTTCACGGAACAGACATTATACTTAACAGTTCTTCAATGCACTAAAAACAATAGAAACCTTAGCTTCAGGCACTATCCTGCGGCTCGGGCCATATCAACCCGGCGGTCCAGGGCCTGTCCCTTGGGCAGTCCATAAACCTTGATAGTGCCTGAAGCTAAGGTTTCTATTGTTTTTAGTGCATTGAAATTACAACCCACCGGTCTATGGTGGGTGGGTGTTTTGTATGGTAAAATTGTGTGAGGTAAAGGTAAAGATTCTACTCCTAAATGTAAGGATTTGTTACTTTGGGAGCAATTTCTCTTTTAGAAGGATTGGATACACCTTCAGAGCAGGCAACTCTTGCAAAAGTATTGTGTCTCCCTTGCCAGTAGAGGTCAACTCTTAAAGGAAAGAATTTGCTCCTCAGGAGCAAATTCTTTCCTTTAAGAGTAGACACCTTTCGTCTGTAGGACAGGTTTATAGAAGAGCAAATAGGAAATCTGGAAAGTTGTCCTCCTTTGAACAAGAATTCTGCTGAAGGCTATGTCGTGCCTGTGGGGGTGCAAAGTCATCGAACCGTGACACCTTGGTCAAGGTCAAACATAGATGCTAACTTTCAGCAAGTATCATTAATGAAGCTTTAATAGGTGTTGAGAAATGAACATAAACATGAGGGTGAACGCTAGGGTGGTCACAATTTGTTTTACAAAGTCAATTAACCATAAAATGTAGGTCAAGGTCAAATATGGATCATTGCATTGTATTTGTCAAACCTAGATGCAAGTTGTTACCAGTTACCATTGATGAAGCTCTTATAGATCTTGAGAAATGAACTTGACCATTAGGATGAACGCAAGGGTGGTTGCAATATTTTACCAAGTCAGTGAACCATAAAATGTAGGTCAAGGTCAAATATCGATGCATGCAATGAAGTTGTCATCCCTAGATACAAGTTTGTACCACGCATCATTAATGAAGCTCTTATAGTTCTTGAGAAGTGAACTTGACCATTACAGTGTACAGTAGGGTGGTCGCAGTTAGTGAACCATGAAATGTGGGTCAAAGTCAAATATGGATGTTTGCAATGAAGTTGTCATCCCCAGATACAAGTTTGTAACAAGTGTCATTAATGAAGCTCTTATAGTTCTTGAGAAATAGACTTGACCATTAGAGTGAACGCTAAGGTGGTCGCACATGTTGACGACTTGACAAACAGGCGAACGAAGGCACACACAAACGAAGAATGGACAGAAATTCAGACTCCTATTTCGCGCAATGCTAATAGCAGGCGCGACAAAAATGGCAGAAAAATCTATCAGGGGTATCCTTCCCCTAAAAAGTATACCCTTATTTATATGGAAGATAGAAATCTTTTTCAAAGTTCTATCCCCTTCTCCTGAATAATCAATGCAATTTATGTGAAATTACTATACACAGAATGATATGATATGAATATATGCAATGTATGTGAAGTTAACCAGCTATTCAGCAGCGGATGAACCTTTTAAAGAATACTAACAACTCTGAATGGAATTGTCTCAGTGATACACAAAATGAGCCAGCGCATGACAAAACCTACAATTAGACTGGTGCGACCAGCACAGACTCAAATCAACCTGCACACCATCTACCATGACAAAATCTTTTGCTTATGTCTCTTTGCATAGATCATAGCCTTTAATAGGTACATGCGATCAGTGAAGACTCTGATCAGACTGCACAGATGCGCAGGCTGATCTGAGTCTTCGCTGGTCGCTCAACTCAAATCAACCTGCCCACAGACTAAAATTAACCTTTGCACCCATCTATCCCTAAGATGCTGATGGTGCCAGTCGTCATCCCAGCTCCTTCATTTGTAATTACAAATACATGGGCTGTCGTGTACACTTCTCCCCCTTTTTTCAACACTCGATTGATTCCATAAATAGCTACGGGACAAAAAAATGTTTCAGACTGGTCCCCTTTTTGTCTATTTTCAAGTAGAAAATAATAAAAAAAAAACAATAACAACTGACGTTTAAAACTATAAACAGCCTTTATTTATTTATTTTTATTAAACTCTGCACAAAATCAAATAGTTATAAGAAAAATATATAAATATATAGTCGTGGTGGCTATCTTGGTCATGTGACCTAGACCATATTGGCAACTTTTCATCTTGGTCATGTGATCTAGACCGTATTGGCATTTTTTCATTTGTTCAACTCACAAAGGCTCCATATTAAATTTCACTTAAATTGGCTCAGCAGTTTTGGAGAAAAAAATATCTGAAATATGGATCCTGAATGACCTTGGTCTAAGGCCAATGAATGACCTTGACCTTTCTCACCCATAGATCTTTATGTATTCAGTTACTTTACCTGATCTACAAATTTTGGTGACACTGTCTTCAATGGTTTCCTATAAATCCATTATTTTCACTTTGCCCCATGCAAAAGCCTAAGTCGGCAAATTTGACATTGCTGTAAAATAGGTCAAGGTCAACCCAGGGTCACCAGTTGTACAAACCATGATGGGCCCGAGTACCATATGCTACATGTCAAGTTTCAAGGCCACTGGCGTTATGGTTCTGGAGAAGAAGATTTTTGAAGGCTTTTTACCATATATGGGCATGGCGGCCATCTTGGGTTCAAGGCCAATGAATGACCTTGACCTTTCTCACCCACAGATCTTCATGTATTCAGTTACTTTACCTGATCTACAAATTTTGGTGACACTGTCTTCAATGGTTTCCTATAAATCCATTATTTTCACTTTGCCCCATGCAAAAGCCTAAGTCGGCAAATTTGACATTGCTGTAAAATAGGTCAAGGTCAACCCAGGGTCACCATTTGTACAAACCATGATGGGCCCGAGTACCATATGCTACATGCCAAGTTTCAAGGCCACTGGCGTTATGGTTCTGGAGAAGAAGATTTTTGAAGGTTTTTTACCATATATGGGCATGGTGGCCATCTTGGGTCTAAGGCCAATGAATGACCTTGACCTTTATCATCCATAGATCTTCATGTATTCAGTTACTTTACCTGATCTACAAATTTTGGTGACACTGTCTTCAATGGTTTCCTATAAATCCATAATTTTCACTTTGCCCCATGCAAAAGCCTAAGTTGGCAAATTTGACATTGCTGTAAAATAGGTCAAGGTCAACCCAGGGTCACCATTTGTACAAACCATGATGGGCCTGAGTACCATATGCTACATGCCAAGTTTCAAGGCCACTGGCCTTATGGTTCTGGAGAAGAAGATTTTTGAAGGCTTTTTACCATATATGGGCATGGCGGCCATCTTGGTCATGTGATCCAGACCCTGCAAACAAACTTTCGTTCCCCCATCCCACTGAGGCTCCATATGAAATTTGGCTTTGATTGGCCCTGCAGTATAGGAGAAGAAGATCTTTGAAAATGGTGGACAGACGGACAGACGGACGGACGACGGACCATGGCTATACTATAAGCTCACCTATGAGCCTAAAGGCTCATGTGAGCTAAAAATCCATTATTTTCACTTTTTCCTATGCAAAAGCCTAAGTCAGCATATTTGACATTACTGTAAAATAGGTCAAGTTCAATCCAGGGTCACCATTTGAACAAATTATGATAGGCCCGAGTACCATATGCTACATGCCAAGTTTCAAGGCCATTGGCCTTACGGTTCTTGAGAAGAAGAATTTCGAAGTGTTTTTACCATATATGGGCGTGGTGGCCATCTTGGTCATGTGATCTAGACCATATTGGCAGCTTTTCATTTGTTCAACTCCCAAAGGCTCCATATTGAATTTCACTTCAATTGGCTCAGTAGTTTCTGAGAAAAAATGTTTGAAATATAGAACCTGCGTGACCTTGGTCTAAGGTCAATTAATGACCTTGACCTTTCTTACACATAGATCTTCATGTATTCAGCTACTTTACCTTATCTACTAATTTTGGTGACAGTGTCTTCAATGGTTTCCTAAAAATCCATTATTTTCACTTTTTCCCATGCAAAAGCCTAAGTCGGCAAATTTGACATTGCTGTAAAATAGGTCAAGGTCAACTCAGGGTCACCATTTGTACAAACTATGATGGGCCTGAGTTCCATATGCTACATGTCATGTTTCAAGGCCATTGGCATTACGGTTCTGGAGAAGAATTTTTAAGGCTTTTTACCATATATGGGCGTGACGGCCATTTTGGTCATGTAATCTAGACCGTTTTGGCATTTTTTCATTTGTTCTACTCACAAAGGCTCCATATTAAATTTTACTTAAATTGGCTCACCAGTTTTGGAGAAAAAAATGTTTGAAATATGGATCCTGAATGACCTTGGTCTAAGGCCAATGAATGACCTTGACCTTTCTCACCCATAGATCTTCATGTATTCAATTACTTTACCTGATCTACAAATTTTGGTGACACTGTCTTCAATGGTTTCCTATAAATCCATTATTTTCACTTTGCCCCATGCAAAAGCCAAAGTCGGCAAATTTGACATTGCTGTAAAATAGGTCAAGGTCAACCCAGGGTCACCATTTGTACAAACCATAATGGGCCCGAGTACCATATGCTACATGCCAAGTTTCAAAGCCACTGGCGTTATGGTTCTGGAGAAGAAGATTTTTGAAGGCTTTTTACCATATATGGGCATGGCGGCCATCTTGGTCATGTGATCCAGACCCGCGAACAAGGCCAATGAATGACCTTGACCTTTCTGATCCATATACATTCATGTATTCAGTTACTTTACCTGATCTACAAATTTTGGTGACACTGTCTTCAATGGTTTCCTATAAATCCATTATTTTCACTTTGCCCCATGCAAAAAGCCTAAGTCGACAAATTTGACATTGCTGTAAAATAGGTCAAGGTCAACCCAGGGTCACCATTTGTACAAACCATGATGGGCCCGAGTACCATATGCTACATGCCAAGTTTCAAGGCCACTGGCCTTATGGTTCTGGAGAAGAAGATTTTTGAAGGCTTTTTAATATATATGGGCATGGCAGCCATCTTGGTCATGTGATCCAGACCCCGCGAACAAACTTTCGTTCCCCCATCCCACTGAGGCTCCATATGAAATTTGGCTTTGATTGGCCCTGCAGTATAGGAGAAGAAGATCTTTGAAAATGGTGGACGGACGACGGACGGACGGACGACGGACCATGGCTATACTATAAGCTCACCTATGAGCCTAAAGGCTCAGGTGAGCTAAAAATATGGGGTTTCAGTTTGTATTATTTCTAGAAATTTACTTCGAACAAGAATATTGGTGAAACCGATGGATGCTCCCCGAAGGTGCAATAGTTGGAACAGGAAACATTATCCTAGTTAAAGAGCGGTATACTCTGTATACTCAGTCTCACTGTACTTCAAAATGGAGTATACCTGTCAGTGGACAGATTAGCTTGCCTGATGGCACTGTCATACAAACAGCAGAAACACAAAAGTCGGAATAAATGAAAGGAAGTGTCTTCAGGTAGGATACCATACCCCAAGATCCTGGGTGGTAGTATAGCTATATTAACGGGTTCGAAAATGGATCTGATCCTATCCCCTTGACTGTCAAAAAAGGTCATTTTGACCATCTGCCAAGACTAGCTTCTTTCACTTTGATCCAATTTATGTGCACCTCTAATGTAGATGGATGACTTGCGATTTTACATCCTTTTTAGCAGTATTTCAGTCATATCAGAATGATGAGAGGTTGATAATGAAAGGCTGTGTGCAATAGAACTCCATTTACAGTTGGGAAGATTTCTGCCTCCAGCAAGTTTTTCTAAAAATAGATGCAGTGACCTTGACCTTGAGCCCAGGACCCTGAAAGTCAAACTTGCTTGAGATATTATCATACCCTACATTTGTGTGATGTTATATTAAAATCCATCCGCAAATGACGACACTAGAGCAATGACAAAGTTTTTTCTAAAAATAGCCACAGTGAACTTGACCTTGAGCCCAGGACCCTGAAAGTCAAACTTGCTCGAGATATTATCATACCCAACATTTGTGTGAAATTATTTTAAAATCCATCAATAAATGTAGGCACTAGAGCGGTGACAAAGTTTTTTCTTAAATAGCCACAGTGACCTTTACCTTGAGCCCAGGATCATGAAAGTCGAACTTGCTCGAGGTATTATTATACCCAACATTTGTGTAGTTATATTAAAATCCATCAGCAAATGACGACGCTAGAGCGATGACAAAGTTTTTTTTCCAAAAATAGCCGCAGTGACCTTGACCTTGAGCCCAGGACCCTGAAAGTCAAACTTGCTCGAGATATTATCATATCCAACATTTGTGTGAAATTATATTAACGTCCATCAATAAATGTAGGCACTAGAGGGGTGACAAAGTTTTTTCTTAAAATAGCCACAGTGACCTTTGCCTTGAGCCCAGGATCATGAAAGTCGAACATGCTCAAGATATTATCATACCCAACGTTTTTGTGAAGTTATATTACAATCCATCAATAAATGTAGGCACCAGAGTGATGACAAAGTTTTTCTAAAAATAGCCACAGTGACCTTACAACGCAGCTTTAAACAAAGTACCATAACTCTGTGACAAATCATCTAACCAGATAGCACAGATAATATGCGCATCCCCTTTTGCTGCTTAAGATTCCATTGAAGTTTCGTTGAATTTCTGCAAGTAGTTGCTGAGAATTTGTGTGGACATGAACAGTACCCTATATATTCAGGCAGAATTCATCAAAGGGCCATAACTGTTGGAAAAATCATCAAATCAAAACACGCAGGTGATATGCATATCCACCTTCAATACTTAATATTTCCATGAAGTTTCATTGAAATCCGATCAGTAGTTTCTGAGAATTGGTGTGGACGAGCAGGACAGACGCACGGACAAAGCGGCGACTATATGCTCCCCTGAAATTCTTCAGGGAGCATAATAAAAGGCCAAAAGGCCGCAAGCCAAGTGTACCCAACATTTGAAATGTCAGTATGTCGTGAATATGTCTATAACATATATGTCGTAAACAATGTTTTGGGATTTTACAATCCTTTCAACTGACTAATTTTTTAATTTTCCAAAAGTTGTCAGAAACGATTTATGGGAAAATGTGATCCCCAAAACTGCAAATGATGATTATTTAACCCTTATCTTGCTGTTCACGACAACCCCTATCTTTGCAAACAGTGTTGACATTCAATTTATGGATTTGTAAGAATAAATTACATCAAGTAATCTAATTGGTTCAGAGTCAGAAATGGGTGTGGCTAAATTGAATATTCAGCAAGAGAAGGGTTAAGATGAATGAGGAGTTGTAGAGATAACAATTCCTGTTAGCAACATTGATGGGAAGAATAACTGAAAGGTTTCATCAAAATTAATTGCAACACTGAAAGAAGAGTTGCAGGGCCAAGACCTCATTTGGAAAAACAAGAGAGTCCAGAGGGCCCTGAATCGCTCACCTGAGAATCAGTGTCTCTAGTACATTCTTGGCCCAAGGGCTATAATTTGAACAAACTTGGTAGCGGTCCACTAGATGAAGCTTCATACCAAATATCAAAGACCTGGGCCTTCTGGTTTCTGACAAGAAGATTTTTAAAGGTTTTCCCTATATAAGCCCATGTAAAACTAGTGGGCTCTGGCGTGGGGACATTTTTGGTGCCAGGGCTATAATTTGAACAATCTCAGTAGAGGTCCACAAGAAGACCTGGGCCTTTAGGTTTCAGACAAGAAGATTTTTAAAGCTCTTAAGGGCTGTAACTGCAAAACCGAATGTCAGATTCAAGCCAAATTCAAATTCATCTGAGATTTTATGCTTGTTCTCGTTTACTGAAAGTTTCACAAATATCAGATTAGAAAGGGCTGAGAAAAGGTGAAGACACTATTATGCTCAAGAGCAGGTAATTCGAAAGCTTTTGTCTCATGCGGCCCAAATTCGAACAAAACATAGACTGTAAGCTCCTGGTTATCTGGAAGTTTGATGAAGGTCAGGTCAGAAACAGCCAAGCAAAGTTGGAGACATCGTTTTCCCATTGTAAGTCTATGGGCAAAATTTTTCACCCTCAAGGGGATGTAACTGGAAATCGGGTGGCCAGATTCAAGCAAAAATCAAACTCATTAAAGATTTTATGCTTATCTTCGTTTACCAAAAGTAACAAAACGATCAGATCAAAAACGGTTGCGGAAAGCTGGATACACCATTTTTCGCTAATATTTATGCTCAAGGGCAGGTAAATCAGAAGTCATTTGACCTGCATGGCCCAAATTCAAACTCAACATAGACTGTATGCCCCTCCTGGTTATCTGCAAGTTTGATGAAGATCTGATTAGAAAAGGTCGAGAAAAGCTGGAGACATCGTTTTCCCATTGTAAGTCTATGGGAAAATATTTCACACTCAAGGAGATGTAATTGGAAAACCACTGGTCAGATTCAAGTCAACTTTGAACTCGCTCGAGATTTTATGCTTGTCCTCTTTACCAAAAGCTACAAAATGATCCCATCAAGTTATGAGAAAGAAGATCAAAGGTCAAGGTCACAGGTCAAAATTTTTGTATGGGTGGAAAGTCCTTGCAACAAGGAACATACATGCCAAATGTGAAGGCTCTATCTCAAATAGTTCAAAAGTTACGATAAAGTAGGTCACATGTCATGGTCAAAGTCACAAATCATTTTCGTATGAATGAGAAGCCCTTGTCACAAGGAAACTACATGCCAAATATGAAGGTCCTATCTCAAATGCTTCAAAATTATGACAAAGTAGGTCAAAGGTCAAGGTCATATGACAAAATTTTTGTATGGGTGGGAAGACCTTTTCACAAGGAACATACATACCAAATATGAAGGCACTATCTCAAATGGTTCAAAAGTTATAACAAGAGGGCCATAATGGCCCTGGATCACTCACCTTATCCATAGAGTAACAAGTGGGCCCCGGGGAGGGCCATTATTGACCCCAGGGCTATAATGTGAATAATGTTGAGGGAGGTCTAAAAAGGGGAAGCTTCATACCAAATGTCAACAAAGGCTATAATTTGAACAATCTTGGCAAAGGTCCACTAGATGAAGCTACACACCAAATATCAAAGACCTGTGCCTTGCGGTTTCAGAGAAGAAGATTTTTTTAAAGATATTCCCTACATAAGCCGATGTAAAACCGAATGGCCCCAGGGCGGGGATATTTTTGGCCTCAGGGCAATAATTTAAAATAAGGTAAAATAATAAATATTCAAATCCATGTGACGCACTTTATAAATAAATATGCAATTGCGACACACCTTATATTCGAATGGCTAGACAGAGGCTCACTAGGAACAGGGGAGTCACTAGCACGATGTGCTGTCAACAGCTGTCAAAAAGAATTATACCGATATCAGATGTGGTGTCACAGCTAATGATTTTCCATGGAGTGATCGTGCAAATAAAGCATAGACGCCCTTGTAATGTACAAGAGCAGTAACCACTTCTATATATTGTTTAAATGGGTATGTCGAAACTGTCAGAATGTCTTAGTCTGTGAAAGAAAATATAGATTTTGCAATTTTCTCCAAATAATCACAGCCTTTTCTAGCTGTCGCAGATGCATGCGACTTGCTGGAGAAATCGGTGGAGGGTGATGTGTAAAACTTTCCCATAGTGATGTATGGGCTAAAATGAGTATTAAAAGCGAGAAACGAAAAAATCGATGATTCAGATTTTCTGAACCGAGTTTAGCTCTATGAATGGCTTACTGGTCGAACATGAGGCATAAAGGCTTTGTGTAGACTTCCTTATCTACAGTTGACCAGAAAGATTCCTTGGATAAGCTGTTTCATATGAAGAAAACATTATGCTAAAAAACTTCTACTATAGTTTGGCAAAATGATGCTTAAAGCAGATATCATTATACCAGCGGCCCATTTTCCTACACAATACTTTCTTCTATGGCTATAACATTTGTCTTTCTTTAGTAAACCATGTTATATCCAAAACCATGTTATACCATAGTGTTATAAAAAGGTCTGTGTGTGTTGCTACTTACCAGTGATAGGTTTAGTGCATCTACAACATTTCTTAGCAAACAAATCACCATAACATTCAGCACAATATGGCTGATCATCTTTTGACGTAAACTTTTCCTTTGCTAGCTCCTTTGAACAGCTTGTACAAGTGAAACATTCTTTATGCCATGGCATATTCTTGTATGCCACACCTCCCTTGTTTATAACCTGAAAATATGCATTAAAACCTCAACAGTACCAACTTCTAAACTGTAATGTTCTGCATTCTGGATAATTCCAACAGACGAAATTTTGAATTTTTTTCTTCTTTTTCCCAGAAAACAGGATTTGACATCTCATGCAAATTGTCAATTTAACATCTCAAGCAAATTGTCTCCTATGGACATGTCAAGTCCTGTTACTTAGGAAACAATTTGCATGACATGTCAAGTCCTGTGTTCTGGCGGAAAAAAGTATCAACATTTTGTCGTCTGCAAAATTAGCCCAGTGAGTGATAAAGGTTAAAGAACACCACAACCTCTTTAAAACACTATTTGTGAGGTCAAAAGTAGAAACCCTGTTAGTAAACAACCGTGTTGTCTCTGAACAAAAATGTATAGTTTATTTAGAAAAATGACCACCTGGTCATTTATCTATATAATCTATACATTTTGAACCACTCTTTAAACCATGGTAGATTCCAAAACATGTTTTAATGAACAGGGTTATAAAAAGGTTTAGGTGCATTTAATTTTTACAGAGGGTAACCTACTTAATATCCCAAGAAGATAGGTCCTGATAATATCTGAAGTTTATGTTCACCCTTGATAATTCGAAGTCTCAGAAATTCAAACAAAATCTGCCATATCCTTTGATATTGTATTATCTTGAGGTAACTATAGTTGCTCTATCCTTACAAACAGTGCAAAGCCAGATCAGATGGATCAGATCAGATGGATTCTGATTTTGGATGATGCTTTTATTTCAGCTCTATCCCTTATTTTGTTCAGTGGAGCAGAACCATTTTAGCAACTCTGGCAGCAAGTTTTGTGAAAATATTTTTAAACTGTCAATAACTTCGGAAAGTATGTAATTTAAAGCTTTTTGAAGTATTCTAAGCTGTATTTTGTTTGTTTGACTTGAGGTTTAACGTCCCTGTCAACACTGTAAAGGTCATTTTGGAGACGTTGCTTCCAATTTTGTGGGACTTTTACCCGACATTGAGATGAAATGACATCTCAAGCCCTGTCGCCCAATGAAACCAATAGGGTTTATTAGCATGGACGGTCCGCCTCGCACCGCGGTTCCTGGACAGGCTTAGATCCTCTAAGCGGTTTACAAGTACTAGTGTGCGGGCCGGATTCAGCTCTGCGTGGAAGCATCATGAAGCCCATATATTTCTTCAAGCCCCTATGGGCGGGGGCTTATTCTAAGCTGTAGCAGCCATCTTGTTTAGTAAAGTGGAATCTGTATAGACTGGAACCAATTGAGCAATTCTGGTACATGCCATGTGAGCATTATTTCTCTATAAAACTATTTTGAAATCAAGCCATCAGCTTGTGTGAGATGATGTCATTTGAAGATATATTCTTTTTTTAGTTCGGTCAGCCATCTTTTTTTTTTTTTTTTTTTTTTTGGTTTGGGTTTTACGGCCCTTTCAATATTATTTCACTCATATCGAGCCGATCGTTAATCATAGGTGGGCGAAAACCGGAGTACCCGGAGAAAAACCACCTGACCTTCCGTTGCAGAACTTGGCGTCTCACACGTGACCCGAGCGAGGCTCGAACCCACGGCGGTGAGAGACCGGTCAGCCATCTTATTCAGATTTCCTTTTTTTTTCTACTTTTAACTCTCATGAGAGAAAAATTTCTGTAAATCATTTTTAAATCCAGCCAGTGGCTTGAGAGCTGTCATTTTAATGTTTTTCCTATTTTTAGCTTGTGTGGCCATCTTGAACAGTGGAGTGAAATCATTTTAGCAAGTACAGCTAGTACAAGGCCATAAGAGGAATATTTGTTTGAAATACTTTTGAAACTGGCTCAGTGGTTTTGGAGCTGTCATTTGAAGAAATTGTTGATGACACACAGCTTGTTTGTTTGTATTTGAGTTTAATGGCCCAGTAAACACTATTTAGACCATTTTTGAGCCGATCAGTTAAACTATCCACACTTTTTCTGTGCAGGCTTATACGTAAGCAGTTAACCAGTACAGAGCACATTCTTTAGCAGAAACTGACAACTGCCCTTCTTGAATCAGGGGAAGGGAGAGAATGACTGTAGAAAAGATTCCATGGTAAATCACCACGAAAGAATGTTGCTGACCCTAGCAGATATCAAACCCGCATCCTCCTGATCACCAGTCAGACATGTATTCGAGGCAGGCTGATGATGGATAGACAGATGGACGAACCGGCAGACAGACAACAGCAACCTTGAGAACCTTGTGCTCAGGTGAGCTAAAATCTAAAGATGTGTTCTTAACAATTTTGCTAGGTGGTTCAAGAGTTAAAACCTCATCTAATCTCTAATGAAGTGATTCTACCTACCCCATTACATTTGCTACACCTCTGTGCATACTTTTGTTCATAACAAGGAACACAGACGACCTGCTCTTCTCTTGGAATAAAACTCTTGTTTCTGATTGGTTCCGTACACTCTAAACAACAGAAGCACTCTTCGTGCCATTGTTTACCTTTGTACTCAAACTTCTTCATACCTGATAAAATATACAAAAGCATAATAGACTCAACCTTTAAAACTTTTTGTACCAAATGGAATCTTCCTCCTTATATTTAACCCTTCTCTTGCTGAATATTCATTTAAAGGTGCATTATTGAGCTATCTGGTAAAAATGCTTCCAAAAATAAAATACATATAGCCGGTATTTTTCTTTAAAACAATACAAATGAATGCATTTTATGCAAAAATGAGAACAATTATTA
Organism: Lucinisca nassula; assembly: GCA_963580285.1. Lineage (NCBI taxonomy): Eukaryota > Metazoa > Mollusca > Bivalvia > Lucinida > Lucinidae > Lucinisca > Lucinisca nassula. The sequence continues at coordinate 21,538,161 of OY757013.1, read as the reverse complement.
AACGAGTTTGAGAGGGATTCCCTAACTAGGTTTCGCACACAAGTTAGATCTATTTTTAGTTCGTGACAAAAGTAGAATCTCCATATATGACGTTATGCGACGTTCATTTTTGGCCTTGTTTGCTTAGGCCATGCCTGAATCGGAAGAAATATGACGATGAATACCATGCCATAAGTAACGACACTCAGAGACGATACTGTCGCCATGTATGTGTAAAGTGACAGTTTTATTTTTAGAACAGAAATTCCGAACACATTTTCAGAGCTAAGGGTAAACACGAATGAAACGACCATTTTCACAAAGTTCTGAAGCTGTATTTGGCTCCAAAAGTGTACACATGACAAAGGAGTATGCATTGAAGATAAAAACCAGAAAAAAAAATTTGAGACCCGGTAGCTCAATAATGCACCTTTAAGCCTAACCTATTTCTGTCTATCAACCAATCAAATTACTTGATGTAATTTATTGCTACAAATTCATAAACAGAATGCCAAACAGTGTAGATCCTGATCAGATGGCTTCTTCAGAAGCCATCTGATCTGGATCTACACTGTTTGCAAAGATAGGGGTTGTCGTGAACAGCAAGATAAGGGTTAACAGTAGTCCATTTCAAAATTTAGGGGTGTCAGGTTGTGTTTTCTTCAAAATTATTTGGAAAATAGCGTAACTTTTTGCAAACAGTGTAGGTCCTGAACAGACGCCATGTTCTGCAGTGTCTGATCTGGGTTTGCACTGTTTGCCTGGGTACCCGTTTTGGGCTTTCCAGTAAAAAATGTGTTAAAATGCTGATCATGACTATGGAAGTCATCATTTTCAAATATACTTTTCAGAGAAAATAAGGCTTGACATTTCATGTGAATCTTTTGCCCAATTCACAAGAAATGGCAAGCCCATTGTCTGCTCCAGAATTTAATGTGATGCATTAAGGCTTAACCCTTCTCTTGCTGAATATTCATTTAAGGCACACCCATTTCTGTCTATCAACCAATCAAATTACTTGATGCAATTTATTCCTACAAATTCATAAATTGAATGTGAAACAGAGTAGATCCTGATTAGATGGCTTCTTCAGAAGCCATCTGATCTGGATCTACACTGTTTCCAAAGATATGGGTTGTCGTGAACAGCAAGATAAGGGTTAAGAGTATGGGTCTATGTCATTTTTCTAACAAATTCACCTAAATTGAACAAGTAAAATTTTCTACAGGAGATGAGCCTAAATATAGAAGGATTAGTGGCAAACACTGTAGACCCTGGTGAGATGCAAATGTGGCGTCTTCTTACATGCTTTTCAATGAAATATAGAGATTTCTCAGTGAAATAGGAATCGATATTGTCACTGGTTCTTTCAAACAGTGACTGATATCAATTTTATTTTTCACTTTTTTCTCGAAATTTAATTTTGTGGTCAGTTTTTTTTTTAATTGTCAGATGATTGCAAATTAATGAACTGTATTAGAATTGACGTTAAGTCAGTTCACACATCACAAGGACGTTAATTACGTCATTTTCAACGCTGACGTCACGTATTTTGTTGCGCGACATTAGATATGTCCGCAGCTTCTTTGCGAAACTAATCTCTCAATTATTTCAATAACCATTCATGGCTATGCTATCCAAGGCTACTTCTCAGGTGCAAACTTTTAATTTGCACCCAATATTATACCCAACTAGACAAAGTGCCCAGTGGGGCACGTATACCCCCGGCCAGTGCCATCGCCTGAATTGAAAATGGCAATGTCAAAAGGTTCTTTGCATATACAGGCCACATTCCATATAAAAGGTAATGCTATACACATATCCTGTACCAAATACAAAGAGAATCAAACATGGTTACAAGAGATATCAGCAATGAAAAAGGTTTAGTACAAAACTTTGATGTAAAAGTTGACAAATGGATGGACAGCCAACCTAGGGGCTTAGATATTCCATATGAAAGGTAATGCTATAGAGATATCCCATACCATATATGAAGAGAATCTAACATGTGGTTACAGAGATATGAGCAATCAAAAAGGTTTAACACAAAACTTTGACGTAAAGGTTGATTACCGGACAGACAGATGGACAGCCCACCCAGGGGTTTGACCCGGGAGCTTAGATATTCCATATGAAAGGTAATGCTATAGAGATAGTCTGTACTAAATATGAAGAGAATCCAACATGTGGTTACAGAGATATGAGCAATCAAAAAGGTTTAACACAAAACTTTGACGTAAAAGTTGACAAACGGACAGACGGACAGCCCACCCAGGGGCTTAGATATTCCATATGAAAGGTAATGCTATAGAGATATGCTTTACCAAATATGAAGAAAATCTAAATTATGGTTACAGAGATATGAGCAATCAAAAAGGTTTAAGGCAAAACTTTGACGTTAACGTTGATGAACAGACAGACCGATGGACAGGCCACCCAGGGGTTTGACCTGGGAGCTTAGATATTCCAAATAAAAGGTAATGCTATAGAGTTAGTCTGTACAAAATATGAAGAGAATCCCACATGTGGTTACAGAGATATGAGCAATCAAAAAGGTTTCACACAAAACTTTCAAACGGACGGACAGCCCACCCAGGGGCTTAGCTATACCATATGAAAGGTATTGCTATAGAGATATCATTTACCAAATATGAAGTGGATCTAGCCCGGGTTACAGAGATATGAGCAATCAAAATAGGGTTTAACGCAAAACTTTGACGTAAAGGTTGACGAACGGACGAATAAAGAAACGAACCAACGAACGAACAAATGAACATACGAACGGACGAACAGACAGAAAAACGAAAACTATATACCCCCTGACATACTTCGTATGCCAGGGGTATAATAAATACGTTGGACACCACCAAATTGACGCCAAATGAACAGGAATAACGTTAGTTTTCTCTGAGGGTGAGTGACGTGATAAGTGAAGCTAAATATTGCCGTTTAGAAGCATGTAAGAAACAGAAAATTTGATTTTTTTAGTGTAAGATCAAATTTTATTTCACTCATGAACACCAAAACTGATATTTTCACTTGTGGCTACGCCACTTGTGAAAATACTGGTTTTGGTGTTCATTCGGTGAAATAAAATTCGATCTTACACTGAAAAAATCAAATATCCTCTATTTCTTATCTGTGTTAAAGGTGCATTATTGAGCTATCGGGTCTCAAATTTTTTTTCTGGTTTTTATCTTCAATGCATACTCCTTTGTCATGTGCACACTTTTGGAGCCAAATACAGCTTCAGAACTTTGTGAAAATGGTCGTTTTCATTCGTGTTTTACCCTTCGCTCTGAACATGTGTTCGGAATTTCTGTTCTAAAAATAAATCTGTCACTTTACACATACATGGAGACAGAATCGTCTCTGAGTGTCGTTACTTATGGCATGGTATTCAGCGTCATATTTTTTCCAATTCAGGCATGGCCTAAGCAAACAAGGCCAAAAATGAACGTCGCATGTCATATATGGGGATTCTATTTTTGTCACAAACTAAAAATAGATCTAACTAGTGTTCGAAACATAGTTAGGGAATCCCTCTCAAACTCGTTTACCTGTCATCATAATTGTTCGCATTTTTGCATAAAATGCATTCATTTGTATTGTTTTAAAGAAAAATACCGGCTGTATGTATTTTATTTTTGGAAGCATTTTTTCCAGATAGCTCAATAATGCACCTTTAACACTGTCGCCCATGCCCATATGGTAATACAATATCAATCAGACATGGCACTTTATACTGTCAAACAGTATGCGCAATATGCACTGCTCCACATCATGATCTAACTAAAAAATCAACTGTCAAGTTTCAGCTTGACTGGATGTAATCTATATGAGGAGTTAGTCAGAAACCAAATGTTTACAGAAATTTTCTAAAGGGCATACTGTGCTCCACATCATGGTCTAACTATATATATATATATATATATCAAGTTTTGGATGTAGCTGGAAACGAAAGGTTTACATAGAGGATTTTACATGAGTAATCATGTATTATTGAATTTATTAAAAGAGTTGAGGTAAAGGGATAAAATGCGAGGCTGTGCCGAGCATTTTATCCCTTTTCCTCAACGAGTTTAATAAATTCAATAATACATGAGCATGAATGCAAGATTCTATTTATCATATGACATTTAAAACGCATTTTATTCACGATTGTTTACAAAAAATGTCAATATTCCGCCATTAGTAAACGCGACGTTAAGCACGTCGTACATGTAACGTTACGGGACGTATCTAGCTAATTTGCATATTTAATCCACTAGTGGATTATCGAAAATAATACATGGCGTTATTACACTCTCAGACGCGACGTCATATGATAAAAAACTTTTCAAAGGGGCAAAACTCTGTGAATATTTGGTGGACTGCAACCTTGATAAAATATGCGCTCCTAACTATATGTCAAGTTTCAGCTTGATTGGATGCAATCTATATGAGGTCAGAAGGTTTACAGAAATTTTCAGAAACTCTGTCTATAACCTTCAAATAATATGTGCTGCACCACACCATGGTCTAACTATATATCAAGTTTCAGCTTGAGCGGTTGTAAAAAGTAGGAAGAGTTATCTGGAAACAAACAAGAGGGCCCAGAGGGCCCTGGTTCGCTCACCTGTGTGTCACTGTCTCGAGTGCATTCTATTTTTAGCTCTTGTGGCCATCTTGTTCATCAGCAGAGTGATTTTAGCTTATTTGGTAGGGAGTAACCTAGGCAACATTCCTGGGAACTTTGAATCAAATCGGCCTTAGGGTTTAGGGGGAGTTTCCGTTTGAATAAAATTTACAATATTTTTCTATTTTTACCTTCGGTGGCCATTTTTTATCATCCGAGTGGGATTGTTTTAGCCTTTTTGGTAGAGGATAAACTAAGCAACATTGTCGCAAGGAACCTACATGCTAAATATGAAGACTGTATCTCAAATGCTTTAAAAGTTATGACAAAGTAGGTCAAAGGTCAAGGTCATGGGTCAAAAGTTTTGAATGGCTGAGAAAACCTTGTCACAAGAAACATGCATGCCAAATATGAAGGCTCTATCTCATATGGTTCAAAAGGTATGATAAAGAAGGTCACAGGTCAAGGTCACAGGTCAAATCTTTATGAGTGGGAAGCCCTTGTCAGAAGGAACCTACATGTCAAATTTGAAGGCTCTATCTCAAACGGTTCAAAAGTTATGACAAAATAACCTACTGATCTACTTTTTGATTTGACATGACCCATATTCGAACTTAACTGAGATATTGTCCAGATGATCATTCTGAGCAAGTTTTATGATGATTTGACTGAAACTGTGGCCTCTAAGAGTGTTCAAAACGTTTTTCTATTATTTGACCTGCTGACCTACTTTTTGACCCGACATAACCCATATTCAAACTTGACACAGATATTTCAAGATGATCATTCTCAGAAAGTTTGATGATGATCGGACCAAAACTTGGGCCTCTAGTGTGTTCACAAGGTTTTTCAACACTCTGACCTACATATTGACCAGACATGACCCATATTCGAAATTAACCGAGATATTGTCAAATGATCATTTTGAGCATGTTTGATGATGATCGGACCAAAACTGTAGCCGCCAGTGTGTTCAGAGGGTTTTTCTATGATTTGTCCTGCTGACCTACTTTTTGACCCAACATGACCCATATTTGAACTTGACTGAGATATTGTCAAGATGATCATTCTGGGCAAGTTTGATGATGATCGGACCAAAACTGTGGCCTCTAGTGTGTTCACAAGCTTTTTCTATGATTTGACCTACTGACCTACTTTTGACCCGACATGACCCGTATTCAAACTTGACCCGGATATTGTCAAGACTATTATTCTGAGCAAGTTTGATGATGACCGGACCAAAACTGTGGCCTCTAGTGTGTTCACAAGGTTTTTCTCTGATTTGACCTACTGGTCTACTTTTTGACCCTACATGACCCATATTCGAATTTGCCCGAGAAATTGTCAAGATAATCATTTGGAGCAAGTTTCATGATGATCAGACAAAAACTGTGGCCTCTAGTGTATTCACCAGGTTTTTCTATGATTTGACCTACTGACCTACTTTGTGACCCGACATAACCCATATTCGAACTTGACCGAGATATTGTCAAAATGATCATTCTGGGCAAGTCTGATGATGACCGGACCAAAACTGTGCCCTCTAGTGCGTTCACATGGTTTTTCTATGATTTGACCTGATGACCTACTTTTTGACCCGACATGACCCGTATTCAAACTTGACCAAGATATTGTCAAGCTGATCAGTCTGGGCAAGTTTGATAATAATTGGACCAAAACTGCGGCCTCTAGTGTATTCACAAGGTTTTTCTATGATTTGACCTACTGACCTACTTTTTGACCTGGCATGACTCATATTCGAATGTGACCAAAATATTATCAAGATGATCATTCTGAGCAAGTTTGATGATGATGGGACAAAAATTGTGGCCTCTAGTGTGTTCAGAAGGTTTTTCTATGATTTGACCTACTGACCTACTTTTTGACCCTACAACACCCATACTCGAACTTGACTGAGATATTGTCAAGATGATCATTCTGGGCAAGTTTGATGATGATCGGACCAAAACTGTGGCCTCCCGTGTCTTCACAAGGTTTTTTTTCTGATTTGACCTACTGACCTACTTTTTGACCCGACATGACCCATATTCGAACTTGACCGAGATTTTGTGGTGGTACAAATTGTGTGTAAGTTTAGTTAAAATCAAATCATAAATGAAACATCTATCATGCAGACAAGACCAAAATAAGCAATTTTTGCCCTTTCAGGGGCCGTAACTCCGTAACACATGATGGGATATGGCTGGTTCAAGAAAGGAACCCAGATCTCATGGTGGTATAAGTTGTGTGCAAGTCTGGTTAAAATCAAATCATAAATGAAGATGCTATCGTGCGGACAAGACCAAAATAGGCAATTTTTGCCATTTCAGGGGCCGTAACTCCATAACACATGAAGGGATATGGCTGGTTCAAGAAAGGAACCCAGATCTCATGGTGGTTGTGTGCAAGTCTGGTTAAAATCAGATCATAAATGAAGATGCTATCGTGCAGACAAGACCAAAATAGGCAATTTTTGACCTTTCAGGGGCCGTAACTCCGTAACACATGATGGGATATTGCTGGTTCAAGAAAGGAACCTAGATCTCATGGTGGTACAAGTTGTGTGCAAGTCTGGTTAAAATCAAATCATAAATGAAGATGCTATCGTGCGGACAAGAAATTGTTTACGCACGCACGCACGGACGGACGCACGGACGGACGACGGACGACGGACAAAATGTGATCACAAAAGCTCACCTTGTCACTACGTGACAGGTGAGCTAAAAAGTTACAGATGGACTGAAGGACAGATGGATGAACAGAGGCCAAGAGGCATAACATCAAACAGGCATATAAAAACATGGCAGTGTTTCTCTTCACATGTATAATATGGGTACTACTTGGCACTCAGGAGCACAGTCCCTGAGCAGTGGCAGATAACAATAATTTTTGTAAAGCTTTTTACCCTAAATTTGATTATTCTACAAAGTTCAAAAAATCATTTTAGAAAGTTTTAGTCAGCCATAACATCTGGCAGCTAATTAAGTTGCTATAGTACCGATTATACTTAAAACATGAGCAAGCAACCACACGGCGGAGAATCCACGTGACCAAATGAAAGGGCTCACGCGTTTTCTAATGGCGGACATGCCGATTCGGGTAACATTTTGTTCGATATTTTCATTATTACTTGTCAGAATTTAATGAGATTTGGTGCAGATACCCCGCAAAGACACCAGAAAATCGATTCTGTTGTTGAAATTGTGAACAAACGTCTAAATAAAAAGTTATTGAAGAGCAACCGATTTTTCCTTCGACAAGGGGTTCACACTTGGCATGACTTCTTGAGAAAAATAACGAGTTATTTCCTATTTCCCCGTGTTTACTTGCTAGTTCTGTTGTTCCAATATATGCACAGACATGCTAAAAGCATAAAATGTATTGCTTATGTGATTTGTTATATTTGTGTCGGAGAAAAATGGGGTTTTGTGAAAAGGAAAGGGTTCACACGATACTTGCTGATCTGAAAGGGTGCACACAAAAACCTATGGTTCAGCTAATTGTTCACCAATGACGTGAGTCGTCTCGCGTATTCACGTGCCTGGTGTATTGAAAATGGCTGAAAGTCATTTCGGTGGTTTATTAAGGGACTTGAAATTTTATCTAAATGCAGTATCCGATTTAATAGCAAGATAATATCTGTTTTAAAGGTAGTGATCTCTCTCTCTCTCTCTCTCTCTCTCTCTCTCTCTCTCTCTCTCTCTTACACAAACACCCACACAACTTTTACACGCAAGCCTATTCAATATAGTCGAAGTTAAGAATTTAAAAGCTGTAAAAAGAAACATTTCATAGGAAGTATTGTGAATTTGGTCAGATTTCTGTCAAAACATAGTTTGTGGAACCCTAAAAGAACCACATTGTTGAGGCGTATCTATCGAGCACTTACAATCTGTAAAGACACAGCGTTTTTAGGACAAACATATGACTAAAATGTATACCCCTCCGAGCCCCTTTGGTGGAGTGCCTGTTTTCAAAAGACTTTAGTATTAAAACGATTGAAATGGCCTTTTTAAAAAGTGGGATAATTTATCTGTGTATTAACAGCTTCCGATGTTATCTTTATGTTTTGTTGTTGTTGTTTTTAACTTATTTAATTTTTTTTTTTTTTTTTTTTTCCTTTTTACAAACTGCTTCTGATGACTCCGGCACTTAATACATTTATTTTTTCATGTATATTTGTTTCAGAACTATGCATATGCCATCTGCACGGCCACAAATTTGTCGCCACTGTGGCGAGGTGTTGACAAACCCAAGCAGCATTAGGCAGCATGAACTAAGACCCTCTGTCCGATCGCCATACAGGTGCTGTGGCAACTATTCTTCTCTAAAGCTAACATGGATAGACATATGTGCAACAATCACGGTCAGGAGAAAACATCATTGCAGTACCTGTGACAAGAAATTTGCAACAAACACTGTCATAAAACGACACATGAAACGGGAGAGAGGGAATGGGACTACACCTGTGATGTGTGTAACAAAACATTCCCATCAAAGGACAAATACGGGATCACATGGACAGTCACACAGGAACAAAAAGGCATATATGACATACTTGCGGGCAACATTTCGTTATGCATTCAATTTGAGCCGACACAAGAATTCATATAAGTGACAGTCAGCTTTCTGAACAATAACATGGGGGAATTTATAACATGATGCTATTGGTCAACCCGACCAGCAGTTTTATTTTGACAGTAATTATAAAGCTTGAGATGGCAGGGAGGGTGCCATTGCAAAATCACGTAATAATTATGCATCAGACTGAGACCCGCTTTGGTATCCATCAAGTTTGATTCAACATTTAAGGTTATTACAGGAACCACCAGAAGAAAATGCTTCGACTTTTGTGTTTGATTTTTCGGTGTTGTGTTTTGACTAAAGTATGTTCCGGCCTCGGTAGCTCATTTGGACGCGCGTCTGCCTGGTGATCAGGAGGACGCAAGTTCCATACCTGTCGGGTTCAGCAACATTCTTTTGTTGCTATTGATCATGAAATCTTTTCTACAGTCATTCTCGCCCTTCTGCTGTTTCAAGAAGGGCAGCTGCCAGTTTCTGGCGAAAGAATGTGTACTGTACTGGTTAACCGCTTAAGAATACGTCTGCCCAGGAAAAGTGTGGATAGGTGTTTGAACTGACCAGCTCAAAGTTGACCTAAAATAGTGTTGACTGGGCTGTTAAACTCCAAAACAAACAAAGACTAAAGTTTGTTGCATTCTGACTTGTTTGTGTTTGGAATTATGTTTCCATCAAAAAGCGATTTTCCACATTTAATGGGAGCATATTTTTAAACACAAAGTATAAAAGTGAAACTCACAAAAGTCAAAACAAAATACACACACACACACAAATCAAACCAAATCGTTTTTATTTTCCTTTAACACTTTGTATTCAGTGGCAGTTTGCATTTGCATTGGCTATTAGGGTTATGTTTTGTGCTACATACATGTCCAATGACAACCTATGGCAACCTGACAAACAAACCTCAATTTAATTTAGGCTATAGGAGCTTTTTTCGTGACGTACTTCCAGTTCTAAAAATAGAACGGGAAAAGCCCTGGCCGTCATCTGTCGTATTGCTTCAAAGGCAGTGGGACAGATAAAGTGTTCATTACAGCGTAAAACAGTGGAATTCTTTTATACTTTTGGGGAAATCTAATGTAAGATAATGGGAGAAACACCGATATGCTGCCAGATGTGAAATTTTCGCATTACGAAAATGATATATGTACATACGATATATAAATCTCTCTCTCTCTCTCTCTCTCTCTCTCTCTCTCTCTCTCTCTCTCTCTCTCTCTCTCTCTCGCACCAACAATTAGCGAGCGCAGGTAAATGTAAATTACAGTTTGTCGTTAAATGACGCTACGTCAACCGACATGTAGCGTGTCAACAACGTCGTTTCTACATCAAACCAACTTCAAAGCGATGCATTGAATTTGCAATTGCAACGTCGATGAAACGTCACAACGTTTCGTTGGCGATAATACGACGTTGCTTAATAAAATGTCATTTGCCCAGTGCTCGGACCCATCACGACTCAGTGGGATTGGAACATTAAATTCAAAACAAACGTAGAACACCTTTTCAGAGTATAAGAATGTTAAACACTCCTTCGCAAGTGCAAGATTTTACAGTAAAATCTGGTAAATTTGTAGATCGGTTCAACCTGCCCAGCCCTTAGGTCTACATTAACCCATTTGGTACCGGAAACCCCAAAAGGGGTAAGTGACAAACAGTGCAGGCCCAGATCAGACGCCGCAGAACGCGGCGTCTGATCAGGGCCTACACTGTTTGCAAAACGTTCGGCTGTTTTTCAAATAAATTTTGAAGAAAACACAACCTGACACCCCTAATTTTTGAAAATGACTCCTGCTATATATAAGATTCCATTTGGTACAAAATGGGTTATGGGCTTCTTGGATACACGGATCAGTCAAACCATCTCAACGGCCACGTGCCATTGAAGTGAGTTGGAGTGGTTGTCGACGGCATGACGTCGAGCCAACGTTGACTCGACGCCCGTCTGTAAGTCCACTCATTGGTTGTTGTTGTTTTGTTTTCGACTGTCAGTATGTTTATTTGTCTGTCTAACAGTCCGTCCGTTCGTCTGTCAGTAAGTCGGTCTGTAGGCCGTCTGTCTGTCTACTGTCAGTTTGTCAGTCAAACCTCTCTCTCTTTCCCTCTCTCTCTCTCATGCCAACGGTCATGTGACAATGAAGTGAGTTGGAGTGGGTGTCGACGGCATGACGTCAAACCAACATTGACTCAACGCCCCTCCGTCAGTCCACTCATTAGTTTATTTCGACTGTCAGTATTGACATTTAAATTGCACATGTAGACAGATCGTTGGATAGATAGATAGATAGATAGATAGATAGATAGATAGATATAGATAGATAGATAGATAGATAGATAGATAGATAGATAGATAGATAGATAGATAGATAGATAGATAGATAGATAGATAGATAGATAGATAATAAAACGAAAGTTACGTGAAAACTTATTTTGTGAATAACGGTATATCAAGCCATTGACATGGTTCATTCACGAAAAGATTTTCGTCAATTAAAAACGGATTTAGGATAAATGAATTTCGGTAATGAAAGTAAAATATCATTCTTTCCTTCTCGAGGCATTATTTCAATGAAAACGGGTATATTTTCTCTCAAAATATCTGAATATTGTTTGCATTTTAAGTTCCGCCAATACATTTGAATAGCGATGGCCGTTTCAATTGACGGCCAGTACTTTGCGCATGCGCAAGAATGACGTCATAAACGGAATTCCTAAAACCTCCTATTCTATCTATCTGAGAGAACAAATAGCATAAAAGTCAATACACTTAGCATAAAAGTCAAAACCCAAAACAAAATCAACACACAAAAGAAAAAAAAATGCCACATATAGGCTTCGGTTATCAATGTCATTCTGCCTAGGAACTATAAGTCAACTGCACGATACAAATAGCCTTTGAACCGTTATATTGCAAAAAAAGAAGAAATGAGTGTAATCTCAGCATATGTGAATTCTTGTGTCGGCTCAAATTGAATGCATAACGAAATGTTGCCCGCAAGTATGTCATATATGCCTTTTTGTTCCTGTGTGACTGTCCATGTGATCCCGTAATTTGTCCTTTGATGGGAATGTTTTGTTGCACACATCACAGGTGTAGTCCCATTCTCTCTTTTCCCGTTTCATGTGTCGTTTTAGGCCAGTGTTTGTTGCAAATTTCTTGTCACAGGTACTGCAAGTAAATGTTTTCTCCTGACCATGATTGTTGCACATATATCTATCCATGTCGTTAAAAATTGGTACTAGCTGCTCCTCGCTTGGCACTCAGATTTACGGGGTAGAGCTAGGACTGGTCGACCCAGTGTCAGGATAATGTGACTGGGTGTGGTATCATGTAATGTGTCTGGGACATGATACTTCAGTGAGGCAGCACTATAAAAGTGAGCATTGAGCTCCCTGTGACAACCAGACACCGTCGTTATATGACTGAAAAATTGTTGAAAGCTACGTTAAACCCGAATTCTCACACACATATCTATCCATGTTAGCTTGAGAAGGAATAGTTGCCACAGCACCTGTATGGCGATCGGACAGAGTGTTTGTTCATGCTGCCTAATGCTTGGGTTTGTCAACACCTCGCCACAGTGGCGACAAATTTTTGGCCGTGCAGATGGCATAGTTCTAAAACAAATATACATGAAAAAATAAATTATTAAGTGTCGGAGTCATCAGACGCAGTTTGAAACAAAAATGAAAAAATATGAAAAATAATTAATGAATTTATAAAAACAAATGTCAAGATTACATCGAGATACAGTTAATACAAAGATAAATTATCCCAATTTTTAAAAAGGCCATTTCAATCGTTTTAATACAAAAGTCTTTTGAAAACAGGCACTCCACCAAAGGGGCTCGGAGGGGTATACATTTTAGTCATATATTTGTCCTAAAAAAGCCGTGTCTTTACAGATTGTAAGTGCTCGATAGATACGCGTCAACAATGTGGTTCTTTTAGGATTCCATAAATTATTGTTTGACAGACATCCAGACATCTGACCAAATTCACAATAATTCTTATAAAATGTTTCTTTTTTACAGCTATTAAATTCTTGAATAGGCCTGCATGTAAAAGTTGTGTGTGTGTGTGTGTGTGTGTGTGAGAGAGAGAGAGAGAGAGAGAGAGAGATCACTACCTTTAAAACAGATATTATCTTGCTATTAAATAGGATACTGCATGTAGATAAAATTACAAGTCCCTTAATAAACCACAGAAATGACTTTCAGCCATTTTTAATGCATCGAGCACGTAAATGCGCGAGACGACTGACGTCACTGGTGAACAATTAGCTGAATCACAGGATTTTGTGTGCACCCTTTCAGATCAGCAAGTATCGTGTGAACCCTTTCTTTTCCACAAAATCCCGTTTTCTCCGACACAAACATACCAAATCACAAAACCAATACATATTAGGCTTTAAGCATGCCGGTGCATATATTGCAAACACAGAACTAGCAAGTAAACACGGGAATCAGAAACAACTCATTATTTTTCTCGAGAAGTCATGCCAGGTGTGAACCCCTTGTCGAAAGAAAAATCCGTTGCTCGTCAATAACTTTTTATTTAGACGTTTGTTCACAATTTCAACAACAGAATCGATTTTCTGGTGTTTTTGCGGGGTATCTGCACCAAATCTCATTAAATTCTGACAAGTAATAATGAAAATATCGAAAAAAAATGTTACCTGAATCGGCAGGTCCACCATTAAAAAAACGCGTGAGCCCTTTCATTTGGTCACGTGGATTCTCCGCCGTGAACCAGTGAGTCACGTATATCCCAGGCCAGTGCCACCCTCTGATATACCTTTCAAGCTTGTATGTAATATGAATGAAGAAGTCATGAAGCTATAAGAAACTATAAATGTGCTTGTAAAAGCTAAACCAAACATAAAATTCCTAAATGGACCAAGGGAGTGTGGGCATCAAAGTTACTGAACGGGTGGGGACACCAATGTTACTGAAGCAGCATGGTGGGGTTTGCAATGAAATCTTTCGACTGGTATGCAACATCAATGCAAATATCAATTGAATTTTTCTTAGAGTTTAGAACATACAGGCATCTATAAACTTTGTCATAAAACTTTAACCAAATGTAAAATTTCTAAGTCTGTGACTTGAGGTCAAGGTCACTGTGGGTGGGGGAAGGGACACACATCACAAAATCTTTGGACTGGTATGCAACATTGATGCAAGTATCAAGTGAATTTGTCTTAGAGTTTAGAACATACAGGCATCTATAAACATTGTCATAAAAGTTGAACCAAATGTAAAATTTCTAAAGTCTGTGACATTGACCTCAAGGTCACTGTTGGGGGTGGGACATGCAACAATGAAATCTTTAGACCATTATGTTTTGTTTGTTTGATTTGAGGTTTTACATCCCTGTCAACATTATAAAGGTCATTTTGGAGACGTTGCTTCCAATTTTGTGGGACTTTTACCCGACATCAAGATGAAATGTCATCTCAAGCCCTGCCTCCCAATGAAACCAATAGGATTTATAAGCATGGACGGTCCGACTTGCACTGCTTTACCTGGGCAGACTTAGATTCTCTAAGCGGTTTACCAGTACTCATGTGCAGTCGGTTTCAGCTCTGCGTGGAAGCATCATGCAATCCATCTATTTTAAGCCCAGATGGGTGGGGGCCATTAGACCATCAAGTAATTTCAGTGTAAGTATCAACTAAATTTATCAAAGGGTTCAGCAAATACAATCAAAACTTTAACCAAAATGTTAACGGATAGACGGACGGAAGTATGGATGAAAACTATATACCCCCATACGTATGCCGGGGGTATAAAAAGGTTTTGCTCCAGTAAAATACAATGCACTTAGATAGCAGCTAAGTTGCTTTGATAGCCATTATAATTTGAACAGCCTTAGCTTCTTTAGATTGTTTTGACAGCTATCACACCCCACAGCTAAGTTGTAATGGTTATCATTATGATTCAAACAGCTTTACATATACTTCCTTTTGGTAGTGTTTTATAGCCAGCACACTTGATGACACCAACGTTGCTATGGTTACCATCAAAAAGTGAGACACCAAGGTTGCTATGGTTACCATCATAACTTTGTTCAGCCCAGCTCCTTCAGATTGTTTTGACAGCTATCACACCTAGTGGCAGCTAAGTCGCTATGGTAACCATTACATTCAAACAGCCTTACTTCCACTTGTTAGTCTTTGATAGGCATAACACCTGACACCAAGGTTGCTATGGTAACCACAATAATTCAAACAACCTTAGCTCCTTTAGACTGCTTTTGATAGTTATCACACCTAGCAGCTGAGTTGCTATGGTAACCATTACACTTCAAACAGACTTACTTCCTCTTGGTGACAACAAGGATGTCATGGTAACTATTATATTTCAAACAGCATGTCCTCATCTAGATAGTTTCTGACAATTATCACAACTAACTGTTGAGGCAACTACTATAATTTGGACTGTCTTACCTCCTCTGAATGGTTTCTCACAGCCATCACATCTGGCAGCAAAGTTGTTGTCATGGCAATCAGCACAGAAGATCTTGTCATTCTTAGGAGCAAATGGCTGATCAACTAGGGTCTTCTGACACTCGAAACACTTGAAACAAAACTCATGCCAGTGGTGTTCCTTGTAGGATAGATCCTGCAAGCAGACCAAAGAAAAATCTGACTCTTGCTGAATGGCTACCATGCACGTTAACCCACTGTTATGTTAGTGGACTCTTCCATTACTATATAATGAACAAGTCCATTGGTCATATAAGGGGGGTCAGGCCTATTTTTTTTTTTTTTTTTTTATTCTTTTTGATGGAAAATTCTGTTAGCAAACAGTGCAGGCCCTGATTAGATGCCGCATTCTGCATTGTCTGATCTGGGCCTGCACTGTTTGCCAAGGTACCCCTTTAGGGGTTTATCGCATACAATGGGTTGTTGTCCTACTGAACAAATTAATTTAGCCACACCCATTTTGGACTATCAACCAATCAAATTACTTGATATATAATATGTTCTTCAATTTACAAAATGCATTGCAAACAGTGTAGATTGTGATCAGATGACTTCTTCAGATGGGAAGTCAATATAGTGCTAGCACATTACGGTAACACAGCCGTGCGACATAGTGCATTTTTAACATACCTAAAATGGCTACTTTTCTGAGGAAAATCTGTGATATTTTTCTTATAAATGCTCAAAACATAGGTTGTCAGTGCTCGTTAGAACCGCCTCATTGAGGCGGTTCTAACGAGTACCCACAACCTATATCTTGGAGCAGAAATAAGACAAATAATGTCTACCCATTTAAACCCCAGTTTTCTCTATATAAAGTGGGGTGTAAGGGGGTGTTCATTTCACGGACTTGTTAGCGTGATGAGAATGGCAAGCAACAAGAGTGGACATGTTGATCAGGCTGCTAACCATCTGGTGCATGGTTCAAACCTATAATTTGTCCGAATTACCAGGTCAGAGCAAAAAGTATAAGTTGGCATGGCAAATAATGTGCACTGAAGACTCAGATCAGCCTGCCCAGGAGACTGTGCAGGTCACATGAATTAGAGATTTTACATACCCATCAACACTATTTAGGCCATTTTTGACAACACTGCTTCCAATTTTGTTCTGACTTTTACCTGACATTGAGATGAAATAACATCTCTTGCCCTACCAACCTAAGAAACCACTAGGGTTTAAGGGAAGGCCCAACTCACACCACTTTGCCGGGGCAGGCTTAGGCCTGGACAGGCTTAGACCTTCTAAGCAGTTTACCCACACTCAAATGATTTGCCAATTTTAGCTCTGCCCCGAAGTGCCATGCAGCTCAATCTCAGGAACAAATTCTTTCTTTTTACAGGTAGACCCTATATCCTTACTGAGAGGGGTTCAATTTATGGCCAAGCAAACAGGAGGTCCCAACAATTGTGTCCCTTGTTGTAAATGGTAGAAAATACACAAGGTGTTACCTTTCCCCTTAATAGACAAGTTTATTAATTAGTTTTGCACAATTTTGGGAGTACCCTGTCTGCTTGCACTGAACATGTGAACTAAATATATAACATTTCAAAGTTGCAAAATTGCATTTCTTTATTTCCTCTTCTTTTTACATTGAAGTGGTACAGAAAACCTTCTTTATACCGACATTTTATATAACGACATAACTCGTTACGACAATATCAGTGGAACAACTCCTTTCCTCAAGATTTGAGGGGTTAGTGGAGATATTCGGGGCATACAAATGACCATTTTACGGTCAGTTTAATATATAATCTACACATTTTTTTGATCTATCTTTAACTACATCTGAAAATGTTGTATGCTAAAGTCGTTTGCTGATTTTTTTTGCAAATGTTTTAAAAAATATTTTTGCATATAGGCAAACAGTGTGGACCCAATCAGACTGCTCCTAGAGGAGCAGTCTGATCTGGGTCCACACTGTTTGCAAAAATGACTTTCAAAGTAACCCACAGATGACAATTGTCTGATTGGCATTTTATGGGTTAAATTGTGTTTTATCCAAAACTGTGTAATAACAAACAGTGTTATAAAAAGGTTTAGGTTATTGCAGACATTTTATCATTCCTATATCAAAAGAGCCCCCACTTACAAACACCATGGAAATTTTAGAGCTGCAAAACACAAAATATTACATAATTTGATTAAAAGTCCAGTTTTATTGTAATGAGTGACAAGGAATGTCATGCAGGAGGAAATAACATTAAAACTAATGGTGATCTGTGGTACCAAGAGCCATGAAATTGTTGATCAATAGCTGCACGAATCATTGCAACAATGCAAATGAAGAATTTCTGTTTTGAGACCAAATCAATGTAGGTATCAACGTATTTACCCAAAGTATTCGAAACCTGAACACCTTACTTTTTACTTGTTCTAAAATTGAACAAGTGCAATTTATTACCAATAATGAGACCAAAAATAGCTGGATGAGTGGCAAATAGTGTAAACCCTGATGAGATGCCATGTTCAGCGAGGTGGTTCTAATGAGTACCCACAATCTATGTTTTTGAGCAGAAATGTGAAAAATACCCCTGTAAACCCCAGTTTTACTGTATAAAAGTGGGGTTTAAGGGGTTAAAATTATATAGGCATTTTTGCGTGATGCTCTTAATGTGTCATTGTCGGTTACCATGGTAACTTTACTCTCAAGAGAAATGGATACACCTTCAAGGGTGGCAACTGTAATAAAGCACTTACAGTACTGATCTATCAATTGTCTCTGAGTGTAGTCTGGGAAAAAATGGTCCTGAGCAGAGACTTAGAGTGTTTCTTTTAATCCTAGGCCTTTAAGCAAACTGTAGAACCTGATCAGACCCCGTATTCTGTAGCATCTGATCTGGGTCTACACTGTTTGCCAAGCCCAACATATGAGCCCACTCACTGTCCAGTGTCCAGACCCTCTTTACACAACACTCTGATATCACAATGATTACAATAGCATGGCTATAAATAACAGTTAGCTAGAATTCCTACACATGACCATTAGCAATGTAAAGCAACTATGATTTGTTATTTTAAGTCAATTCACAAACGAGTGACCCAATAAACAGTTTGTCTTCATGTCAACAAGTCTCTGGAGGTCAGCAAATTCTTTTCTTTAACACTTAACCTGCTGTTCACAACAATCCCTACCTTTGCAAACAGTGTAGATCCAGATCAGATGACTTCTGAAGAAGCCATCTGATCAGGATCTACACTGTTTGACATTCAGTTTGTGACATTTGCAAGAATTAATTACATTAAGTAATCTGATTGGTTCAAAGTCGGAAATGGGTGTGACTAAATTAATTATGCAGCGGCAGTGGCATAAGGTTTAAAAGAAGACCCCATTATAATAGGGGCTAAGTTGATGATAAGTCACAAATACTGTCTTCCTTGTAAAAAATTGTAAAAATTGGCAGAAAATATCTAAATTCTTAATGCATCAAGGAAAATTCAAGAACAGATGAGAATCTATATTTTCGTCATTTTTCAGAGAAATAAAGCTTGACATTCCAAGGGAACTGTTGGCTTGACATTTCATGCTAATTGTCTGTCTAGCACTATTCAGATGAAATGTCAATCCTTATTTTCTCTGAAAAATAAAGGAAAAATACTTTGGTAAAGGCCATCTGGAAGTTATGATTGATGCTTCCGGGGTTATACATGTACAAGCGAAAGTAGCCAAAATTAACCCTTATCTTGCTATTCACGACAACCCCTATCTTTGCAAACAGTGTAAATCCAGATCAGGTGACTTCTGAAGAAGCCATCTGATCAGGATGTACACAGTTTGGTATTCAGTTTATGAATTTGTAGCAATAAATTACATCAAGTAATTTGATTGGTTGATAGACAGAAATGGGTGTGGCTTAGAGGAATATTCAGCAAGATAAGGGTTAAGACTAATTTGTAGAAGGTTTCAGCTATTCTTTCTTTGTGTTTTCTATACCCAGTGTTCCCTTGTAAGTTTGTTTGTATTGGAGTTTAACGGCCCAGTTAACACTATTTTTTGAGCCAATCAGTTAACCTATCCACACTTTTTCTGGGCAGGCTTATACTAAGTGGTTAACCAGTACAGTGCATATTCTTTCGCCAGAAACTGACAACTGCCCTTTTTGAATTAGCGGAAGGGAGAGAATGAACATAGAAAACATTTCATGATCAATCTCCACGAAAGAATGTTGCAGACCCCGGCATGTATCGAACCCACGTCCTCCTGATCACCAGTTAGACGCGCATCTTACTGAGCTACCGAGGCCGGTGTTCTCCAGTGAAAAAACACCTTTGGGATTGCTCAACAACTGTCAAAAAGGTGGTCAGGCTAATACAAGCTTTGGATGTCTACATGTACCTAGCTCTGACAGCTGGTAACGACGTGATGAGGCTTTCTTCTGACCAGGCAGATATTGAAATACCACACATTTAACCCTTATCTTGCTGTTCGCGACAACCCCTATCTTTGGAAACAGTGTAGATCCAGATCAGATGGCTTCTTCAATGGCTTCTGAAGAAGCCATCTGATCAAGATCTACACTGTTTGACATTCAGTTAATGAATTTGTAGGAATAAATTACATCAAGTGATCTGATTGGTTCTAAGTCAGAAATGTGTGTGGCTAAACTGAATATTCTGCAAGAGAAGGGTTAATACATTTTCTCTCTCTATCTCATCAATTCTTTTATCAATTACTATTCTTTCCTGCTGGTATAGACAAATTGCCAAAAAGTGTATTAACCCTTATCTTGCTGAATATTCATTTAAGCCACACCCATTTCTGTCTATCAACCAATCAAATTACTTGATGTAATTTATATCTACAAATTCATAAACTGAATGCCAAACAGTGCAGATCCTGATCAGATGGCTTCTTCAGAAGCCATCTGATCTGGATCTACACTGTTTCCAAAGATAGGGGTTGTCGCGAACAGCAAGATAAGAGTTAATGCAACCACAGTGCAAAATGAGTGAGGATTTGTGTGAGCAACCTTGGCAATCTGTTTTCTCCCCAATCAATATGTCAATTACTATCTTAGCACAAATAGCAGGATCTATGGCAAAAAAGTCCATAAAAACTGCAATAAAATATTTTTTTCTGAACTGTTTAGTCCACTCCAGCAAAAATGTGACCAAAGTTTCCTCAATTTGAGTGACTTTGATCTTTCTAGCTCCAACAATTAAAATAAACAGATCCTAGCAAAAGACTATAAATCAGATAATATGTCAGACTATCTGATTAAATTCTAGAAAAAGGTACACTGGTTGTAGGAAGGAGATAAAATTCTAGAAAAAGCAGAGTATAATTAGTTTTCCAGATTGTAGCAGAGTTGAACATTATTTAGTTTCCATTGACCAGCCTGCTCAAATTTTTTTGTTTTCATCAGTAGAACAAGTCTGTGAAATGAACGCCCCCCCCCCCCCCCCCTAAACCCCACTTTATATAGAGAAAACTGGAGTTTACGGGTGTATACATGATTTTCCTTATTTCTGCCCCAAGACATAGTTTGTGGGTACTCGTTAGAACCGCCTCAATGAGGCGGTTCTAACGAGCACCCGCAACCTAAGCTTGGAGTATAAATAAGAAAAATATGGATTTTCATCAGAAAAGTAGCCATTTTGGTGATGTGAAAAAAAAATGCACTATGTCACGGCT
This sequence comes from Lucinisca nassula, assembly GCA_963580285.1. NCBI lineage: Eukaryota > Metazoa > Mollusca > Bivalvia > Lucinida > Lucinidae > Lucinisca > Lucinisca nassula. The sequence goes on along the minus strand of OY757013.1, from coordinate 21,516,854 downwards.
GTGTTATCGTAATGGTTGTGGTTTTACGGCCCTTCCAAGATTATTTCACTTATTCAGTTGAGCCAAGCGATAATCAGAGGTTGGCAAAAAACCGGAGTGCCCGTAGAAAAACCACACAGAACTTAGCGTCTCACACGTGACCCCAGCCAGGCTTGAACCAACAGCGGCTTACTCATGTGTCGTCAGTTTCGGCTCTACGTGGAAGCACCATTCAGCTCAATATATTTCTCCAAGCCACGATAGGCGGGCGAGTTTTGGATTGATATTGTGTATGATAACTGAATAGTCGATTCTATGCTAGTTGAAATCTTACCAAGTCTTTTTGTGGGCATATTTACGTAAAGTCGGAGCCGAAGCGTAAAGTCGACATATTTTGATGGGGCCAAAAATAGACCTTTCCTGATATGACCCTTTATAAAAATTCAGGTTGAAAAAATAAATCTGGAATAAGGACAAAGGAATAAGGAAAAAGAAGAAGGAAACAACTAATCACTCGTTGCAAACAGTGCAGACCCATATCAGATACTGCAGAACAAGACGTCTGAGCAGGGCCTTCACTTTTTGCTTGAAAGTTCAACCAAATTTTAACAATGATTAAATTCTAATCAGCCTGGTACCCCTTAATTCTTAAATGCACCCTTCTGAATGCGGGATGGGACATCCCATTCTGTACAAAATGGGGAAAAAATATTTATTTATTTTTTTTTTTTTTTTCTTTTATTTATTTGTGATTTTTCCTCATTACTAAAACCATTTAGTTACTTATAAACATTCTTACTTTACCTTATTTACTGACCTACCTGCTATTGAATCAACGTTGAAACAACATTTAAAACGTTGTTTCAACGTTGAATCAAAGTTGAGTCAGTGTTGTGTGCCTGCAAGATCACTTGCTTACTTACCTACTCACTTGCTTGCTCGCGTGCTCACACTCACTCACCCACTCAAACCTGTTTCTTTTATTTTCCTCTGTATAGTTAAAAGCCATCTGTATTGTTCTTAGCTTAAGCAACTTCTTTTGAGTGTTTCCAGATTTTTGCCAGCTCTGGTAATAAAATACCCATTCTGACAGTCAAAAGGAGAAAGAAATTGGTTTAGTTTAGAGATTAAAGTCAGATAACAAAATAGAGAAAATTCACAAAAAGTCTGTATTTTGTAAGAGTGAGTCGTTTTATATGCAAATCATAATGGCAGCTTAGTGAACTATTATTATACTGTGAAAGATCGAAGCAGCTTTCTAGCCTATTAGACAGCAAATTAGCTCTGAATTGTTAAAACCCCCAATCACCACAAAAGCAGACAGCATTACCATTATTTTTTTTTTACCTCCCATTACGATAACATACCCATGCGACATATTTCATTTCTCACATCTCCAAAATGGCCGCTTTTCTGATGAAAATACGTGATATACTTACTTATACTGCAAACATAGGTTGTGGGTGCTCGTTAGAACAGCCTCATTGAGGCAGTTCTAAAGAGTATCCACAACCTATGCCTTGGAGCAGAAATAAGAAAAATAATATATACCCCCATAAATCCCAGTTTTCTCTATTTTAAGTGGGGTTTAGGGGGTGTTCATTTCAGGCGTGTTCATGTGATGCTTTTCACAGAAAATCAAGCCTGACAAATGGAGTCAATGAGTACCCATGACCTACGTCTTAGAGCAGAATATTGCAGCCATCCTGGTTATGTGGCTCCAAACCCACAAATAAACTTTCATTGCACCATATCATAATATATCATATGAGAGTGTTATAAATAACGCCATGTTAAAAAAAAAAAAAAAGACTAGTGGATTAAATATCCAAATTAGTTATATACGCCCCGTTACATTACATGTACGACGTCACGTTTACTAATGACGGAATATTCACATTTTTGTTAAACAAGTGTGAATAAAATGTGTTTTAAATGTCATATGATAAATAGAATCTTGCATTCGTGCTCATGTATTATTGAATTTATTAAACTCGTTGCGGAAAAGGGTTAAAATGCTCGGCAATGCCTCACATTTTATCCCTTTTCCTCAACTTGTTTAATAAATTCAATAATACATGAACACTCATGTAAGATCCTCTATATATATTATAGGCTCCACATGTAATCTGGTTTCAATCAGCACAGTAGTAATAGACATTTTTCACGAAGACCGAATTAGGACTTCGAAGATCGAGAACGGAGTTTACATGCTGGGATGTTCTCAACCATACCTTTAAGTATAAGTTAGCTGTAACAAAAGGCGTATCTAGCAAAACGAATAAAGCAATGTATTTTGCCCAAACTGACAGTTTTGAATTCACATGAGACGAAGTCTCCAGATACTTGCCTAAGGCACAGTCTTCAGCGAACTGACCTGAGGCAAAGTTTCCACTGGACTCAACTTAAGCCTCACCAACTAGTCCTGAGGTGATTATCCAGACTCCTTATCGAGTAGAAGTCTCCAGGGAAGTGACAAAAAGCGGGGTCTGCAGGGAAGTATTATGAGGCGTAGTCCGCGGGGGAACTCACCTCAGACGAAGTCTCTAGGGAACTCCATTACGAAAACACGCCTATTTAAATACACTGCAAATGTTACCACCGAAAAATGTTTTTTTTTTTTTTTCAGATGAAAAATTGTTCCAATTTTCTTATTTCTGCTCAAAATATAGATTGTGGGTACACGTTAGAACCGCCTCTAGGTACGAGGCGGTTCTAACGAGTGCCCACAACCTATATTTTAGCGCAGAAATAAGAAAATTAAGGTTTACCCCTGTAAACCCCAGCTTTACTTTATAAAAGAGGTGTTCAGTGGGATCAAATTTAAACAGGCGTGTTTTCGTGATGTCACATGGGCGAGGGCTTCATTGAACTTTTGTTTAAATTTATATTTAATGTTCCCGTTAACACTATTTCATTCATTTTGAGATTTAACTTCCTTTTTTTTTTTTTTTTTTGAACTTTTATCCGACATTGAGATGAAATGACATCTCAAGTCCTGTCGTAGGCTGAATTGAGTCGTCCGACTCGCACCACTTTGTCTGCAGAAGCTGTGTGCTAAGCGGTTTACCAGTATTCATGTGCCGTCAGTTTCACGTCTGCGCGGAAGCACCATGCAGCCGAATCTATTTCCGACGGGCGGGAGGCTATTCTCTAGGGAACTCAAGGTGAAGTCTCGATGTAAGACGAATGTATCTCCGGAACACGCATAAGCAAGGTCTGAAAGCAATGCACATAAGACATTTATTTATTTATCTATCTTTTTTTTTTTCATTTTTACGTCCCTTACAAGATTATTTCACTCAGGTCGAGCCGATCGTTTAAGTTTAAAGAAAACCGAAGTACTCGGTGGGGGGTGGGGAACAACCTGACCTTCCGTTAGCTGCAGACATGTGACCTTAGCAAGGTTCGAATCAACAGCGGTGAGAGACCTAATGATAAAACTGACAGCAAGCAAAACCTGCAGGCATCTTATTTGAAACGAAGTCTCTAGGGACCTCAAATGAGCGAGGTATGTATAGGGTTCTTTTATTTTGCGAGGTCTCCTGTGAATCCAGCTGAGAAAAAGTAGCATCAGCATCGGAAGTTACGTGAAAGGAAGTTGCTTTGGAATTTACCTAAGTTTTGTTTGTTTGTTTGTTTGATTGATTTGAGGTTTAACGTCCCCGTCAACACTGTAAAGGTCATTTTGGAGAAGTTGTTTCCAATTTTGTGGGACTTTTACGCGACATTGAGATGAAGTGACATCTCAAGCCCTGCCGCCCAATGAAACGAATAGGGTTAATAAGCATAAACGGGTCCGACTCGCACCGTTTTGCCTGGACAGGCTTAGATCCTCTAATCGGTTACCAGTACTCGTGTGTGGGTCGGATTCAGCTCTGCGTGGAAGCAGCATGCAGCCCATCTATTTCTTCAAGCCCCGATGGGCGGGGGGCTTGAATTCGCCAGGGAACTGAAATGAGGCAGAATCTGAAGAGAACTCGTCTAAACGTTTTACAATGGAACTCACCTGATTCGAAAACAAACAAAAATGAACCTGGTTCTCTTTGACCTATTGTTCGTTTGTTTCAGTTATGCTGACTCAACAATAAAACCACTCTGTGACAACAAAATCAATAAAAAAGGGAGAGAAAAAAAGAAGAAAAAATAGAAAGAATGGAATGGAGTTTTGTTTGTTTGTTTGTCAACACTATAAAGGTCACTTTGGAGACGTTGATTCAAATTTTGTCGGATTTTTACCCGACATTGAGATGAAATGACATCTCAAGCCCTGCCACCCAATTGAACCAATAGGGTTATATGCATCACAGGTCCGACTCGCACCTCTTTTCCCGCGCAGGCTATGAACCTCTTAGCAGTTTACAAGTACCCATGTGCGGTCAATTTCAGCTCTGCGTGGCAGCATCATGTAGCCCAATCCATTTCTTCAAGCCTCGATGGGCGGGGGCCAAATTTGAATGAAGCAGTCGAATGTATACATGTTTTACACGGCGGTGGAAAAATCCATTTTCTATCGTGCAATAAACCAGTGAAGCATGCTACAAAATACCATTATTATTTGCTGTGTTTTACTAACATTCTTCGGTCGCCGGCTGACTTTTATTCACTATGAAAGGAAGCATATATTCTCTCCTTTATGATTACGATCCTAGAAAACAAACAGCAAATACATATCACAGAAAAAGTGCTAACAGCGAAGATTCTGCACATATTGTGATGATAAGTATACTGATCTTTCATCTTGTCGACCGGACAGGTCACCATTACGAAATACATCTATGCAAATATAGCCTAAATGTTAACACCCAAACCCGAACGTTTTCAGATGCAAAATTTCAATGTTTTCCCTATTTTGGCGCAAAACACAAACTTTGAGTACTTTTTTAAACCGCCTCGATTAAGCGATTCTCCCGTGTATCTTCAGCAAAAAAAAAAAAATAAATAAAAAAAGAATAATAAGGTTTACTCACGTAAATACGGAACCCGGGAAGGGACATGATTTTTTTTATTTTTTAGAGTTGTGCGCATAAGATAATATCTTGTGCGGACAACATATCTTGTTCGGACAACATATTATCTTGTGCGCACAAGATATTATCTTGTGCGGACAACATTTTATCTTGTCCGCACAACATATTATAATGCTTGTGCGGACAACATATTATCTTGTGCAGAGAAGATATTATCTTGTCCGCACAAGATGTTAAGTTGTGCGAACAAGATATCTTGTCCGCACAAGATGTTAAGTTGTGCGAACAAGATATTATCTTATCTGCACAACATAGATCTTGTGCGGACAAGATATTATCTTATTAGCACAACTTAATATCTTGTGCGCACAAGATATTATCTTGTCCACACAAGATAATATCTTGTCCACACAAGATAATATCTTGTGCGAACAAGATAATATCTTGTCCGCACAAGATAATATCTTGTTCGCACAACTTCCCAAGATCTATGTTGTGCAAACAAGATATGTTGTGCGAACAAGATATTATCTTGTGCGCACAAGATTATATGTTGTCCGCACAAGATAAATTATGTTGTCCGCACAAGATAATATCTTGTGCGGACAACATATTATCTTGTCCGCACAAGATAATATCTTGTTCGCACAACTTAATATCCTGTTCGCACAACATATTAAAAAAAAACATGTCCTTTCCCGGGTTCCGCACGTAAACCCCCAGTTTATATTTTCTTGTCACCTGGGATCATTTATTTCATTGCGGAGTTTTGAACATATTTGAGGGTCATTGATGACACTTGTTTGTAGGGTTTAGGTCTAAACATTAACCCTTAAGATGCCAGTCACAACAACTGTCGTATGCTCTGTCGTACGTTGGTTACTTCTCAGGTTGACGATCGGCTCTTCGTTAGGAAAATAATCTTGAAAGGGCCGTAGAAATAATAATGAAACAATTCGTCAGTGACTTTTATTCAGCTGGATACACATTTAAGATATAGGAACATATAACGTTGAGATGATCCCAGCTGATAAAGTCCATTTCCATCTCCTACGTCCTTTCTCCGTCCTAGTGAAAAATGTCTAATAGTAGAGAAGAGAAAGGCATCCAGGACAAAGCTCAGTAAATGGCCTTGACCTTTGGAATTGTTCACTTTCATTAACCATTTTAGTACCAAATGGAATCTTCCTCCTTATATACAGCATGAGTTCATTTCAAAATTTAGGGGTGTCAGGTTGTGTTTTCTTCAAAATTTATTTGGAAAATGACTGAACTTTTAGCAAACAGTGTAGGCCCTGATCAGATGCTGCGTTCTGCAGCGTCTGATCTGGGCCTGCACTGTTTGCCAGGGTACCCGTTTTGGGGTTTCTGGTACTAAAATGGTTTAAGTAACAATTCTGATGGCTAAAATTAAATAGAATCTGAAAAATCCACTGTTTTGCCTTTTTAAATACAAATACCTCAGTGACCAAGTTTGCCATAGACATAAAAAAAAAGGTCATGGTTACCAAAAGGTCATCATCTGATCAAACTTGATAGGGCCTGAGCCCCAAGTCTCTAATGCTTCATATTAAGTTTCAAGGTCATCAGCCATTTGGTTCCTGAGATAAGGATTTTCAAAGGTTTATACCATACATGGGTATGGCTGTCATCCTGGTCATGTGACCCAGGTCCTATAGTCCCATCCGATAGAGGCTCCACATTTAATTTAATTTCAACTAGAGCTGTCAGAGGATCTGACTATAGCCCCGCTTCAGCGCTGTCAGAGAAGAAAGTTATTTAAGCTGCAGAGAAAACAGTTATGAACAAGAAATAACTGTTGAAAATTTTACATTATCTGGAAAAACTCTAAGAGTTGTGAGCCCTTGTCCCTCATTTCAATGAGCATGATACATTACCAGAATGTCCATGTTTATACTAAATTTCATCTTCCATTTTTCAATGTTCAAAGGGTAATAACTCCTAAAGTAGGCAAATCAGAGTCAGGGTTCCTGCGCTCTGCACATTGTCTCATGGTGCTTTACACTTGTGTGAAGTGTCATGAAAATATCTCAAATGGTTTGTGAGTTATGGAGCCGACACAGTCAAAATTGCCTTTTTAAATGTTCAAAGGGCAATAACTCCTAAAGTAGGCAAACCAGAGTTATTGTTCCTGCACTCTGCACATCATCTCAAGGTGCTTTTCATTTATTTGAAGTTTCATGAAAATATCAGAAAAGGTTATGGAGCGGACATAGTTAAAATTGCCATTTTTTAATATTCAAAAGCCTATAACTGAAAAAGTAGACAATCCAGAGTTTGGGTTCCTGCGCTCTGCACACGTAATATGGTGCTTTACATTTGTGTGAAGTTTCATAAAATTATCTCAAACGGTTTTTGAGTTATCGAGCAAAGACGGCTAAAATTGATATTTTTCAATATTCAAAGGGAAATAACTGAAAAATTAGGCAATCCAGAGTTATGGTTCCTGCACTCTGCACACCATCTCATGGTGTTTAATGTTTGTGTGAAGTTTCATGAAAATATGTGAATGGGTTTTAAAGTTATGGAGCGGACACGAAAATTGTTAACAGACACAGGCAGACACACAGACAGACACACAGAAAATACGAAAACCAGAGTTATGGTTCTTGCGCTCTGCACATTGTCTCATAGTGCTTAACATTTGTGTGAAGTTTCATGAAATTATCTCAAACGGTTTTCGAGTTATGAAGCGGACACTGTTAAAATTGCCATTTTTCAATGTTCAAAGGGCAATAACTCCAAAAATAAGCAATGCAGAGTTATGGTTCCTGCGCTCTGCACATCGTCTCATAGTGCTTAACATTTGTGTGAAGTTTCCTAAAAATATCTCAAACGGTTTTCGAGTTATGAAGCGGACACAATTAAAATTGCCATTTTTCAATGTTCAAAGGGCAATAACTCCAAAAGTAGGCAATCCACAGTTATAATTCCTTCACTCTGCACATTGTCTTATGGTGTTTAACATTTGTGTGAAGTTTCATGAAAATATGTTAAGCAGATACAAAGTTATGGAGCCAACACAAATTAACGGAATCACGGAATTACGGAATTACGGAAAATGTTCAAAGGGCAATAACTCCAAAAGTAGGCAATCCACAGTTATAAATCCTTCGCTCTGCACATTGTCTTATGGTGTTTAACATTTGTGTGAAGTTTCATGAAAATATGTTAAGCAGATACAAAGTTATGGAGCCAACAATCACGGAATGACAGAAGGACATAGCAAATCCAATATAGCCCCACTTTTTCAAAGCGGGGCTATAATAAGCCAAGTCAATCAGCCAAGTAAGAGAAAAGTACTGAAACTAAGACATCCAGAACAATGGTCAGTAAATGATAACATTGGAATTGAAAATCTTTCATTCAGCTGATTGCAAACAGCAATTCTTATGTCGTAAGTTACAACAGAATCTGAAAATTCCACTGTTTTTCCATTTCCCATACAAGGCAGAATCTGAAACAAGAGGCCCATGGGCCACTATGCCTACCAGAGCTCATTTGGGCACTGCCCACTGGCAGCCATGTATTTTAACAAGATATGATTTTATTCTACCGATTATAAAGTCTACCCAACAAACCCCATTTCCCAAAATGAGCACCCATGTGGACACTGTATCTGAAATATTAGGCATTTTAGTGGAAGTGGAGGAGGTGGAACATGGACTGTTTGCTAATGTCATAAGGAACATGAACATATTTTTGGTTTAGGGGTGGGGACCTGTAAGGTTCCTGAGATATAAGACCTTTTGAGCAGAAGAGGGGTTGGGGCATGGCCACAGCTGATCCAAGGAAAGCTCAAGATTGTTGTCACTGAATGTGTTTTATCATAAGGACCAATAAATATAGTTTAGGGGTGGGGATCTGAACAGTTTCTGATATAAATATATGGCTCTCTATGAATAGGAGGGGTGGGGCATGACCCAGAGCACCCAGGGGGACCACCATGTTGGTGTCACTGAATGAGTCTCATCATAAGGAACATGAATATATATGATCTAGGGGTAGAGCTCTGAGCATTTTCTCAGATACCGTATTCGCTCTAATTACCGCACCGTGCCCTTAGTTTTTTCAAAATTGTGTCAAAAAATCATGGTGAAAAATCTACCTAATTAGTGCACACTTGATACGAAAAAAAAATAGCTTCCAAGATGATACATACTGATATTTAATGGGATGGGAAAGGATACTTAAGTATTGCCTTCACTGTTGAAGAAATAACGGCAGGTTTTTTTATAGATTTATTGTTAGAGCTTCAAGGGGAGGTTACTGTAAAGTGTGTGCTTATGCATTTCCTTTTCAAAAATAGCGTTGGCGTGCGCTTATAGGAGCATGTGCGGTAATTAGGGCGAATACGGTATATGACCTTTTGTGAAGTGGAGGGGTGGGGCATGGTCCCGGCGTACCCCTGCAGACACCTAGGTTGCTGTCACTGAATGTGCCTAATCATAAAGAACATGAATATATATATGGGTGAGGGGTGGGGCTCTGAACAGTTTCTCAGGTAGTTTCTCAGAATGTGTCTTATCATAAGGAACAAGAATATATATGGTTTAGGGGTGGGGATCTGAACAGTTTCTGAGATATATAGCTTTTTATGAAGTGGAGGGGTCGGGCATGATCCAGGGCACCCTGGGGGACCACCATGTTGGTGTCACTGAATGTGTCTCATCATAAGGAACATGAATATATATGGTCTTGGGGTAGAGCTCTGAGCATTTTCTCAGATATATGACCTTCTGTCAAGTGGAGGGGTGGGGCATGGTCCCGGCGCACCCCTGCAGACACCTAGGTTGCTGTCACTGAATGTGTCTTATCATAAGGAACAAGAATATATATGGTTTAGGGGTGGGGATCTGTAAGGTTTTTCAAGATATTGGGCCTTTTATGAAGTGGAGCGGTGATGCCAGACACCGAGGACAACTGCCTATCCTATAAGCTCCCCCAGAGCCTTCGGCTCTGGTGAGCTAAAAAAAATACACAGTTTTGGCCTTTCCTCATACAAATGCGTGACCAAATTGACCTTGATGTAAATAGGTCAAGGTCAAAGATCATTATTTAAACAAACTTTGTAGGGCCCAAGTCCTCAATGCTGCATACCAAGTTTCAAGGTAAGTGGCCATTTGGTTCCTAAGAAGAAAATTTTCAAAAGTTTCTATGTACCATAGCTGGGCACGATGGTCATCTTGGTCAGGTGACCCCATTCTTTTGAACAAACTTTTCCGCCTTCCCATGGAGGCTTCACATGTAATTTGGTATCAATTGGCCTAGCACTTTCAGAGGAGTTGCTGCTTGAAAATATTGACGACGCAGATAATGACGACAGCGACAGACGACGGACCACTGGCTTTCTTATATGCTACACCTGATAATGTATACCTCTGTAATTCCATGTGTTCTCTATATAGATTGGGGTTTACAGGGGGATGTGTATTACACAGACTTGCCTATTGTATACTAATGGACTCTCCATTCCTATATGATGGAGTGAGTGTTTTGAGTTTTACGACCCACCAACAGCTAAGGTCATACGGAGACGGGTCCTCAGTTTAAAGAACCATCTGAAAGTCTGGAGAAGCCCGGGATCGATCCTGCGACCCCTTGTTTACAAGGCAAGTAGCGTAACCACTACACCACGGAGGCTTCTCCCGATATGTTGGACAAGTCCATTTGTCATATAAGGGGTGTCAGGCCTATTTTTTCGTTTTTATTCTATTTTTGACAGAAAATTCTGTTAGCAAATAGTGCAGGCATTCTGCGGTGTCTGATCTGAGTCTGCACTGTTTGCCAAGGTACCTCTTTAGGGGTTTCCCGCATACAATGGGTTAATATGTTTGTACGCAAGCAGACCTATGTATGACCAAGGGTTAAACTGTATGCCTTCTTCCGGTTTGCGGCTGGGGCATAAAAATCTTCGTTCGGAACAATACAGTAAAATTCCTATATTAAGACCAATGTTGGGACTGTTCAAAAGTGGTCTTAAAGACCACTTTTGAACAGTACCAAAGGTGGTCTCTTACATTAGGAGACACTGGGTGCAGGAAACACAAAGAAAGAATAACTGAAACCTTCTCAATAAGCTTTCAAAAGCAGATTTAGTCTTAATAGCTGAATTGTACTGTATGTTACATTTTAGAGCAGAACCCCTTTTCAGACAGGGCTGTGTATACAGGGAATCCGAAAGAGAATCCGACAGGATATCACAAATATCGCCTCCCTGGTAAAGCTAGCTTGCAGTTCCTTGCAAAAGTATGATGCTTGATTATGATGAACTTGAAGAGATCAGAGGTAAATTAAATGCTTGATTAATGTATAAGAAACAATCCGAATTTTATTCCCAGCTTCTGTTATCTGAACATCTTACCTTAATTGGTTTCAAGAGAACTAACAGTTGGCAGTCTGGCAACAAGAATATAATTCTGCAGTCCAAACCACAAAATAATGCAAAAAGTTTTCTATACCTTTTTCTAATAGTTCTTAAAGGCATATATTGTGGGTACACATTAGAATTGCCTTAGAGAGGCAATTCTAATGAGTACCCACAATATATTATGCTTTCACAGGTAGACAGGAAAATTTATTTACAAAATTCCTCCCTTAGCCAGATACACATAATATCTCTTAGTTCAATTTGCTGTAATTCAGATCAGATTGTTTGTATTCTGATGTAGTAGAAGATTATGATAAAAACAGTAGAGGAAGAATTTTACTGCACCATCATTTTGCTTTTGGTTTGGTTTGGGGTTTCAGGGCCCAGTCAACACTATTAAGGTCATGGCGGCTTATCCATTCTGCACTGTTTGCTTAGGTCTATCTGTCCCTATACTTGGGATCATTACGCTATTTTCATATTAGTTGTGTGATCTCAAACTGAAAATATTGTCAGCAAAAAGCTATGTCTCCCAACCTTTAATATGACCCAAACATCCATTTGACCTTAAAAAAGAGGTCAAGAGCCACAAACTGAATCCAAGGCTTTGTTATGTTGGCATGATTCATATGGTGTCTAGGTTCAAGAGATGTAAAACTAGAACAGATGTGGCCAAGTGGGTAAGAGCACTGACTCATAATCACAAGGTCTCCTACCCTTGTAGGTTTGAGCCTGGCTCAGGTCACGTGAGATGCCAAGATCTGCAACAGAAGGTCAGGTGGTTTTTCTCCGGGTACTCGGGTTTTAATTAGCCCACCTCTGATTAACGATCAGCTCGACATGAGTGAAATAATCTTGAAAGGGCCGTAAAACCGAAACCAAAGAAAGAAAAAAAAAACCTCGAACAATCTTTGAACCAAAAAAAACAAGGTGAAGGTCACTAAAATCTTACTTCAAACAGGCTATGCCTTCCATATCGGTGGCAAAAACTGGATCTGCACAAAAAATAATGTTTCCCCTCCGTTCATGGGGGGACATTATCAGTGCCGAGAAGACACCATTACCTAGCCATAGTAAATAAACCAACTCAAATTTCACTGCATATAAAGAAAAATAAAAATAGAAAAAAAAATGGATTACAAACAGAAAAAGAAGTATCTGATGCATAGATTCTGATATTATCATTGGCACCTCATCTTACGTCCATTAACCTAATGAAATGTCTGGAAAAACAGTCTACAATTGCCCTGGGATTACTATCACACTGCTATAATACGTAGGCTGGCCAAAAGAAAATGATGGGTAAGCATGTAACAGGACAACACACATTCTTTACTCTCTCCATTTAAACTGGCCTGTCTCCATGGCTTCTAACTCCACGACATTTTATCTGCACATATTAACCCTTATCTTGCTGAATATTCATTTAAACCACAACCATTTCTGTCTATCAACCAGTCAAATTACTTGATGTAATTTATTGCTACAAATTCATAAACTGAATGCCAAACAGTGTAGATCCTGATCAGATGGCTTCTTCAGAAGCCATCTGATCTGGATCTACACTGTTTGCAAAGATAGGGGTTGTCATGAACAGCAAGATAAGGGTTAACTCCCATAGCTGGCATAAACTCATAGCTGCCTGATCGATAATTAAGCCAAACCAGTGAGAAACCCTTTGCTAACCCTTAAGATGCCAATCACAACAACTGTCATCTGCTTTGTTGTCTGCTGATTACTTTTAAAGTCATTATTCTGATTCTCCATGTCACCCTATTGATGCTGTTCTGACTTTCTGTTTGGGAAGATATGTTGTATGAAGAATTTCAAGATGGCCTCCATGGACACCACCATATTAAAACAGAACTATTTTAGCAATTCTGGCTCTGCATGTTGTCCCAATGCTTCCCATCAAGTTCCAGCTCAATCCAACCCTCAGTTCCAGAAAAGGAATGTTGTTTGAAGAATTTCAAGATGGCCATCAAGGCAGCCATCTTTAATATGAGAACAGAACAATTTTAGCAATGATACTCTGATGCCTCACATCAAATTACAGCTCTATCCAACTTTCGGTTCAGAGGGAGCTGTTGTTTAAAAGAATTTCAAGATGGCCACCATGGCAAGGGAATGCATGGAACTATTTTAACAATCCTGAATCTCCGTGCTGCCCCAGTGCTGTCCAGTTTCAGTTCAATCCAACTCTCGGTTTTGGAGATGTCATTTGAAGAATTTCAAGACGGCCACCCTGGCGATTTTAGCAATCCTGAATCTCCATGATGCCTTCCATCAAGTTTCAGCTCATTCAACTTTCAATTCCGGAGGAGATGTCATTTAAAGAATTTCAAGATGGTAGGCATGGCGGCCAGCTTGGATATCGGAATGCAACGATTTAAGCAATTCTCGATCTCTATGTTGTCCAAATACCTCCTACCAAGTATCACCTCATTCTGGCTTATGGTACTGGAGGAGATGTCGAAAATGTAAAAAGCTGATGACGGATGGACAGACGACTGTCAAATGGCCTTGGCATAAGCTGACCTGGAGCTCCAGGTGAGCTAATGACAAACAGTAAAGATCCAGAGCAGATCTAGGAGTCATCTGAATATGAGAACAGAATGATTTTAACAATTCTGAATCTGAATGTTGCCCCAGTGCCTCCCATCGAGTTACAGCTCAATCCGACTTTCTGTTGGGAAGGAGCTGTCATTTAAAAGAATTTCAGGATGGCCTCCATGGCAGCCATATTGAATAAAGGGAATGGAAATATTTTAGTAATCCTGAATCTATTTGTTGCTCCGGTGTTGTCAATCAAGTTTAAGCTCAATCTGACCCTCAGTTTGGGAGATGTCATTTGCTGAATTTCAAGAGGGCCACCATGGCTGCCATCTTGGTTATCAGAACAAAACTATTTTAGCAATCCTGAATCTCCATGATGCCCCCCACTAAGGTTCAGCTCAATTTGACTTTAGATTCTAGAGATGTCATTTGAAGAATTTCAAGATGGCCACCATGGCAGCCATCTTGGATATTGGAATGCGAGGATTTTAGCTATTCTCAATCTCCATGCCATCCAAATGCCACCTACCAAATTTCATTCTGGCTTATGGTTCTGGAGGAGATGTGGAAAATGTGGAAAGCTAATGATGGATGGACAGATGACTGTCAAATGGCCATGGCATAAACAGACATGCTCCAGGTGGGCTAATGACAAAAAGTGATCCAGGCGAGATGTAGGAGCCATCTGATCTGGATCAATACTGTTTGCAAAGGTAGATCAAATCCTAGTTCAAAACCCTAGACTTTCTGAACCTTAAACCCCTAATATACTAGTGGATTCTTCCATTGCCATATGTGAGAAAGTCAATTTGTCATATAAGGGATGTCAGGCCAATTTTTCGTTTTTTATTCTATTTTTGATGGAAAATTATGTTAGCAAATGGTGCATGCCCTGATCAGATGCTGCATTCTGCGGCATCTGATCTGGGCCTGCTCTGTTTGCCAAGGTACCCCTTTAGGGGTTTCCCACATGCAATGGGTTTAAGCATCATTATAAATGTATGTTGTATGAACTCATTAGGGTGTGGCAATTTTAATGGGTACACACAGCATATATTTGCAAGATAAAAGAAGAAAATATCCCTACATTATCCCTATATCATATTTGGAGGAATTGCCTGTGAACTCAAAATGGGGTTCAAACCACTGAAGTTCTGCTGTACATGGTTAACCAGTAGTCACCAGAAACTGACAACTGCCCTTCTTGAATATGTGGGAAAGAAAAAAAATCACGATCAATTTGCACAATCTAGCACCTGGCAGGGAATGAGCCGCCAACTTTCTGATCACCACTTGGGTGTGCATCTGACTGAGGCACTGAGGCCAGAAGAAACATTTCTGTCTGCTCCAGTTCAAACAGCTTCAAAACAAGTTATTGTAGGGGTCCGCACACAGTGACTTTTGTTCTTGGAATCATTTACTTGCCATTGGCTGAGTTACATCAAAAGTTACCAATATCTACCAGAGATAGATCAGAATTATCAAGGGAAATCTGTGTAAAACACAGATTTCCCTTGATAATTCTGATCTATCTTGTCATTCACACTACATGCTCTCTGAAGATGTATTTCAGCATGTTTAACCCTTATCTTGCTGAATATTCATATAAGCCACACCCATTTCTGACTTTGAACCAATCAAATTACTTGATGTAATTTATTGCTACAAATTCATAAACTGAATGCCAAACAGTGTAGATCCTGATCAGATGGCTTCTTCAGAAGCCATCTGATCTGGATCTACACTGTTTTCAAAGATAGGGGTTGTCGTGAACAGCAAGATAAGGGTTAACACATTTTCTTAGTCCTTATATATTGCAGAAGTCCATTTCAAAATTTAGAGGTGTCAGATTGTGCTTTCTGTAAAAAATTTATTTTGAAAATGGCTGAACTTTTTGCAAGCAGTGTTCATGTTCTGCCGTGTCTGATCTGGGCCTGTATGGTTTGACAGTATCCCCTTTTAGTTGTTTGATTTGAGGTTTTAAACCATTTAACGTCCCCATCAACACTATTCAGGTCATTTTGGAGATGTTGCTTCCAATTTTGTGGGACGTTTACCCGACACCCAGATTAAATGACATCTCAAGCCCTGTCGCCCAATGAAACCAATGGGTTATATGCATGTACAGTCCTTGGTGACTTTTACCTGGGCAGGCTTAGACCTCCTAGGAGGTTTACCAGTACTCATGTGCGGCTGGTTTCAGCTCTGCGTAGAAGCATCATGCAGCCCAATCTGTTTCTCCCAGCCCGGTGGGCAGGGGACAATCCCGTTTTGTACCCAATGGAATCTTCCTTCTTATATATAGCAGGAGTCCATTTCAAAATTAAGGACTGTCAAGTTGTGTTTTCTTCAAAATCTATTTTGGAAAATGGCTGAATTTTTTGTGAACAGTGTAGGCCCTGATCAGATGCCACATTCCGTGGTCTCTGATCAGGGCTTGCACTGTTTGCCAATTACCCGTTTTGGGTTTCTGGTACAAAATGGGTTAAACTGCTGATCAAGATATTTGCATACATAATTTTCGAATATTTTTTTTCTTATTTTTCAGAGAAAAAAGGCTTCACATTGCCTTGTGATTGTCTGCTGGGCAGAAAATTCACACATTACGATAACTCACCCGTGCGACATAGTGCATTTTTCACATCTCCAAAATGGCTACATTTCTGATGAAAAGTGGTGATATTTTTCTAACAAATACTGCAAACATAGGTTGTGGGTGCTCGTTAGAACCGCCTCATTGAGGCGGTTCTAACGAGTACCCACAACCTATGTCTTGGAGCAAAAATAAGAAAAATAATGTTTACCCCCTTAAACCCCAGTTTTCTCTATATAAAGTGGGGTTTAGGGGGGTCCTCATTTCACGGACTTGTTCACGTGATGTGAAATTTCATGACTTATTTTCTTGGGAAACAAGAGCTGTCATCTGACAGCATAGCTCAGGTGCAGCGGTGGGAAAACTGCTGAATCATATCTTATCATCACACCAAATGTAAACCAAATCCATCAAACAGTTTGGAACATATGAGTGTTAAAGTTTCAATCCAAAACTTTAACATAAATTATCAAAACAGAATTTAGGCGATTCTAGCAAGTACCTACAACCTATGTCTTGGAGCAGAAATAAGAACTGTATACCATAGTTTTCTCTATACACATGTATAAAGTGGGATTTATCGGGGTGTTATTTATACAGACTTGATGTGAAACTTTTGTTGTGTGCTTCATGTATTAAGCATGCAAGCCCACTGGCATTATGTATTTTCTATTTAATTGGTTTGTAGACAGACTGCAACTGTAGCATTTTCTTCAGATAACAGAATGCAAACACCCACATACCTCTAGAGACTTTCTGAATGTCTAATCTCTCTTTGTATGTTGTGGCTTTCTCGCGGGGAAACCCCAAAAGGGGTACCATAGCAAACAGTGCAGGCCCAGATCAGACGCCGCAGAATGCGGCGTCTGATCAGAGCCTGCACTATTTGCTAACACAATTTTCCATCAAAAATAGAATAAGAACAAGCAAATTCGTTGAATTGATATCCCCCGCCGAATGGGTTTTTCGTGTAGAATGGCAAGAAAATATATCTCGCCAAAATTGAGGATGGTTCTAAGAAGCAAACTAGAGACAATGAGGAAGGGCCCCGCTGAACATTTACTCCCTGGATGAGAGGCTGTACCCTGACCTACTGACCTAATTATCAGTAGAGATTAACTTGTCTGTCAAAGTTGAGGTTTATTTACCTGTTATGTGGTTTCAAGGATACCAAAATAAAATTCGTGAATATTAAAAAAACCCGATATAATCACCGAATAGACAAAATTCCTGAATTTCAATCATTTAAGGGGAAATAACTCTGGATAAAAAAGTCAATCCAGGTAAATCCAAAAAAAAAATTGCGCGTGCATCACGGCAGCATAATAATACATATTTATTTCAAGTTTCATTTTATTCCATGCTAAAGGTGCTGAGAAGCGGTTCCAGACAAAGTGAGACGACGAAAAATCCAGAATTTTAATCATTTAAGGGGCCATAACTCTGGGTGTAAAAAGTCAATCCGAAAAAAATTTGTGCATGCATCACCACAGCATAATAATACATATTTATTTCAAGTTTCATATAATTCCATGCAATAGTTGCTGAGAAACAGTTCCCGACAAAAAAGTGAGACGACGAAAAATCCAGGATTACAATCATTTAAGGGGCCATAACTCTGGATGTAAAAAGTAATCCGGAAAAAAAATGCCCGTGCATCACCACAGCATAATAATACATATTTATTTCAAGTTTCATTTAATTCCATGCAATAGTTGCTGAGAAACGGTTCCGGACAAAGTGAGACGACGAAAAATCAAGAATTTCGATCATTTAAGGGGCCATAACTCTGGATGTAAAAAGTCAATCCAGAAAAAAATTGCGCGTGCATCACCGCAGCATAATAATACATATTTATTTCACGTTTCATTTAATTCCATGCAATAGTTGCTGAGAAACAGTTCCGGACAAAGTGAGATGACGAAAAAATCCAGAATTTCAATCATTTAAGGGGCCATAACTCTGGATGTAAAAAGTCAATCCGAAAAAAAAATTGCGCGTGCATCACTGCAGCATAATAATACATATTTATTTCAATTTTCATTTAATTCCATGCAATAGTTGCTGAGAAACGGTTCCGGACAAAGTGAGACGACGAAAAATCCAGAATTTCAATCATTCAAGGGGCCATAACTCTGGATGTAAAAAGTCAATCCGAAAAAAAATTGCGCGTGCATCACCACAGCATAATAATACATATTTATTTCAAGTTTCATTGAATTCCATGCAATAGTTGCTGAGAAACGGTTCCGGACAAAAAAGTGTGACGGACGGACGGACGGACGGATGGACGGAAGGACGGACGGACGGACAGACGGACGGACGGACGAACGGACGGACGGACAACGCCAAAACTATATCCCTCCGCCTTCGGCGGGGGATAACAAAAAACTAGGCCTACCACCCCTTATATGACAAATAGACTTACCCAACTTATAGCAATGGAAGAGTCCACTAGCATGCTCAAGATTCAGGATCTACATTGTTTGTCATTCAGTTTATGAATTTGTTGCAATAATTTGCATCAAGTAATCTGATTGGTTGATAATCAGTAGCGGGTGTGACATACTTAATATTCAGCAGGACAAGGGCTAAGTTTGGTGGTGCCCACTCCTGTCCACATGGCAAATCTGCTTAGATTTGCATGATTATTGCTGCAGAAGACAGGGACATGTTAAACCCCTATTACACCTTATAAGAATCTTATATGGGTGTGAGGGGTGGATTGAAAAATCCGTCCCGAGGAACACTGTCAGGCATCACGAGGCTTGCCGAGTGATGCCGGACAGTGATCCCGAGGGACGGATTTTTCTATCCACCCCTCACACCCATATTGGATTCTTTTTCTTGCATACCTTCCATTTCTATTGCGAATTTTTAATGCTGCTGTCACTTCGGTTACCGACGTCCACCATTTTGTGATGACACAACAGGAATGTTTAGTGACGCCACTCATGACGCCGCCGCGCATGAGGTTGTAATCAACCAGTGCACTTATCAAACACGCGATTAAATTCGATTTGGGGTCGGAACACCAGGGTCAGAACATAAATTTCCATCCCAGGGTAAAATCACGGATTTCCTTGTCTGGTGTGCAAGAAAACTCTTTCTCACTGCCTTCTGAAAATTGTTGCTGTCTGTTTACAAATGTCATGGTTGGGCTTGGACAAGAACGGAGCTCCAGATTTTCAAGCCTGCTAAAAAATTCTTTACGTTTATCCCATCTTGCAATTGGATAGAGTGACAATGTACTTAAAATGAGAAGGACATAGTTTAAACGTGATGGACATTCTCTGAACTTAACTGCCGGTACCAAACTTCGATCCCATTAAAACATGGTATGATGTAGTGCAGTCAGGTATCAACTAGCAAGACGGGTGGAAAGTAACAAATCTGTTTGGAGATGGACTTATTGAGGATTTCTTATGAACGTACAAAGATCATATTAAAGACATTTAACAATTTTTTTAGGATGGGGAAGATCTAGTCTGGGTTGACTATTGTCAATTTTGGTATCTGGGGGTGCAGCAAGCCTATAACCTGACTATGCAAAAGTTATGGCACACTTCTTAACACCTGGAAGATCATGAAAAATAATTTCAGTATAATTGGTTTGAAATTATGACTAAGCAGTCTCTATCCTTGAATCTACAATGCAATTTTCTCAAGAAATTTTGTAGTATTCTACCTGCATCTTACACATGAAAAATTAATCAAAACACTTCAGTTTTATATCAGACTCTGCAGAATTTCATTCAGTGCAGGTAATGGTAGGCAGTAGGTAAGCCAAAATTATATCTGGGTTTATAATAAATAGAGGATCTTACACCAGTGGTCATTTCATATGAAATTTATGAAACGAGCCTTTGGCGAGGTTCATAAATTTTATATGAAATGAACACGAGTGTAAGATTCTGTTTATCATATGACCACTTTAAATTGGACTTTATCGCCTTTAAATTTGACAATTTTATCTACAACAAGAAAGCAGTCTGAAGGACAGCAAAATCCCCCGCCGCACTTTGTATCAAGGCTCAACCTTGTGATCTTCACCTGTGACCTTGACCTTATGTTGGCATGGTTTATTTATGGTTCTGCACATCAGCTCACTGTGGGGTATATTTCATAAAAGTTTAATGAAAATCATTCCAGGGGTAAAGGAGATATGGAACGGACACAAAATTCAAAGTTTCAAACTCGTGACCTCCAACCAAGACAATGACCTTAAGTCGGCATGGTTCATTTATGGGTTCTGCACACCAGCTCACTGAGACGAATAATCGACCAAGGTTTAATGAAAATCTATCAAAGGGTTCAGGAGATATTGAGCGGACAAGAAAGTGTTACGGACAGACAGACAGACAGATGGACGGATGGATGGATGGACTGACAGATGGATGGACAGACATGGGTTCTGCACATCAGCTCATTGAGAAGAATATTTGACCAAAGTTTAATGAAAATCCTTCCAAGGGTAAAGGAGATATGGAACATATACAGAATTCGAAGTTTCAAACTCGTGACCTTCAACCATGACCTTGACCTTTAGTCGGCATGGTTCATTTATGGGTTCTGCACACCAGATCACTGAGACGAATAATTGAGCAAAGTTTAATGAAAATCTATCCAAGGGTTCAGGAGATATGGAGCGGACAAGAAAGAGTTACGGACAGACAGACAGACAGACAGACGGATGGACAGACTAAAATAGGGACGGATGGTCATGGGTTCTGCATATCAGCTCACTGAGAAGAATATTTGACGAAAGTTTAATGAAAATCCTTCCAAGGGTAAAGGAGTTATGGAACGGACACAAAATTCCAATTATCAAACTCATGACCTTCAACTGTGACCTTGACCTTGAGTCAGCATGGTTCATTTATGGGTTCTGCACACCAGCTCACTGAGACGAATAATTGAGCAAAGTTTAATGAAAATCTATCAAAGGGTTAAGGAGATATGGAGCGGACAAGAAAGTGTTACGGACAGATGAACGGACGTTCTCACGGATGTATACTTATGTGGCTATTTTTCGCAGGATAGATACTTAAGTGGCTACTTTTAGCCACAGAAAAGAAGTATTTTCGGTGTCTAACGGAATAAATCCCATTGACTTACATTGATTCTGTCCATTTACATAGCCACCTAACTATACGGACAGAAGGACAGACGAAGGCCATTCCTATAATCCCCGCTCCGCTTCCCGGCGGGGGATTAATAAAAAGCATGGTTGACATGGACGTCATCATGACGTTACTTAATCCCGCCAAAGTGTTATTACACGTGTGGTCATACAATTTTTATTACATGACACTATCCACTGTTTATCAACGATGTCATATGTTAAGGGTAGGTATGCATTTGTATAAAAGATGTGACCAAGAACAAGATGGGACAATGTGACCCAGATCAAGTTAGCATGTCTGTGTAAAGCACACTGTTGTAACTACAGTGGAACTTCAATGGCTCAAACCGCTTTAGAACCATGAAAATTTGTTGGAGACAGCAGTAGTTCGAGCCATAGAGGGTTACTATTAGTGCCATTCCAGGAGGCATAATGGAGATAATTGTGGGATATCTTTTCTGTGTTCTGTATTATAAATGTATGTTGTGTGTTTTCATTAGAATCGCCATACATTTGCAAGATGAAAGAAGAAAATCTTCCTACATTATCCCTATAGGATTTTTACGGTAGAAAAAGTGTAACACCTATGTGCCCTAGGCTCCTGGTTGTCCTAAATGACGTCAATCAACTGGTTCCCATTCATGTGCACTGAATATCATCTTGGAATTACATGAATATATTACGTAAATGTAACAGAGATTCAATCTGTTATGCCAGGTGAACTATTCTCTTTAGATTGAACCTTTGACATTTCTCTTCTCTCAATCCAGCTGCCTCTGTCTTATTTATTTACCGACAATAACTTATACATTGTTGGGGCAACAAGAGAAGCATAAATATAGCAGAGCTGCTGCTACCAGGAGACATAGGTTGTTTCATTTTCAGCTCAAATGATCATGGAATTTGTCCTGCTATAAAATACACATAAACTTCCTTATAACACTGTTCATTATATGGTTTTGGATAAAACACAATTTAAAGATAGATCCCCAAAATTTAAACATGTAGATCACTGCAGTTCCATGGCTCCCTTTAAAACTAGGTAGAAATGTGGACCTCTACATGACTTTTGTTGACCGCTCAAAATCATCTGACAGTCAGTTGACCTTACCAGAACGGTTGTGAGCAATGTGAAAAATTGACATGGCCAAATTCATTGCCATGGTGCAGTTTCCATAATATTATACCGGCATAGGACCAAAATGATGAAAATTTTCTGATCCATTCCTTGTGACAAATGGAGATAGGCAAGGTGAAAAATGGAGATAGGCAAGGCTGTTCAAGGAGCAAGGATGATTTTTGCCATGCTTAAAGTTGCTTTCCAGGATGATGAACAATGGTATACCTAAAAGGTATTGCTTTGATGGGAAGTTTTTTATCCCATTTAGTACCAGAAACCCCAAAACGGGTACCCTGGCAAACAGTGCAGGCCCAGATCAGATGCCGCAGAATGCGGCGTCTGATCAGGGCCTCCACTGTTTGCTAAAAGTTCAGCCATTTTTCAAATAAATTTTGAAGAAAACACAACCTGACACTCCTAAATTTTGAAATGGACTCCTATCATATATAAGGAGGAAGATTCCATTTGGTACAAAAAGTGTTAATCTAAGAAGGTTGCAAGCAGAAAGAGGTGTAAGTTGAGTTACTCTTTGCTGGTGATCAACATAACAAAGCATGTTAAAACAGAAGATAACATGCACAAAAGGTGGGGATGAGGTCTCTGAAACATGTAACTGTGATGACCTCCCAGTCAACATCAAAAAGGCAGAGGTGGTATATGAGCCAGCAAGAACGCCAAGTAGAAAGCCTTAAAAGGAGTCTTTAACCCTTTTTGTACCAAATGGAATCTTCCTCCTTATATATAGCAGGAGTCCATTTCATAATTTAGGGGTGTAATGTTGTGTTTTCATCAAAATTTATTTGGAAAATGGCTTAACTTTTTGCAAACAGTGTGGGCCCTGATCAGACACAGCGTTCTGCGGCCTCTGATCTGGGCCTGCTCTGTTTGCCAACTACTTGTTTTGGGGTTTCCGGTACCAAATGGGTTAACTACCATCACTATGAAAAGTCAACAATTGCAAGTGGTAGACCTCAGGAGCACATTGTCAACAGCTGTGCATATTGATGATGAAGTCAGTGCCAGGATTGTCAAAGCTAAAGCAGCATTTGGTCAACTACATAAAAGGGTTAAAAGAGGAATCAGACCAGACACAAAGCTGAAAGTTTACAGAGCTGTGCTGCTGCCAACCCCACTATATCAACATAAACTTGCACAGTTTACCAATGGTGTGCAGCCCCGCCCATCGTCAACAATTAGATATTGTACTTATTAGAACAGCTAACAGTCTGACCACTAACGAGCTTGTTAACTCTTATCTTGCTGTTCACGACAAGCCCTATCTTTGGAAGCAGTGTAGATCCAGATCAGATGGCTTCTGAAGAAGCCATCTGATCAGGATCTACACTGTTTGACATTAAGTTTATGGCTTTGTAAGAATAAATTACATCAAGTAATCTGATTGGTTCAAAGTCAGAAATGGGTGTGGCTTAACTGAATATTCAGCAAGAGAAGGGTTAAGCTGACAATGCTTTGAACAGCTGGGCCCAGAAAGTCAAGGGTGAAAGGATAAAGTTTCATTAGACAGTAGTATTTAACCCTTTTTGTACCAAATCGAATCTTCCACCTTTTATATCGCAGGAGTCCATTTCAAAATTAAGGGGTGTCAGGTTGTGTTTTCTTCAAATTTTGTTCAGAAAATGGCTGATCTTTTTGCAAACAGTGTAGGCCCTGATCAGATGCTGCATTCTGATCTGGGCCTGCACTGTTTGCCAAGGTACCCCTTTAGGGGTTTCCAGTACTGAATGGGTTACTACAAGATAGAATTTAATCAAAAGATTTGTTTGAGCACAATAGAATGGTAAAGAACAACTCTGGTTTATCATACCCATGTTTCTTGTAATGATAAACAAGAATTATATACCACCAAAGAGGAACTCAAGTTTGATCAGTTTCAACATCATAACTAACATGGTGTGAGTGGTACATTATGATGACACATACGTGCTTTTCACATCTCCAAAATGGCTACTTTTCCGATGAAAATCCGTGATATTGTATTTGCACTTATACTGCAAACATAGTTTGTGGGCGCTTGTTAGAACTGCCTGATTGAGGCAGGTCTAACCAGTATCGAAGCTGTTCTGACGAGTACGCACAACCTATTTCTTGGAGCAGAAATAATAAACAGAATATATATATACCCCTGTAAATCCCAGTTTTCTCTATATAAAGTGGGGTTTAGGGGGTGTTCATTTAATGGTCTTGTTCACGTGATGCAAGTCACTGAGTATAGAATATTTTCTTAACCCTTATCCTGCTGTTCACGACAACCCCTATCTTTGCAAACAGTGAAGAAGCCATCTGATCAGGATCTACACTGTTTGGCATTCACTTTATGAATTTGTAGCAATAAATTACATCAAGTAATTTGATTGGTTGATAGACAGAAATGGGTGTGGCTTAAATGGATATTCAGCAAGATAAGAGTCAACTTTCAAAAATTGGCTCCATTCAAACTTCAGGCAGAAAATGATCATATTTTTTGTAGTTTACAGCTTAGACAGATTAACCTTTAGATTAAGGTAGCTTTCACCAAAACAATATCCCATTTAGTAGGAATCTCCCACTGGCACAGAAGCCTGGAAGAACTCCAAAGACAATGTTATCAGAGCTCATCAGAAATCAACAGGTTTTTACTTTCACAAGTACCAGCCTTATAGGAAAAAACTAGAAATGGTGTTTGTAAAACACAATGCCCCCAACCTCTGCTTGTCCTTAGATGGCAAAATATTCAACAAATATTGTTGAAGACTCAAAAATATACAACAAGAATTCTCCCGAAGGCTATGTCCCGCCTGTGGGGGCCCAAAGTCACGAAACCATGAAATCTAGGTCAAGGTCATACATGGATGCCTGCATAAAAATTTCACTCCTAGTTGCAAGCATGTACCAAGTATCATCAATGAAACTCTTAAAAACACACTCTTACATCAGGGTGAAAGTTAGGGTTGTCACACTATTTTACAAAGTCAGTGAACCATAAAATGTAGGTCAAGGTCAGAAATGGATACTTGCATTGAAGTTTCAATTCCTAAATGCAAGCTTGTACCAAATACAATTAATGAAGCTGTAATAGATCTTGAGAAATGCACTCTTACATTAGATAGAAAGTCAGGGTGGTCGCAATAATTCACAAAGTCAGTGAACCATGAAATATGGGTAAAAGTCAAATATGGATGCTTGCGTTGCAGTTGCAATTCCTAGATGCAAGTTTGTACCAATTATAATTTAAAAAGCTTTAATAGTTTTCGAGAAATGGTGAAAGTCAGGGTGGTCGCAATAATTCACGAAGTCAGTGAACCATGAAATATAGGTCAAGGTCAGATATAATGCTTGCGTTGAAGTTGCAATGCCTGGATTGTGTGTGGAAAACACTGAAATGGCAAAAGTCCAACTTGCTTGAGATATTATCATATGCAACATTTGAGTAAAGTTTGTTTAAAAGTCCATCCATAAATGTAGGTTCTAGAGTGATGACAATATTTCTCTAAAAATAGTCATAGGGACCTTGACTTGAGGCCATGGCAGCGAAGTAGATCTTGCTCAAGATATTATCATAAGCATCTTTTGTGTGAAGTTAGATTAAAATCATAAATGTAGGCGGTAGAGCAATAACAAAGTTTTTCTAAAAATAGCCATAGTGAACTTGACCTTGAGGTCATGACCTTGAAAGTCAAAGCAACTCGAGATATTACCATAAGAAACATTTGTGTGAAGTTCTGTTAATATCCATCAATAAATGTAGGCACTAGAGCGATGACAAAGATTTTCTAAAAATAGCCACAGTGACCTTGACCTTGAAAGTCGAAATAGTTCGAGATATTGTCATAAGGAACATTTGTGTGAAGTTATACTGAAATCGGTGAAGAAATGTAAGCGCTAGAGCCATGTCAAAATTTTTCTAAAAAAAGCCACAGTGACCTTGACCTTGAAAGTCAAATTCACTCGAGGTATTGTCATAAGGAACATTTGTGTGAAGTTATATTGAAATCAGTGAAGAAATGTAGTCGCTAGGGCGATGACAAAGTTTTTCTAAAAATAGCCACAGTGACCTTGACCTTGAAAGTCGAAATCGCTCGAGATATTGTCTTAAGGAACATTTGTGTGAAGTTATATTGAAATTGGTGAAGAAATGTAAGCGCTAGAGCATTGACAAAGTTTTTCTAAAAATAGCCACAGTGACCTTGACCTTGAAAGTGGAACTTGCTAGAGATATTGTCATAAGGAACATTTGTGTGAAGTTATATTGAAATCGGTGAAGAAATGTAGGCGCTAGAGTGATGACAAAATTTTTCTAAAAATAGCTACAGTGATCTTGACCTTGAGGTCATGACCCTGAAAGTCGAACACACTCGAGATATTGTCATAAGGAACATTTGTGTGAAGTTATATTGAAATCAGTGAAGAAATGTAGGCGCTAGAGCAATGACAAAGTTTTTCTAAAAATAGCCACAGTGACCTTGACCTTGATGTCGTGACCTTGAAAGTCAACCTCGCTCAAGATATTGTCATAAGGCACATTTGTGTGAAGTTATATTGAAATCAGTGAAGAAATGTAGGCGCTAGAGTGATGACAAAGTTTTTCTTAAAATAGCCACAGTGACCTTGACCTTGAGGTAATGACCTTGAAAGTCGAAATCGCTGAGATATTGTCATAAGAAACATTTGTGTGAAGTTATATTGAAATTGGTGAAGAAATGTAGGCGCTAGAGCGATGACAAAGTTTTTCTAAAAATAGCCACAGTGACCTTGACCTTGAGGTCATGACCTTGAAGTCGAACTCGCTCGAGATTTTTTATAAGGAACATTTGTGTGGAGTTATATTGAAATTGGTGAAGAAATGTAGGTGCTAGAGCGATGACAAAGTTTTTCTAAAAATAGCCACAGTGACCTTGACCTTGAGGTCATGACCTTGAAAGTCGAACTCGCTCGAGATTTTTTTATAAGGAACATTTGTGTGAAGTTATATTGAAATTGGTGAAGAAATGTAGGCGCTAGAACGATGACAAAGTTTTTCACAAATTACCAAAATGACAAAGGGCCATAACTCACAAAGTATTTTTCGGAATTTTGTCATAAGTTAATCAGTTCATCTACTCATCACCACCAATCTATTCACCAACTTTCAAGGCTCTAGCTCCAATAGTTTTTGAGATATCTTGCTGACAAGATTTTATTAAAAAAATTCAAAGAGCAATAACTCTTAAAAGGGGCATAATCCGGACGAGAAAAAAAATATGCGTCAGCTAATTTTCCATGAGGAATCCATATATGAAATTTCAAAACCCTAGCATACACGGTTCTAAAGATATGCTATGCATCACTTTTAGCATACATTACAATGGGCACAAATTACCAAAATGACAAAGGGCCATAACTCACAAAGTATTTTTCGGAATTTTGTCAAAAGTTAATCAGTTCATCTACTCATCACCACCAATATATTCACCAACTTTCAAGGCTCTAGCTCCAATAGTTTTTGAGATATCTTGATGACAAAATTTTATTAAAACAATTTCAAAGGGCAATAACTCTTAAAAGGGCCATAATCGGGACAAGAAAAAAAATATGCGTCAGCTAATTTTCCATGAGGAATCCATATATGAAATTTCAAAACCCTAGAATACACGGTTCTAAAGTTATGCTATGCATCACTTTATGCATACATTACAATGGGCACAAATTACCAAAATGACAAAGGGCCATAACTCACAAAGTATTTTTCGGAATTTTGTCAAATGTTAATCAGTTCATCTACTCATCACCACCAATCTATTCACCAACTTTCAAGGCTCTAGCTCCAATAGTTTTTGAGATATCTTGATGACAAAATTTTATTAAAAAAATTTCAAAGGGCAATAACTCTTAAAAGGGCCATAATCCGGACAAGAAAAAAAATACGTGTCAGCTAATTTTCCATGAGGAATCCATATATGAAATTTCAAAACCCTAGAATACACGGTTCTAAAGATATGCTATGCATCACTTTATGCATACATTACAATGGGCACAAATTACCAAAATGACAAAGGGCCATAACTCACAAAGTCACAAAGTATTTTTCAGAATTTTGTCAAAAGTTAATCAGTTCATCTACTCATCACCACCAATATAATCACCAATTTTCATGGCTCTAGCTTCAATAGTTTTTGAGATATCTTGCTGACAAGATTGTATTAAAAAAAATTCAAAGGGCAATAACTCTTAAAAGGGGCATAATCTGGACAAGAAAAAAAATACGCGTCAGCTAATTTTCCATGAGGAATCCATATATGAAATTTCAAAACCCTAGAATACACGGTTCTAAAGTTGTGCTATGCATCACTTTTAGCATACATTACAATGGGCACAAATTACCAAAATGACAAAGGGCCATAACTCACAAAGTATTTTTCGGAATTTTGTCAAAAGTTAATCAGTTCATCTACTCATCACCACCAATATATTCACCAACTTTCAAGGCTCTAGCTCCAATAGTTTTTGTATATCTGTTAAAGGGGAATACTTTGAGGGGACAAAATAAATTTTTCATCGAAATCTATCACGGAATCATTTTTATGTGCTTAGTTGCATTCATATTTGAACAGTCCTCATAGTATTCATGATAAAAGACAAAATCACTGTCCTGTGAAATGTAGGTCACCATGACCTACATGTAGATATATTTTGCGGTCAATTATTGGGTCACATGGAACTAATAATCCAGATATGACATTTCTCCATCAAATAGTATTCGAGATAATAGGCAAAATCACTGAACCATGAAATATAGGTCACAGTGACCTAGATATATTTTGAGGTCAATCGTGGAGTCACATGAAACTAATATCCCAGGTATGACATTTCTCCAACAAATAGACTTCAAGGTATAAGGCAAAATCACTGAACCGTGAAATGTAGGTCACCATGACCTTCACCCTTTTACACTTGAACCAATGTCACTTGATTGGCTGATGTATAACCAATTGTGTCTATAACTTGTTAGTGTAATGGAAAGATATACAACAAATTACAAAGGTGTCCTGGATTTTGACCCCTAGCCACACCCCTTCCCCACTCCCAGGCATGAACCCAGGGGTGTGTTGTCTTGGAATCTCAGAAGACACTCCCAGGTATCCAAGTTGTAAATATGAATGCTTTGTGATGAGTGACTGTTGAGATATAAGCATTTCAAAAACTTAAACACAGAATTACAAAGGTGTTCTAGATTTTTACCCCTAGCCCCACCCCTGGGCATGAACCCAGGGGTCTGTTCTCTTTGAACATCAGAGGACCCTCCCAGGTACTTAAGATCCAAATACGAGTGGTCTGTGATGAGTGACTGTTGTGATATAAGCATTTGAAAAACTTTAACGCAGTGTGACGGGAACGCAAACGCACATGCACACGCGCACGCCATCCGAGGTGACAACAATAGCTCTCCATGTACTTCGTACAGGCGAGCTAAAAATGGTGCCATAGTCTCGCCACACATTCCATATATATATCATAACTCTTTGAGCTAACTGTCAAAGTGGCACTGAAATCTGTTTTTATATATCCATATGGGTAGGTCAACAAGATTATGCTCAAATACCCTAGGGATATGGTACTCGTTAAAGCATGCCAAGCACGGGACTCAATAGTTTTGCAGTCGCAGCAGCAACGCTAATGATAGGTTGACACATCAAAATCAGTATGTCATCTATTTTAATTCGTATGAGAACACTGAAAGACCGCTATAAATTCTATATTAATATATTACTAATACGTGGGAAGCTCGTTACAAACTACCCCGCTGCTGTCCATTGGCATATGTCAAAAAAATTTTGTTTGTGCATGCAAAAAATTTTTGACGTCCTAAGCGAATGCACTTTGAGGAATTAAAATGATGAGCTTGCCAAAATATATCCATACGCTTTCATATGCTGAGCCAATTAGTTATACTAGTGTAAATGTGCCTTTAGGAATCAAATTTTCTTTTCTTCAGGAGTTAAACGGTTAAAAATGTTATCATTTTCACCGACTTATATTGTCTGGCATTTTTGTAAGCTGTTTTACCACCAATTATGTAGGTACAGACACTCTGGAACTGCTGCCAAATACAAAGCTTTGTAATTATAAATGTGATAAGATGTTCTATTCATGTCAATTTAATGTGCTCAGGTTCACAGCAAAGTCTGACAATACTGCAATGGACTTGTTCATCATTAGCATCAAAGTGGCCTTTTTCCTTTCTAATGTAATAATAATGACGATAATAATAATAATTGAAATCAGGGCTCGAGAAACTGAAGAATCCAAATCGGTCCAGCCAGATTTCGCCAAAATTACGGAAATTGCTGATCGGTTTCGGTAATTTCCGTAAACGTCCTTGGCCATTTGCAATTTCAAAATGCGTTATTATCGTAACGAATGACATACCAATGTTGCTCTTACACTTGTCAACTGTTATGAGCACCAGTATCTCGATTATAAACAACAATTATTGCTCACATCGTTCAGATTTCATCTACTTTCATTTTCTACACCAGATTTCATCTACTTTCATTTCCCCAATATCTGATCACTCAGAACCTGAAGACCACTAAAGGGAAACAACTGACATGGGGCAGTCAAAGACCAGTTCGATGGTCACTATATAAAACCTTTAAAATATTTCTCTTATTTCACGCATTTTATTTTGCCCAAATTGCTTTGTTTACAAATGACGACCAATATTGCAGCCACGTGGTCAGAAAATGACGTCATACAGTTTCCGTTTACACAATACACATTAATGCAGTCAAGGACGTAACACACACACCTGTTTTATGTCACTGATTTTAATAGAGCGTATTTCTAAAAAAAATGGTTTTGAACAGGTTAAAAAATCGAAAAACTTTCTTTAATCTCGAACCAAAACATGGCCGAAAAAGAGTCATTGAAAATATTACATGGCTGAACCGAGTTTTAAAGAATATAAATGCATATTTCACGATTACAAAAGCCTTGTCTACAAAATGGCGATCGATATTGAAGCCACGTGATAGGAAAATCACGTCATGCGGTTCATTTTAATTCATTCAAGGGCGTAATACACACGTGGTTTATGTTATTGGTTTCATAGATGGAGCGTATTTCTTAAATAAAAATATCGTTTAGAATGGGTGAAATAAGGCATTTTCTCTCGAAGGCATAACACGCAATGTTCAGACATGACAGGTGTGTTTTGAAAATGGCGCCCTGTGAAAAAAAAAAGCAAAAAAAATTTTATATTCAAATACCGGTTCTGTAGTAAGCCTTAAATTAATGACTTGTGTAAACAAACTAGCGTATGTCCTGCATTAATTGACCTAATTTTCTCACGTTGCCAGCTTGCCCATAACGCCTGGGGCCAGTGTTCCCGGTTTAATCATTTTGACACACAGGTCAAATTTCGCTGCGATAAGATCAAATTACCCGACGTGGACTTGTCCGCTTTTCACCTAGTTAGATAATGAACCGGTCTAACACCTTGTGCTGTAGGTGCTTTTTGTGTACATGCTTGGATTATCAGTGGCAAACGGTCAGCTTGTTATTTTTTTTTAAAGAATTATGGACCGATTTTTTAATCTTCTTCTGAAGTCAAAATCGGTTTATGGAAGCCAAATTCGGTCTGGAACCGGAAAACAGACACTTTCTCGAGCCCTGATTGTAATGATAATAATAATAATGATTATAATAATAATAAACTTTATTTATAGAGGTTAACACATTTAGTAAACTAATAATAATATTCCATGTAAAGGCCTTCTTTTTTGTTTCTGTGTACTCAGCAATGTGGAAAAAGTTTGTTACTAAATGAAACAAAACTTGATGCTCATTGGGATCAAAGCCAGTACCTCTCGATCCAGAGTCAGATGCTTTACCACTGCACCACAGACTTCCATATGTATACATGTACAAGTATGTATGTTTGACTGATTGACTGTGTTGAGTTTTACGACATCTTAATGGGTCATATTGTGTTGTCTCCTGATGATATCTCCCAGATAAAGGGAGAAAAGAGAAAGAAGATAGTACAGAAGGGGAGAAGGATGAATATCAATGAAAGTGAAGAAACAGAAAAAAAAACATACCCCCTCTAGTATTACCTGCTGCAAAGATAACTGGATGCCAATATTAGTTGGATGCCCCAGTGATGCAAGATACATCCTGATCTTCACCTCACCCAAGCACCCCAAATATATGTTGGTATATGTGACCGTAATAACCCTTAATATCCCGATGCCTCAACTCCTTACCATACTTGTTCTAAGATTTGAACACATAAAATTTACTACCAGATAGCTGGATGCGTGGTAAATAGTGTAGACCCTGATAAGATGCTGCATTCATTCTGCAGTATCTCATCTGGGTCTACAGTGTTTGCTGGAGCCTGTCTGTCCAAATATAGTAAAATTCCGCTACTAAGACCAGCTAAAATTAAGACTAAATCTGCTTTTAGAAGTTTATTTAGTCGATTGCAGTTATTCTTTCTTTGTCTTTTCTGCATACTGTGTCCTTTTGTGAGAAACCAACTTTAAGTGGTCTTTAAGACCACTTTTGAACAGTTCCAAAGGTGGTCTTAATATAGGAATTTTGCTGTATACACAGTAAATACGGTATTTCCGGAGCATGAGGGACATACTCATCAGCAACTTGTTCAGGCCAAGCTGAAGAATATTTTAACCAGAAACCATCTGGATGCTATAAATTTGTTTTGTTTGAATTGGGGTATAACTTCCCCGTCATTTTGGAGAAGTTGCTTCCAATTTTGTGGGACTTTTATCCGACACTGAGATGAAATGACTTCTCAAGCCCTGCTGTCCAATGAATTTTGATTTGATTTGAGGTTTAACATCCCCGTCAACACTGTAAAGGTCATTTTGGAGACGTCGCTTCCAATTTTGTGGGACTGCCGTCCAATGAAACCTGAAGCATTGGACAATCTGACTCATACCACTTTGCCTGGGCAGGTTTGGGTTTTGCGGCCCTTTCAAGATTATTTCACTCATATCGAGCCGATCGTTAATCAGAGGTGGGCGAAAACCGGAGTACCCGGAGAAAAACCACCTGACCTTCCGTTGCAGAACTTGGCGTCTCACACGTGGCCCGAGCGAGGCTCGAACCTACGGCAGTGAGAGACCTAATGACTAAGAGTCAGCGCTCTTATCCACTAGGCCACGGAGGCCCGTTTGCCTGGGCAGGTTTAATCCTTCTAAGCAGTTTACCAGTACTCATGTGTGATCAGATTCAGCTGTGTGGAAGCCCCATGCAGCCCAGTCTATTTCTCCAGGATGCTATAAAAGAGACATAAAATTGTAAAAATCCACAAAGGTGCGAGCCTCTAAACAAGAAGGCTAAGATGGCCCTGAATGGCCCTAAATCGCTCACCTGATTTCAAGATGTCACATAACTTCTGAAAGTCATGTGGGTGACAGCCATTCCATGAAGCATAACTGTTGCACTTAGAGACATGATCACATTTTTGGCTCTGGTGGCCATCTTGTTCATCGGAGCTGAATGATTAAAGCTAATTTGTTAGGGAGCCACCTAGGCAAGATCCTTGTGAAGTTTGAATCATTTAGGAGGAGTTCACATTTAAAGCAAATTTACTTTTTCTATTTTTAGCTTTGGTGGCCATTTTGCTTACTACAGCACAACTGATTTAATTTAGCTGGTGGAGGGTAACCTAAGCAACAGTCTTGTGACGTTTGAATCAAATTGGCCCAAGGGTTAAGGAAGAGTTCCCATTTAAAGCAAATTGTTGATGTATTTCTCTTTTTGGCTCTGGCAGCTATTCTGCTCATCAGGGCAGAACTGTTTTAGCTGCTTTTCTAGAGGGTCACCTGTGCAACATTCTTATGAAGCTTGAATGAAATTGGTCCAAGGGTATAGGAAGAGTTGACGTTTAAAGATGTTTCTATTTTCAAAGAGGATCAGTTTCAGCTATTTTGGTTGGGAGCCACATAAGCAACATTCCTGTAAAGTTTGAATCAAATTGGCCCAAGGGTTTAGGAGGAGCTCAAGTTTGAAGCAAATTTACGATGTTTCAATTTTTAGCTCTAGTGGCCATTTTACTCGAAGAGTAACCGTTTTAAGCTATTTTGGTAGAGGGTCACCTAAGCAACATTCCTATGAAATTGAATGAAATTAGGAGGAGTTGTCGTTTAAAGATTTTCAATTTTTAGCTATAGCGGCCAGCCTGTTCAACACACTGGACCGATTTTAGCTATTTTGGTAGTGAGCCACATAGGCAACATTCTTATGATGTTTAAATCAAATTGGCCCCAGGTTTTACGAGAACTTCACATTTGAAGCAAATTTGTGATGTTTTTCTATTTTTAGCTCTGGCAGCCATTTTGCTTATTGGAGCAGAACAGTTTTAACTATTTTTGTACAAGGTCACCTAAGCGACATTCCAAAAAGTTGGAATGAAATTGGCCCAAGGATACAGAAGTTATTGTTGTTTAAAGTTTTTTTTATTTTTAGCTCTGGCAGCCATATTGTTCATTAGAGCCGAATGATTTTAGCTACATGTATTTTGATAGGGAGTCCCTAGACAACATTCCTGTAAAGTTTGAATCAAACTGGCCCAAGGGTTTAGAAGGGGTTCGCGTTTGAAGCAAATTTACGTTGTTTTTCTATTTTTAGCTCTGGTGGCCATCTTGCTCATCAGAGAGAAATCTTTTTAGCTCTTTTTGTAGAGGCACAACTAAGCAATATTCCTATGAAGTATGAATCAAATTGGTCTAAGGGTACAGGAGACGTCATTTAAAGATTTTTTTTTCTTTTTTGTAACTATGGCAGCCATCTGAATGATTTTTACTATTTTTGTAGACACCAAGGCAACATTCCTGTAAAGTTTGAATCAAATTGGCCCAAGGGTTTAGGAGGAGTTAGCATTTGAAGCAAATTTATGTTTTTCTATTTTTAGTTCTTGTGGCCATTTCGGTCATCAGAGAGGAACCGTTTAAGCTATTTTGGTAGAGGATCACCTAAGCAACATTCCTAAGAAGTTTGAATGACGCCCAAGGGTACAGGAGGAGTTGTTGTTTAAAGATTTTTTTCTATTTTTAGCTCTGGTGGCCATTTTGCTCATCAGAGAGGAACCGTTTAAACTATTTTTGTAGAGGATCCCCTAAGCAACATTCCTAAGAAGTTTGATTGAAATTGGCCCAAGGGTACAAGAGGAGTTCGCATTTACAGCAAATTGTTGACGAGGCATGATGGACAACGCAAGATGGACGACGGACATCCTCTGATCACAATAGCTTAACATGAGCAGCTAAAAACTGACCTAAGGTTGAGGTACCTGAATTCAAATGGATTTCATATTTCTAATTTTTGAAGATCATTCTTCTGAAGTTCTTGGAGCTGTTTTGAAGTGCTTAAGGTAGCAGTTCATGTATAACCATAACTTACAATCCTCAAAAGTATTTTACAGCCAATTAACCTTTTTTTGTACCAAATAGAATCTTCCTCCTTCTATATGGCAGGAGTCCATATCGTAATTTAGGGGTGTCAGGTTGTGTTATCGTAATATAGCTGAACATTTTGCAAATTGCAGTGGCCCTGATCAGACGCCACATTCTGCGGCATCTGATCTGGGTCTGCACTGTTTGCCAGGGTACCTGTTTTGGGGTTTCTGGTCCAAAATGGGTTGAGTAAGATTTAATAATACACTACAACCTCTTTACAATGCTAGTCATTAAAACATGATTTTGGATAAAACATTGTTTAAAGCTGGATCTCGAACAAGAGGCCCATGGGCCACTACACTCACGAGAGTTCACAGGCAAGGTGCCCATACTGGTCATGTGACAACAATACCACGAATAATGTTTCATTGCCTCACCCCCATAGAGGCTTTTCATGTAATTTGGTTTCAATCAGCACAGTCTTTTACTGGAGAAGAAGATAAAAATACTGAATCTGAGCCATCCAAGACAAAGGTCAGTAATGACCTTGACCTTTGGAATTGATAAACTTCCATTCAGCTAAATGCAAATATCATTTCTGATGTCACAGCCTGCCAGGTAATCAGAAATATCCACTACTTTGCCATTTTCCCATACAAATATCTAAGTGATCAAATTTGAAGTTGACGTAAAACAGGTCAAGGTCAACCAAAGGTCATCATTTGAACAAAACTGGTAGAGCCAGAGTCCCTGATGCTGCATACCAAGTTTCAAGATCATCGGCCATTGGGTTCTTGAGAAGAAGATTTTTAAAGGTTTTTATCATATATGGGCATGGCAGCCATATTGGTCATGTGACCCAGTCCTCACGAACAAACTTTCGTTCCCTCATTCCATAGAGGCTCCACATGTAATTTTGTTTCAATAGGCCAGGTAGTTTAAAGGCATTTATTCTTGTTTATTGAGGACCATCATTGCATTACATAATATTATTTAGCCCTCAGTGCTGGCTGAATAGGTCTCTGACTTCAACAGGTAAGGGGCCTCCTTGGGGGAAAAATCAATAGTTTACTAACTGTTGACTAGAGTTTACCTTAGTGATTTTTCCCTTAAGTGCCTCAGTCAGGGATTCATCAAGAGCTACTAATCACCATATTAGGGGCTGCCTTTGATCTGCTACAGGGGGTAATAAAACAATTATGAGCACACAGTGTGTTCTACCTTACAAGAATAAATGCCTTTAAGTGAAGAAGAAGATAAAAATACTGAATCTGAGCCATCTTGGACACAGGTCGGTAAATGATCTTGACCTTTGGAACTGATAAACTTCCATTCAGCTGTTTGCAAATACCGTTTTTGATGCCACTAGCTAACATACAATCAGAAAAGTCCACTGTTTTGCTGTTTTTCCATACAAATGTCTAAGTGACCAAATTTGACCTTAATGTAAAACAGGTCAAGGTCAACCAAAGGTCATCATTTGAACAAACTTGGTAGGGCCCACGTCCCCGATGCTGCATACCAAGTTTCTAGATCACCGGCTGTTGGGTTCTTGAGAAGAAGATTTTTAAAGGTTTTTACCATATATGGGCATGGCGGCCATATTGGTCATGTGACCCAGTCCTCCCGAACAAACTTTCGTTCCCCCTTCCCATAGAGGCGCCACATGTAATTTTGTTTAAATTGGCCAAGTAGTTTCAGAGGAGATGTTGTTTGAAAATGTTGACGATGCAGACGATGACGACGACGGACGATGGACCAATGCCTATACTATAAGCTCCCCCGTAGCCTTCGGCTCTGGTGAGCTAAAACTTTAGATTATATAGAATGACCATACATAAACAGTATAATTTGGATCTAACATGGCTGTATAATTAACCAGACAGCTTTGGACCCCAACAGCAGTCATAAAGAGGTTGTGGTTTTAAAGATGGATCCCAAAAATGTACAACAAGAGGGCCCAGAGGGCCCTGGTTCGCTCACCTGATCCAATGTATAACAAGTGGGCCCCGGGCAGGGTCAATTTTGGCCCCAGGGCTATAATTTGAACAATCTTGGTAGAGGTCCACAAGATGAAGCTTCATATCAAATATGAAAGACCTGGGCTTTCTGGTTTCAGAGAAGAAGATTTTAAAGGTTTACCCTGCATATAGAAGTCTATGTAAAACAAGATTTTCCCTATATAAGTCTATGTTAAACCAAAGGGCCCCGGAGCAGGGGCATTTTTGGGCCCAGGGCTATAATTTGAACAATCTTGGTAGAGGTCCACTAGCTGAAGCTTCATAACAAATATCAAAGACCTAAGCCTTGTGTTTCAGAGAAGATGATTTTTAAAGATTTTCCCTATATAAGTCTATGTAAAACCAAAGGGCCACATGGCGGAGGCATTTTTGGTCTCAGGGCTATAATTTGAACAATCTTTATAGAGGTCCACTAGCTGAAGCTTCATAACAAATATCGAAGACCTAAGCCTTGTGGTTTCAAAGAAGAAGATTTTTCAAGATTTTCCCTATATACGTCTATGTAAAACCAAAGGGCCCCCATGTGGGGGCATTTTTGGCCCCAGGGCTATAATTTGAACAATTTTGGTAGAGGTCCACAAGATGAAGCTTCATACCAAATATCAAAGACCTGAGCCTTGCAGTTTCAGAGAAGAAGATTTTTCCGGATTTTCCCTATATAAGCCTATGTAAAACAAAAGGGCCCTGGTGTGGGGGCATTTTTGGCCCCAGCACTATAATTTGAATAATCTTGGTAGGGGTCCACTAGATGAAGCTTCATACCAAATATCAAAGACCTGGGCCTTGCGGTTTCAGAGAAGAAGATTTTTCAAGATTTTCCCTATATAAGCCCATGTAAAACCAAAGGGCCCCCGTGTGGGGGGGCATTTTTAGCTCCAGCACTATAATTTGAACAATCTTGGTAGGGGTCCACTAGATGAAGCTTCATAACAAATATCAAAGA
This sequence comes from Lucinisca nassula, assembly GCA_963580285.1. NCBI lineage: Eukaryota > Metazoa > Mollusca > Bivalvia > Lucinida > Lucinidae > Lucinisca > Lucinisca nassula. The sequence continues at coordinate 21,477,753 of OY757013.1, read as the reverse complement.
CCTGGGCCTTGCGGTTTCAGAGAAGAAGATTTTTAAAGATTTTCCCTATATAAGCCAATGTAAAACCAAAGGGCCCCGTGGCGGGGGCATTTTTTGTCCCAGCACTAAAATTTGAACAATCTTGGTAGGGGTCCACTAGATGAAGCTTCATACCAAATATCAAAGCCCTGGGCCTTGTGATTTCAGAGAAGAAGATTTTTCAAGATTTTCCCTATATAAGCCCTAGTAAAACCAAAGGGCCCCCGTGCGGGGGCATTTTTAGATCCAGCACTATAATTTGAACAATCTTGGTAGGGGTCCACTAGATAAAGCTTCATACCAAATATCAAAGACCTGGGCCTTGCGGTTTCAGAGAAGAAGATTTTTAAAGATTTTCCCTATATAAGCCCATGTAAAACCAAAGGGCCCCCGTGCGGGGGCATTTTTAGCTCCAGCACTATAATTTGAACAATCTTAGTAGGGGTCCACTAGATGAAGCTTCATACCAAATATTTAAGACCTGGGCCTTGCGGTTTCAGAGAAGAAGATTTTTAAAGATTTTCCCTATATAAGCCGATGTAAAACCAAAGGGCCCCGTGCGGGGGCTTTTTTGACCCCAGGGCTATAATTTGAACAATCTTGGTAGAGGTCCAATAGATGAAGCTTCATACCAAATATCAAAGACCTGGGCCTTGCGGTTTCAGAGAAGAAGATTTTTTAAGTCTGCGGTGAAAAAAATCTATTTTTTTGCTACTGTGACCTACATATGCAACGGACCGGAACCATTTGAACAACTTTGAAAGGGGACCACCTAAGGATCACTCCTGTGAAGTTTGGTCAAAATACGATCAGTGGTTTAGGAGGAGATGTCGTTTGAAGAAAAGTTTACGGACGCACGCACGGACGCACGCACGGACGCACGCACGCACGGACGCATGACGGACAAAAAGTGATCCCAAAAGCTCACCTTGTCACTACGTGACAGGTGAGCTAAAAATGGACATTCCTGACCAATCAGATCACTTTATGTAATTTATTCATCTGGTTAACAAGTCTGTGAAATTAAGAACCCCCTAAAGCCCATTTTATATAGAGAAAACTGGGGTTTACGGGTGTGTATATTATTTTTCTTATTTCTGCTCCAAGTCATAGGTTGTGGGTACTCATTATAACTGCCTCAATGAGGTGGTTCTAATGAGCACCCACAACCTATGTGGAGCACTGTAATGCAGCAGTAAAGCATTGGATTTGAGATCGAGGTGTAGCCAGTTCGATCCCCACAAGCGCCATGTGTTGTTTCCTTGAGCAAGAGACTTTATCCACATTGCTTAGAACTGGTTCTAGACTGGAATCAGTCCAAAAGTTTAACCAATATCTTCTCCTTTGTATTAGCAATGAATTTATATTTTTCTCCTCTATAATACTTTCTGATCTCATAAACTTTTGGTGCTATGGGATGGAAGGCATTGCTTTTGAGCTGGGTTAAAATTAATAAGCATATTCTTATAAGTGAAATGATTAAATGAATGGACTGTTTCCAGTCTATACTGGTTCCTACTCAGGAAAAGAGGGCCACATGGAAGATTAGTACTAAATGTGTCATCCTCTATAAATTATTATTGTTATTATTATTATTATCTTTATTATTATTATTAGAGTATGAACTAGAAATGCGTCCATAGGACACGGATGCCCCCGCCCGAAAATATGTCTATGTTCGTATTCATCCATAGAAAGTTATTGACAGTGTTTAAGTTTTGGACCCTTTTTATGCCATTTGACCTCCAAGTATGACCTTGGAGGTACGGATCTGGGTTTGCACGTGACACATTGTCTCATGATGGTTAACATTTCTTCAAAATTATTTCAAAATCCATCCAAAAATAAGTAAGAAATAAGGAAGTTATTGACTGCGTTTAAGTTTCGGACACACGGACGGACGCACGGATGAACGGACGGACGGACGGACAGGGGCAACGCTATATGCCCTTTCCACCATTCTTCGAATGGCGGGGGCATAATAAGAAAAATATTACAAATTTTCATCAGAAAAATGACCGTTTTGGAGGTATGAAAGAACGTACTGTGCACACGGGTGTGTTTTCGTAATGCCTATAAAGTTATCAACTGAAAGTCAAACAATGTAGAATTGATCAGGAGCGAGTTGTTCAAGGCATCGTTAGCTTAACCAGCTCGATAGTGGCCATATTGTTGACTCTTCTAGCCAGTACAATATTGTAAATTTTGGTATTTTTGCTGAAAAAATGTGAGCGCAAAAGCTGCTCACATTTTTTTCAGCACATTTACCATATTTAATGATCTAAGTTTTAAGGATACGTTAACAAATGACGTCGTTAGTTTTGAACAACTGGCCCCAGATGGCTTCTACACTGTTCGTAAGATGTCGTAAGGGTTAAAGGTTTGAAGAGATTTACACTCAAAAAAGAACTACACCATATGGCATAATATAATAAAACTTCTGTACATAAGACTAACAGCTGCTAGATGAATGCCAAACCCATTAAAAACAGAAGGATAGTTACATCACCTTTACTAACATCTGTAGTGTTGAAATATTTGTCTGGGCCAGAAGAAATGCAAATGCAATTTAACGTGAAGACCCAAACAAACTCTTCTACACCACGAAAATGCTTCAGTTATGAACTCTTAGAATCCCAACAATTGTCATCTGCTTTGTCGTCTGCTGGTTTCTTTTAAAAGTCAATGTTGCAAACAATGTGGACCCTGATCAGACTGCTCCTCAGGAGCAGTCTGATCAGGGTCTTCACTGTTTGCCTGTATGGAAAATGTCTGTGAGAAGAAACTGCATATGACATATACAGACAACATTTTCAGATGCAGTTTTCCTTGAAAAGGGATACTAACTCTGCATAACAAAAACAAGAGGGCCCAGAGGGCCCTGGTTCGCTCACCTGATCCAATGTATAACAAGTGGGCCCCGGGCAGGGTCAATTTTGGCCCCAGGGCTATAATTTGAACAATCTTGGTAGAGGTCCACAAGATGAAACTTCATATCGAATATGAAAGACCTGGGCTTTCTGATTTCAGAGAAGAAGATTTTAAAGGTTTACCCTGCATATAGAAGTCTATGTAAAACAAGATTTTCCCTATATAAGTCTATGTTAAACCAAAGGGCCCCGGAGCAGGGGCATTTTGGCCCCAGGGCTATAATTTGAACAATCTTGGTAGAGGTCCACTAGCTGAAGCTTCATAACAAATATCAAAGACCTAAGCCTTGTGTTTCAGAGAAGATGATTTTTAAAGATTTTCCCTATATAAGTCTATGTAAAACCAAAGGGCCACATGGCGGAGGCATTTTTGGTCTCAGGGCAATAATTTGAACAATCTTTATAGAGGTCCACTAGCTGAAGCTTCATAACAAATATCGAAGACCTAAGCCTTTTGGTTTCAAAGAAGAAGATTTTTCAAGATTTTCCCTATATACGTCTATGTAAAACCAAAGGGCCCCGGAGCGGGGGCATTTTTGGCCCCAGGGCTATAATTTGAACAAACTTGGTAGAGGTCCACAAGATGAAGCTTCATACCAAATATCAAAGACCTGGGCCTTGCAGTTTCAGAGAAGAAGATTTTTCAAGATTTTCCCTATATAAGCCTATGTAAAACAAAAGGGCCCTGGTGCGGGGGCATTTTTGGCCCCAGCACTATAATTTGAACAATCTTGGTAGGGGTCCACTAGATGAAGCTTCATACCAAATATCAAAGACCTGGGCCTTGCGGTTTCAAAGAAGAAGATTTTTAAAGATTTTCCCTATATAAGCCTATGTAAAACAAAAGGGCCCTGGTGCGGAGGCATTTTTGGCCCCAACACTATAATTTGAACAATCTTGGTAGGGGTCCACTAGATGAAGCTTCATACCAAATATCAGAGACCTGGGCCTTGCGGTTTCAGAGATGAAGATTTTTAAAGATTTTCCCTATATAAGCCCATGTAAAACCAAAGGGTCCCCGTGTGGGGGCATTTTTAGATCCAGCACTATAATTTGAACAATCTTGGTAGGGGTCCACTAAATAAAGCTTCATACCAAATATCAAAGACCTGGGCCTTGCGGTTTCAGAGAAGAAGATTTTTAAAGATTTTCCCTATATAAGACCATGTAAAACCAAAGGGCCCCCGTGCGGGGGCATTTTTGGCCCCAGCACTATAATTTGAACAATCTTGGTAGGGGTCCACTAGATGAAGCTTCATACCAAATATCAAAGACCTGGGCCTTGCGGTTTCAGAGAAGAAGATTTTTAAAGATTTTCCCTATATAAGCCCATGTAAAACCAAAGGGCCCCCGTGCGGGGGCATTTTTAGCTCCAGCATTATAATTTGAACAATCTTGGTAGGGGTCCACTAGATGAAGCTTCATACCAAATATCAAAGACCTGGGCCTTGCGGTTTCAAAGAAGAAGATTTTTAAAGATTTTCCCTATATAAGCCCATGTAAAACCAAAGGGCCCCCGTGCGGGGGCATTTTTAGCTCCAGCACTATAATTTTAACAATCTTGGTAGGGGTCCACTAGATGAAGCTTCATACCAAATAGCAAAGACCTGGGCCTTGCGGTTTCAGAGAAGAAGATTTTTAAAGATTTTCCCTATATAAGCCCATGTAAAACCAAAGGGCCCCCGTGCGGGGGCATTTTTAGCTCCAGCATTATAATTTGAACAATCTTGGTAGGGGTCCACTAGATGAAGCTTCGTACCAAATATCAAAGACCTGGGCCTTGCGGTTTCAGAGAAGAAGATTTTTAAAGATTTTCCCTATATAAGCCCATGTAAAACCAAAGGGCCCCCGTGCGGGGGCATTTTTGGCCCCAGCACTATAATTTGAACAATCTTGGTAGGGGTCCACTAGATGAAGCTTCATACCAAATATCAAAGACCTGGGCCTTGCGGTTTCAGAAAAGAAGATTTTTTAAGTTTGCGGTGAAAAAAATCTATTTTTGGCTACTGTGACCTATATGTGCAACGGACCGGAACCATTTGAACAACTTTGAAAGGGGACCACCTAAGGATCATTCCTGTGAAGTTTGATCAAAATACGATCAGTGGTTTAGGAGGAGATGTCGTTTGAAGAAAAGTTTACGGATGCACGCACGGACGCACGGATGGACGCACGACGGACGACGGACAAAAAGTGATCCCAAAAGCTCACCTTGTCACCACGTGACAGGTGAGCTAAAAAATCTGTATCTGAGTGCAACAATCACAATCAGCTACGCACCAATCACAATTAGTACATAGTATTTGTAAAGGTTTTTTTTTAGTTTTTTCAGAGCAAATAAAGCATGGAATAATATGCGAATTGTCTGCTGAGCTGAGGATTCACATATAATATCAAGTCAAATTTGCTCTGAAAAATAATTTCAAAATTTGACTGTCTTCCACTCCAGAATATTCCTTGGCATTTTATGGGTTAAAGCAGTCCGACTCGTTTTATAAATTGGGATGAGTCAGAAAATACTTAAGAGATGAGAGACCAAATTAATTATCAGTGTTCAGGAATATATTTGGTACATTTATGCTTCCATCAAAACCACTGGAATTCTTTGGTAGTCAACTCTGCTCTTTTAATATTAAGTGCTTCCTAAAACTTTGACCTTTCTACAAGTTATTGCAATCCATACACAAACACTGTTCAAAGAACCAAAATGCTTTTCTTCTAAACGTTGGACAATTACACATACTCAGAAACTGAAAAAGCATTTTAACACATATTATTAATCAACAACAATACAGCCAAAACTGCCTGGGCTATACAGATGACAAACAAGGCCAATACATGATATGAGTTTAATCTACCACTTATAAAGGCTCCCAAATGAACCCCCATATCTAAATGAGCACCCATGTGGACTCATATTTTAGGCATTTTATGAAGAGCAGGGGGTGAGGCATGGACCCAATAGAGCCCTGGTTGGTATCACTGAGTGCGCCATATCATAAGGAACAAGAATATATATAATTTAGTGGTGGGGATCTGTACGGTTCCTGAGATATAAGGCCTTTTCCGCAGTGGATGGGTTGGGGCATGGTCCCGCCAGACACCAGGAAAGGCCAGGTTGTTGTCACTGAATGTGTCTTATCATGAGGACCAAGAATATATATGGATTAGGGGTGGGGATCTGAAATGTTTCTGAGATATGGGGAGGTCCTTTTATGAAATGGAGGGGAGAGGAACAGCCCCTGTGGACCCCACAAGTTGGTGTTACTGAAGGCATCTAATCATAAGGAACAAGAATATATATGATTATGGAGTGGGGATCTGAATGGCTTCTATGATATATGGCATTTTATGAAGTGGAGGGGTGGGGCATGGCCCAAGCAAAAAGAGACCCCCAGGTTGGTGTGCCTGAATGAGTCTTACCATAAGGAATGAGAAAATATGTGGTTTAGGGGTGGGGATCTTAACGGTTTCTGAGATATATGGCATTTTATGGCAGTGCTATTATCTTTAACTAATCCAAATATGATTAGCCATTAGAACCCTCTAGGTTAATTCAGCAGACAACAAATTGTTGATATTTTTCTTATTTTTCCCAGAAAACAGGACTTGACATCTTGTCCAAATTGTCTTGGAGACCATTTGCATGAGATGTCACATCCGGTTTCTGGGAAAATTAGGAAAATATTTCAAAATGTCATCTGCTGCGAAAAAAAAAAAATACCCTGCATGCAGAGCATTAAGAATCTTCCACTTATCAGCTATAGGCTATGGAACCCGGGAAGGGACATGTAATTTTTTTTTTAATATGTTGTGCGAATAAGATATTATATTGTGCGCACAAGATGATATGTTGTGCACACAATTATCTTGTGTGGACAACATAATATATCTTGTGCGTACATAATATCTTGTGTGCACAGGATTATCTTGTGCACACAAAAAAATAACTTGTTCACACAACTTAATATCTTGTGCGCACAAGATAGTATCTTGTTTGCACAACATAGATCTTGTGCGGACAACAACATATCTTATGCGTCTGATTAAATTGTGCTAACAAGATAATATGTTGTGCAAACAAGATATTAAGTTGTGTGATAATACAAGATATTATGTTGTCCGCACAATATATTAAGTTGTGAGAACAAGATAATATCTTGTGCGCATAAGATATTGTGTTGTCTGCACAAGATCTATGTTGTGCAAACAAGATAATATGTTGTGCTAACAAGATAATATGTTGTGTGAACAAGATGATATGTTGTGCGAACAAGATAATAACTTCTATATCTTGTGCACAATAATATGTTGTGTGCACAAAATATTATCTTGGGCAAACAAGATAATAAGTTGTGCACACAAGATATTATGTTGTACACACAAGATCTATGTTGTGCAAACAAGATATTTGTGCGCAGAAAATATTAAGTTGAGCAAACAAGGTATTATCTTGTGTGCACAAGATAACTTGTGCACACAACTTATTATCTTGTTTGCCCAAGATTATATCTTGTGTGCACAATATATTATCGTGTTCGCACAACATATAAAAATAAATTGAATGCCCCTTCCTGGGTTCCGTAATAGGCAGGGCTAATTTTTAAATTACTGTTTTTTAAACAAACAATGTAGCCCATGGCAGCTGATCTGGGCCCCTGCTGTTAGCCAATGTTCATTTTATAGCATGCTTGACTGATATGGGTTATGCCCTGATGAAGACATTATGTTGCACACGATGATGCAACTGGTCATTTACAAGATTTAACTGCTTGTACTATAAAAGCTTTACTATGTTGCAGTCTGTGGAATGAGAAAGGTTGACATTATCTGAAATGCCAGAAATGCCTACATGCTTCTGGGCAGAACCACAAACTATAAAAGATAAAATTCTGCATGTTCCAGCAAAACAATAGTTCATTTCGGATTTGCATCAGAATCATGAAAAAGCGGCAGCACTTAGTGGAAACAGTTATGTTTTTTAGGCCTTACACACATTACTCATGAATGGTAGATCACCCAATCTATTTTCCGCCTTCAAAAGAAGGATCAAATTTTAAAGGAAAAATTCCCTTTATGGAGCAAATTCTCTCCTGTAAGAGTGGTACCCATTCTGTACGCAATCATATGGAGCATTCTTCTAGAATTTTCTTTGGCTTGCATAAAATTTATTTTCTTCTTGCTATCACTGGATAGTTTTGGAGGGCCATCCTGTATATTACATTATCCCCAGCCACTGCAGAAGGCTTTTCATATTATCAGGGAAAAGAATGTGAATCATCTTCTATGCATGTCTTCTTGGTGCTACACTTTCAGGGGAAGCAACTCCTTCAAAAATATTCTATCTTCTTTATCAAAAGCGTGTTTTCTGGAGTGCTTAAAGGGAATGAATACACCTTCAGGGGAGACAACTGGCTCAAAAATATTTGTCTCCAAATTAATGAAATTCTTTCCTTTAAGAAGAGTATACCCCATTTTCAACAACAGTTGCCTCACTTGCAAAAACCTGGCGGTATACTTCCAGCCATTTTTGTAAGGGAGACACATTTTTGGACTTCCTGTTTGCTGAACTACAAACTGAGCCCATTTGAAAAAGGCGGTCTACTCTTTCAGAAAAGAGGAAAAAATTCTTTCTCAAAGAGCAGACCCCTTTTGCTAAGGGAGCCAAGAATATTTTTGTTCTTTGAAAGATTTTCCTCTCATGATAGGGGGCATCCATTCCTCTGGAATCTTGAAAAGAATCTGGGTGCAATAATGCAGCAACTTCAACATGCTCATTTCCTGCAGAATGGCAAGGATTGCATAATATGGCATAGCAAGAATACCAGAAATGTTACATTTAAGTCTTGTAGCAAGAAAGCATGTTTTTAGCAATTGCGAACAACAAAGGTGCTGATCAGCTTGTGCATCTGCACAGGCTGATCAGCTCTTTTGTGTTCCCTGGAAGGACAGAACAATGCCTATAGTTTCTATATTCAAAATTCCAAGGTTCTTGCTAGTCTGTGAAGCTGAGGAAGCTTGTTTGTGTCTATACCTGTCACAATATGCTAAGACAGGTGCTCATACACAACATGCTCTTATCCAAAACACGTAAACTTTAACATTTCACAATCAACCAACTACAATAAATTGTAATGCAAGATGCCATAAAAGAGCAGCAAAAAAGAACAGTTTCTTCTTGGGTGATTTGCCATGCATTTTATAGCATGATATTTAGAAGACTCGGTGGTGTGGTGGTTATGCTATTCGCCTCATAAACCAGAGGTCATGAGTTTGATGCCGGGCTAATCCAGACTTTCAAATGAGTCTTTAAACTGAGGTCTCCTCTCCATATGACCTTTAGGCATAGCTGTTGGTGTGATGTAAAACTCGGACTTTAATGTTTTGTTTTGTCATTCATATAGCAGCTGGGGTTAAATATTAATTTCATCCTTGTGATAAAGACCTGTTTTCATCAAGAGTTGATAGTTTGGAAATACTGATCAATTGGCTAATTTGCTAGGTGTGGTCTGTCCTGCTGAATACATTTCTGAGGAATGCTATGTACCCCCACCATAGATATAACTTATTAGACCTTGAAAATGAGATCTAGATCATCAAAATCCGGCAATGTCAAATTTAACAGATTACATTCATATAGCAGCTCAACAGACCTGTAATCATGTACCCCACCATAGATATATAGTGGATCTTACACAAGTGGTCATTTCATATGAAATGACCACGAGTGTAATATTCTGTTTATCATATGGCCACTTTAAATTGGATTTCATCGCCTTTAAATTTGACAAAATTTCCACAAAAAATGCATAGTTGACATGGACGTTGTCATGACATTACTTAATCCCGCCAAAGTGTTATTACACGCGTGGCATACGATATTTATTACATGCCATTAGCCACTGCTCATCAACGACGTCATATGATAAAACTTAAATATCTATTTGACCTTCAAAATGAGGACTAGATCATCAAAATCTGGCAATGTCAAATTTAACTGATTACAAGAACACGGCCTTACCTTATAATCAGGTCCAATAGGTTTCTTGCACTCCTCACAGTTGTGAGCGAAAAGTTCTTGGTAGCACGGTATACAGTATGGATGCTCTTCCTTCAGAATGTAGCGGCAGGCTATCAGCTTCTTGTCGCAGTTCTTACACGCAAGATGATCTTTGTGGTAATTGGTCTCCATGGCCTTTGTGTACTCGCTTGAAAATATTAACTGAAAATAGATAGGAAATCACATGAACAAGGCCCAGTTGTTCAAAGCTGTACTGTCACATGACACGACCTACAATAAGACCTGCACAACTGCAGGTATGGGCCCAGTTGTTCAAAGCATCATGAGCTTAACGAGCTTGTTAGTAGCTCCCTGCCCTTCACCATAGTGTAGTTTATATTTTCTTTTCTTGTCCTTTGGGTTCTGATTCCGTTGTGGAATTTTGAAAATATCTGAGGGACACTGATGAGGCCTAAACTAGGTATATTCTTGCACACCAGACAAGGAAATCCGTGATTTTACCCTGGGATAGAAATTTATGTTCTGACCCTGGTGTTCCGACCCAGGCAACTAACATAAATGCGCTTCAATTCTTTTCAACTGCCGGAACTACTTCCGCACTACTTTTATTTTGTAATCAATATACATGTGCGAGCTGTCAAAACTAACCAGAGGTGTTGTGCAAGAAAAAGAATCCAATATGGGGTTCTGTTGTAGATGGGCGTTTCCAACCCTCGGGATCACCGTGCTGAGCGGAACCTCGGCATAGCCTCGGTTCCGCTCAGCACGGTCATCCCTCGGGTTGGAAACGCTCATCTACAACAGAACCCCATATCAGATTCTTATAGTCTGGCCCAGAAAAAAAGCTTGTACAGTTCTGTGGTGTAGTCTTTGCCTTTTCAAAGAACATATTTCAACAACTGGGCCCTGAGCTGTAAATTACTTTGGTCATTCAAAACTAACAACATTGTTAGTTAACATATCACTGAAACTTTGATCATGTAATATTACAAATACACTTATATTTTTGCTGAATAAATATGAGTAGCTTTCAAGCATTTCACATTTTTTTCAGCAAAAATACCAGAGTATTGTATATTGTACATGCTAGAACAGTTAACAATTTGCCCAAAAATGAGCTCATTAAGCTAACGATGCTTTGAACAAGTTAACAATTACATGTAATGCCTCGATAACCTCACCATACATAGAGGAAAATGGGGCCAGTTGTGCATACCTAACAATGTAATTAGTGAACATATTGTTAACTCTTATCATGCTGTTCACGACAACCCCTATCTTTGGAAACAGTGTAGATCCAGATCAGATGGCTTCTGAAGAAGCCATCTGATCAGGATCTACACTGTTTGAAGCCATCTGATCAGGATCTACACTGTTTGACATTCAATTTATGAATTTGTAGGAATAAATTGCATCAAGTAAGCTGATTGGCTCAAAGTCAGAAATGGGTGTGGCTAAACTGAATATTCAGCAAGAGAAGGGTTAAAACTTTGATCATTTAGTATAAATATGCTATTATTTTTGCTGAAAAACTGTGAGCAGCTTTTGCTAGTGCAAAAGCTGCTCTCATTTTTTTTTCAGCAAAAATAACACAATATTAGATGTAGTACTTGCTAGAACAGTTTACATTTTGACCACTAACAAGTGTTTTAAGCTAATGATGCTTTGAACAACTGGCCCCTGGACTTTACAGGGAAAGCATGATTTTCTTATTTATACTCTTAGGACTGCCTCATTGAGGTCACAGGTACTAACAGGCACCCTTAACCTATTTTTTGAGAAATATGAAACTTGAAATGTGTCCAAAGGACAGGGATGCCCCCATCTTGTGACACAATTTAGAAAACTTAAACATGAATTGCAAACTCCATCTCTGACATGGACACGCACATGGGCGGAGCCAGATTGACTGACAGACAGGGGTAACACTATATGCCCTTTCAACCATTCTTAGAATGGCAGGTGCATATAAATATCACAAATTGTCATCAGATAAAAGTATTGAAAATACAAAAACAAATGCACTATACCGTACAGGTATGCTATTATTCACCATATTTGCATTATTTGCTGGCCCCCAGCTTGCACATTGTTAATATTGGAAACACAGGTAACCAGACCCCCCTGACCTTTTAAGGTCAGGGGGGTCTGGTTACCTGTTTTTCCAACACTGATAACCTTCAGACTAGGAACCAGCAGATAATGCAAATAAGGTGAATAATGGGGATGTTGATGGAACTAAGAGTGAGAAATCTTTTCACAGTGATACAAAATATTAACTTTTACCTTTAAAACTGTGATATCCTACCAACAATATATGCATGTAAATATTAAGGAACTTTATGAATATACGAGGAAAATGAATGATAAAAGCTGCACATTAGTCAGTGATTACAATACTATATACAAGTAATTACAAGGAATATGATAATGATTAATGAGATGAGTATCTTTCTTCTGATTATGTCAGTAAGGTGTTGAAGAGATCTTTATCCATTTCATTACGAAAACACGCCTATACAAATACATTCTAACCTTTATCGCGGAAAAAATGAAAATTTTAAGATGAAAAATTGTGATATGAAAAATTTTGATATTTTTCTTATTTCTGTTCAAACTGAGGCGGTTCTAATGAGTACCCACAATCTATATTTTAGAGCCGGTTCTAACAAGTACCCACAATCTATATTTTAGAGCAAAAATAAGAACAAGAATTCCGCAGAAGTCGGCGTCGCACCTGCTGGGGGCAAAAGTCATAGAAGCCACAATCAGAATGTTGTTATTAATTAAGTAAATTTCATAGCAGTTGATAGTTGATGTAAAATGTGTCAAAGTCACTGGACCAAAAATATAGGCCATGGTCACCAGGTCAAGGTACGTGCCAAATCAGTACAATGAGGAGAAGTACTATGCAAAGTTTGGTGGCTGTGGGCTATTTATTTTAGGACATATTGAATATTGACGTAAAAGTTGCTGGAGTGCATAATATAGGTTAAGGTCACCAGGTCAAGGTACCCACAGAGTAAGTAAATGTAAGAGAAGCACTATGCAAGGTTTGGTGGTTGTAGGCCTTATAGTTAAGAAGATATGGAATGTCAACCTAAAATGTATTAAAGTCAATGGTGTGCAAAAAATAGGTCAAGGTCACCAAGTCAAGGTACCTGCATAGTCAGTACATCTAGGAGAACCACTATGCAAGATTTGGTGGTTGCAGGCCTTTTATTTTGAGAAGATCTGGAACATTGACGCAAATTGTGTCAAAGTCAATGGAGCATAAAATATAGGTCAAGGTCACCAGGTCAAGGTACCTGCAGAATCAGTACATCCAGGAGCAGCATTATGCAAGCTTTGATGGTTGTAAGCCTTTTATTTGCAGAGATCTGGAACTTCTACATAAAAATTTGTCAAAGTCGCTGGAGCGTAAAATATAGGTCAAGGTCACCGGGTCAAGGTACCTGCAGAGTCAGTACATCTAGGAGAAGCACTATGCAAGATTAGATGGTTGTGGGCCTTTTATTTGGAACTTCGACGTAAAATTTGTCAAAGTCAGTGGAGCATAAAATATAGGTCAAGGTCACCATGTCAAGGTACCTGCAGAGTCAATACATCTAGGAGAAACACTATTCAAGATTTTATTGGTGTAGGCCTTTTATTTGAGAAGATCTGGAACATTGACGTAATTTGTGTCAAACTCACTGAACCATATCATATAGGTCAAGGTCACTGGGTCAAGGTGCTTGCCTAGTCAGGAGCTCAGGGTGATGTTTCATGAAAGGTTTGATGGTTGTTTAGTCTTATAGTTGATTACAATACAAACTTCGACGTAAATGTCGAACTTCGCATAATGTTAAAAGTCACTGGAGCGCAAAATATAGGTCAAATTCACCAGGTCAAGGTGCTTACAAATTGAGAAGGTCTATGAGATGTTTCATGTAAGGTTTAATGGTAGCTGAGGTTTGTAAAACAAGAGGGCCATGATGGCCCTGGATCGCTCACCTGATCCATAGAGTAACAAGTGGGCCCCGGGGAGGGCCATTATTGACCCCAGGGTTATAATGTGCATAATGTTGAGGGAGACCAAACTAGGGGAGCTAAGGGGCCCCGGGGCGTGGCCCATTTGGACCCCAGGGGCATGATTGGCAGGATTTATGTAGGTGACCACTTGCCATTACCACATGCTAATTTTCTAAGCTCTGGGCCCTGTGGTTTCAGAGATAAAGATTTTTGAAGCATTTTTTCCATTATGAGTCTATAGGAGCTAAGGGGCCCCAGGGCGTGGCTCGTTTTGACCACAGGGGCATGATTGGCAGGAATTATGTAGGTGACCACTTGCTGTTGCTACATGCTAAATATCTAAGCTCTGGGCCCTGTGGTTTCAGAGAAGAAGATTTTTGAAGCTTTTTTCTATTATGAGTCAATGGGAGCTAAGGGGCCCACGGGCGTGGCCAATTTGGACCCAAGGAGCATGATTGGCAGGAATTATGTAGGTGACCACTTGCCGTTGCTACATGCTAATTACCTAAGCTCTGGGCCCTGCGGTTTCAGGAGAAGATTTTTGAAGCTTTTTTCCATTTTGAGTCTATGGGAGCGAAGGGGCCCGGGGGCGTGGCCCATTTGGAACCCAGGGGCATGATTGGCAGGAATTATGTAGGTGACCACTTGCTGTTGCTACGTGCTAAATATCTAAGGTCTGGGCCCTGTGATTTTTGAAGCTTTTTTCCATTATGAGTCTACAGGAGCTAAGGGGCCCAAGGGCGTGGCCTGTTTGGACCCCAGGAGCATGATTTGCAGGAATTATGTAGGTGACCACTTGCTGTTGCTACATGCTAAATTTCTAAGCTCTGGACTCTGTGGTTTCAGAGAAGAAGATTTTTGAAGCTTTTTTTTCATTAGGAGTCTATAGGTGCTAAGGGGCCTGGGGGCGTGGCCCATTTGGAACCCAGGGGCATGATTGGCAGGAATTATGTTGGTGACCACTTGCCGTTGCTACATGCTAAATATCTAAGCTCTGGGCCCTGTGGTTTCAGAGAAGAAGATTTTTGAACTTTTTTTTCCATTATGAGTATATAGGAGCTAAGGGGCCCAGGGGTGTGGCCAATTTCGACCCCAGGGGCATGATTGGCAGGAATTATATAGGTTACCACTTGCCATTGCTTCATGCTAAATATCTAAGCTCTGGGCCCTGTGGTTTCAGAGAAGAAGATTTTTGAAGTTTTTTTTTTTTCCATTATGAGTCTGTAGGAGCGAAGGGGCCCCGGGGCGTGGACCATTTGGAACCCAGGGGCATGATTGGCAGGAATTATGTAGTTGACCACTTGCCCTTCCTACATGCTAAATATCTAAGCTCTGGGCCCTATGGTTTCAGAGAAGAAGATTTTTGAAGCTTTTTTCCATTATGAGTCTGTAGGAGCTAATGGGCCCCGGGGCGAGGTTTGTTTGGACACCAGGGGCATGATTGGCAGGAATTATGTAGGTGACCACTTGCTGTTACTACATGCTAAATATATAAGCTCTTGGCCCTGTGGTTTCAGAGAAGAAGATTTTTGAAGCTTTTTTTCCATTATGAGTCTATGGGAGCGAAGGGGCCCCGGGGCGTGGCCCATTTTGAACCCAGGGGCATGATTGGCAGGAATTATGTAGGTGACCACCTGCCGTTGCTACATGCTAAATATATAAGCTCTGGGCCCTGTGGTTTCAGAGAAGAAGATTTTTGAAGCTTTTTTTCCATTATGAGTCTATGGGAGCGAAGGGGCCACGGGGCGTGGCCCATTTTGAACCAAGGGGCATGATTGGCAGGAATTATGTAGGTGACCACCTGCTGTTGCTACATGCTAAATATATAAGCTCTGGGCCCTGTGATTTCAGAGAAGAAGATTTTTGAAGCTTTTTTTCATTATGAGTCTATGGGAGCGAAGGGGCCACGGGGCGTGGCCCATTTGGAACCCAGGGGCATGATTGGCAGGAATTATGTAGGTGACCACCTGCCATTGCTACATGCTAAATATATAAGCTCTGGGCCCTGTGGTTTCAGAGAAGAAGATTTTTGAAGCTTTTTTTCCATTATGAGTCTATGGGAGTGAAGGGGCCCCGGGGCGTGGCCCTTTTTGAACCCAGGGGCATGATTGGCAGGAATTATGTAGGTGACCACTTGCTATTGCTACATGCTAAATATCTAAGCACTGGGCCCTGTGGTTTCAGAGAAGAAGATTTTTTAAGCTTTTTTTCCAATATTAGTCTATGGGAGCGAAGGGGCCCTAGGGCGTGGCCCATTTGGCACCGAGGGGCATGATTGGCAGGAATTATGTAGTTGACCACTTGCCCTTGCTACATGCTTAATATCTAAGCTCTGGGCCCTGTGGTTTCAGAGAAGAAGATTTTAAAATGTTTTCCCATTATAAGTCTATGGAAGCTATATGTTGCCATGGCAACCAGAATTCCAATCTGATCAGCCCAAAAACCTTATGCAGCCTTTCCCCCTACCTGATGATGATTCACATGTAATTTGATCAAGATTGGCCATGGGGTATTGGAGATATACTTATTTGAAATTGTTTACGGACGCACGGACGGACGCACGGACGCACGCACGACGGACGACGGACAAAAAGTGATCCCAAAAGCTCACCTCGTCACTACGTGACAGGTGAGCTAATAATAACTTTGACGTAAATGTCGAACTTTGACGTAAATGTCGAACTTCGACGTAATGGTCAAAGTCACTGGAGCGCAAAATATAGGGTCAAAGTTACCAGGTCAAGGTGCTTACAAAGTGAGAAGGTCTATGAGATGTTTCATGTAAGGTTTGATGGTAGCTGAGGTCTGTAAATAAAAACTTCGACGTAGATGTCGAACTTCGACGTAGATGTCGAACTTCGACGAAATGGTCAAAGTCACTGGAGCACAAAATATAGGTCAAAATCACCAGGTCAAGGTGCTTACAAATTGAGAAGGTCTATGAGATGTTTCATGTAAGGTTTGATGGTAGCTGAGGTTGTAAAATAAAAACTTTGACGTAAATGTCGAACTTCGATGTAAATGTTAACAGACGGACGGATGAACCGACAGACAAGCAGGTGCGACAAAAATAATGTTCACCCCAGCAAACCCCAGTTTTACTATATAAAAGTGGGGTTTGAGGGGGTCAAAATTCTATAGGCGTGTTTTCGTGACAATTTCTTTCCAACATAATACAGTAATGCAACCGTTGTGACTGTTCAAAAGTGGCCTTAAGACCACTTCTGTTCCAAAGCTGGAACATTGGGTGCAGCAAACACTGAATAAAAGTGAAAGTAATGATCAGGAATAGATACAGCTGCCTTAAACTTGACATCGTCTCCATGTTCTCTAGTCTTAATAGCAGAATTTGCTGTAACAGTTTAGTGCTACTGAAAATAGTAAATGCAGTAATTGGTGCTTGTCCAGCACACTAAAATTCTTAATCCACTGCGGACAGGAAACACAAAAACAAGACACTGGCATGCAGAGTAGGCACAAGTGCTGTGTTCTGTGGCTCACTGCTTTCTATAAATAACCAACTTGACAATCCTAAATTTCAAAATGGACTCCTGCTATATATAGAAGTACAAGTATGTTGTTACATGTATGCTCAGCTCTTGTCCTGCTGAATAAACTAGACAAAAGTGCCCAGTGGGGCACGTATACCCCCGGCCAGTGCCGAACTACAAAGGGAAATAACTCTAAAAGGCCTGACCCCTTGGCCCTTATTTTCTTTCCCACAATACACGTAGTCATACTGATCATGTGTGCAAAATTTCAAGTTTCTATGTGAAGCAGTTCCTGAGATATCTTTGACACAAAATAATTGTTTACGGACAGACAGACAGACAGACAGACGGAAAAGACAAAAACTATATACCCCCATGGCATATGCCGGGGGTATAATTAATTAAGCCACACACATTTCTGACTTTCAACCAATCAGATTACTTAACCCTTCTCTTGCTGAATATTCAGTTTAGCCACACCCATTTCTGAAGTTGAACCAATCAGACTACTGGATGTAATTTATTCCTACAAGTTCATAAACGGAATGTCAAACAGTGTAGATCCTGATCAGATGGCTTCTTCAGAAGCCATCTGATCTGGATCTACACTGTTTCCAAAGATAGGGGTTGTTGTGAACAGCAGGATAAGAGTTAATGTGATTTATTCCTACAAATTCATGAGCTGATCTGTATCAACACTATTTGCAAAGGTACTGAATAGTCTGGTTCATTCGGACAAGGGTTATAGGCACCTTTCTCCCTGGTGGGCCTTGAACATTATTTCTCCCTGGTGGGCCGTGAACATTATTTCTAATGGTGGCTTTTTCTTTTAATTTATTTTTGTGTTGCTTAGAAATGAATCTTTAGGAACTACAGTTACACCAGGCAGACGATGTTTATGCAATCTTTCTTCAACGTCCATGCAAGGCCATGATGTTGAATTAACTTTGATACTATGCTGAGTACACACTGTACCTGAGTACATACTGTATGCCTGCCGCCTGCTGGGCTAATATAAAGAAGACAAGAGGGCCCAGAGAATTAGTGTCTCTAGTACATTCTAGGCCCAAGGACTATAATTTGAACAAATTTGGTAAAGGTCCACTAAATGAACCTTCATACCAAATATCAAAGACCTGGGCCTTCTGGTTTCAGACAAGAAGATTTTTAAAGGTTTACCCTATATAAGCCTATGAAAAACCAAAGGGTCCCGGGGTGGGGCATTTTTGGCCCCAGGGTTATAATTTGAACAATTTTGAAAGAGGTCTACTAGATGAAGCTTCACACCAAATATCAAAGATCTGGGCCTTGCGGATTCAGAGAAGAAGATTTTTAAAGAATTTCCATGTATAAGCCAATGTAAAATCAAAGGACCCAGGGGTGGGGGCATTTTTGGCCCCAGGGCTATAATTTGAACAATCTTGGTAGAGATCCACTAGGTGAAGCTTCATATCAAATAGCATAGACCAGGGCCTTGTGGTATCAGAGAAGAAGAATTTTAAATATTTTCCCAAATTAAGCCTATGAAAAACCAAAGGGTCCTGGGGTGGGAGCATTTTTGGTCCTAGGGCTATAATTTGAACAATCTTGATAGAGGTCCAATAGATGAAGCTTCACATCAAATATCTAAGACCTTGGCCTTGCAGTTTCTGAGAAGAAGATTTTTTAAAGATTTTCACTATATAAGCCTATGTAAAACCAAAGGCACCCGGGGCGGGGTCATTTTGGCCCCAGGGCTATTATTTGAACAATCTTGGTAGAGGTCCATTAGATTAAGCTTCACACCAAATATCATTGACCTGGGCCTTGCGGTTTCAGGGAAGAAAAAGTTTTAAAGATTTCCCCTACATAAGCTTAGGTAAAACCCAAGGCCCCCTGGGCGGGAGCATTTTTGGCCCAAGGGCAATAATTTGAACAATCTTAGTAGAAGCCCACTAGGTTAAGCTTCATACCAAATATCAAAGATCTGGGCCTTGTGGTTTTAGAGAAGAAGACTTTTAAAGGTTTCCCCTATATAAGCCTATGAAAAACCAAAGGGTCCGGGCTGGGGGCATTTTTGGCCCCAGGGCTATAATTTGTACAATCTTGAAAGAGGTCCACTAGATGAAGCTTCACACCAAATATCAAAGATCTGGGCCTTGGGGTTTCAGAGAAGAAGATTTTTAACGATTTTCCCTGTATAAGCCTTTGTAAAACCAAAGGCATCCGGGGCGGGGACATTTTTGGCACCAAGGCTATAATTTGAATAATCTTAGTAGAGGTCCACCAGGTAAAGCTTCAAACCAAATACAATGACCTGGGCCTTGTGGTTTCAGAGAAGAATATTTTTAATGATTTTCCCTATATAAGCCTATGTAAAACCAAAGGTCCACGGGGCGGGGGCATTTTGGCCCCCATGGCTATAATCTTGGTAGAGGTCCACTAGATGAAGCTTCACACCAAATATCAAAGATCTGGGCCTTGTGGTTTCAGAGAAGAAGATTTTTAAAGATTTTCCCTGTATAAAGCCTATGTAAAACCAAAGGCCCCTGGGACAAGGGCATTTTTGGCCCCAAGGCTATAATTTGAACAATCTTAGTAGAGGTCCACCAGGTAAAGCTTCACACCAAATATCAATGACCTGGGCCTTGCGGTTTCAGAGAAGAAAGTTTTAAAGGTTTCCCCTACATAAGCTTAGGAAAAACCAAAGGCCCCCTTGGCGGGGGCATTTTTGGCCCCAGGGCTATAATTTGAACAATCTTGGTAGAGGTCCACTAGGTGAAGCTTCATACCAAATATTAAAGACCTGGGCCTTGTGGTTTCAGAGAAGAAGATTTTTTGTTTTAAAAAATCTATTTTTAGCTCCAGTGACCTAGATGTGCAATGAACCGGAACCATTTGAACAACTTTGAAAGGGGACCACCTAAGGATCATTCCTGTGAAGTTTAGTCAAAATCCGATCAGTGGTTTAGGAGGAGATGTCATTTGAAGAAAAAGTTTACGCACACACTTACCCACACACACACGTACGCACGACAGGCGACAGACAAAAAGTGATTCCAAAAGCTCACCTTGTCACTTTGTGACAGGTGAGCTAATAATAAATAAGCAAACAGCTGATCTTACATAAAGTAATTATTCCACAATTTTTCCTGTAAAAAGCCTCATTAACAATGCAGTCTGTCTAGAACCCACTGACTGACTGATGAACACCAGCTTAATTACGTTGTTAACAGAATACAACAGAAAATGTGCCTCAATGTCTTGTCAGGTCCAGCAGACCAATGTAATGTGGACATGATCTTTCTGAAGCTTCTTCATACATGTATAGACCTTTTATAATAGGGTCTAAGCTATATTAACCTATAAAATGCCAATCACAACAACTGTCGTCTGCTTTGTCGTCTGCCAGTTACATTTTTTGCAAACAGCATGGACCCAAATCAGACTTCTACTCCAGCAGTCTGATCTGGGTCCACACTGTTTGCCTATATTTAAAAAAATATTTTTTAACAAGTTTGCAAAAAGATTCAGCAGACGACATTTTCAGAAACAGCTCACACATCAAGTGCTTATCACTACCAGCAGATATCATTATGAAAGTATTTACTATTTCTTATTTTCTGGAGGAATTAGGGTTTGACATTACATCATGCTTCCTCTGTAATATTCACATGAAATGTCAAGTCTTTCCTTATTTCTCTAGAGTCTAGAAAAAGATATTGTCATCTGCTTTAGGATTTTTGGAAATGCTTGATTGTTAATTACTTGGGTTACATCCAGAACCTATCAACAAGAAACTTTAGCCCATTTTGTACTGGAAACCCTAAAATGGGTACCATGGCAAACAGTTCAGGCCCAAATCAGACGCTGCAGAATGCTGTGTCTGATCAGGGCCGACACTGTTTCTGTAAGTTCAGCCACTTTCCAAATAGATAGATTACACAACCTATCACCCCCAGATTTTGAAATGGACTCCTGCTATATATATAAGAAGGAAGATCCCATTTGGTACAAAAAAAGTTGTAGAACCCGTTACACACTGTCAGCCACTTATTGACATGCTATGGAAAAAGACAAAATGGTTATAATGCCAACAAGTCAGATCAACTTGCAACCTAATCAGAAAAAAAGAGTACAAATACCATATTTATCCTAAATTTTAAGACACCTCAAATCCTTACCACTGTGTTGGTCAAATTTGGCCATTACCTCAGTTGAAGCTGGAACCTCAATCATGAGTCAAGGGATTTTTTTAACTACTGCATCAATGCTTGCCATGCTTGTTATAAAATTTCAGCAACCCAATGTTGTGTTGTTTTTAATACCATAAAAATTCGGCTATAAGACGAGGATTTTTCCCTCCAAAATGAGCCCAAAAAAACTACCCCGTCTTATAGCCGAGGTCATGGACTGCAGGCTTTTTTCCGGCAATGTCCGGCGAAGACCAGACATACGGAAAAAGCCGATCGGTGATTTATGAATTGATATAAATCGCCGCCCACAAACCACCGCTACGATTTTTCTGCACGCGATCGGAAAATGACATCATCCGACGCCATTACCCCCACACGTGTTTAATGTCATTGCATGTATCTCTTTCATAAAAAAATGTTTGGAACCGGTAAAAAAATATTTTCCCGATAGCTAAGCGGCTGTGAATAGAGGTGGATAGAAAATCAGTCCTTTGCACAGCTCCAGAATTATCCCCAGATGCTCCGTGTCAATAACCAACAACAGCGTTCGACTTTTCCCGCCGACGTCTATTTGGCACCAAAACATAACCATTCATGAGATCGTAGAAAAGTCCGATTTTATAATGCAAACATCTACCGTTAGATGTAGCTAATAGTCTGAGGTGCAATTAAATCAGTTTCACCCTGATTGTGGATTAAATTTTATGACTGGAGGAAAAACACAAATTAGAGACATAACTTGACCATAGTTTCACACCTTATCGACACGCACCGCAGGGTGGCAATTATACGACAGGGATTAACAATAGTGTCATACTTGAACCGTAATAAATACACAGATGGTTTGTCTCTGAATTGACAGCGATTTACTTACTGGGTTACTTTTACCGTATTTAAGGACTCAAAAAGACTGGCGATTTTTTTTTTTTTTGCACTTGTCCCGACCGAGCGTCATAAGGTCAAAGTGCACCTGCCCGGCGTGATTTCGGTCTTGTCCCGGACGGCCGGGAAATGGATTTGTCAGCCCCTGTCGTCTATTAAATAGAAGTTCGTGTAGCCTAAGCCAGCAAAGCATGTACCGGGCCGACAGCGATACGACGTATCGGCCCGACGTTTGCCGCTATTTTTTGCTAGCTGGGGCGTTGGTTCTGAAACTGAATAGCTAGGTGTTGTGTTCCCCGATAAAAAAAAAACGTTCAGTTACTTATAAAAAAGCTGCAACAAATATTTCTAAATTTTGTGGCTGGAAATGAGGGGTAAGTAGAGGGGTTTTCTGACGAAAAAAAGGCCGATTTCTCACATCTAAATAGCATCTGGCGGTAGCAGATAGGCCCCGACAGATATGGCAAAAATTTGACCCGTCTTATAAAAGAGTATAAGCAAAATCCCACTTTAGAATAACTGAAAAAGGGGTCCCGTCTTATAGCCGAATCGCCTTATAGCCGAATTTTTACGGTACTTTTTCTGTAACTTGGCAACTTCAGCAGGAAGTTTTCACACCATAAATATAACTTAAATAGCCATTTGACCATGAGAACCAGGTCTAGGTCACCACAATCTAATCGAGTCTTTGGTAGGTTGAAATCTTATAAATTCCACCACATTTTAGACAAGCCATTTTTGGCTCAATATTGACAGTTTTTGGGAGCCTGTGACCTTGAAAATAAGGTCAAGTTCACCAAAATCTAACCAAATCTTTTGTTGGTTGTAATGATATATTTTGTACCATTAAATTTGACCAACATTGTTCAATTTGTTCATGAGCCAAGGTGCAGGTTAAGATATTTTGGCCTAAAAACTGACAGTTTTTGTGAGCATGTGACCTTGAAAATAAGGTCAAGATCACCAAAAGCTAACAAAATGTTTTATAAGTGGAGATGATGTATTGTACCAAGTTTGACTAAAACTAATCAATTCATCTATGAGGCAGGATGCAGACAAGCCATTTTTGGTTGAAAATTGACATTTTTTTGGGCTTGTGCCCTTGAAAATGAGGACATCAGAATCAAATGACTGTTTTCCCCCATCCTGGTGATGAAACCATGTATGTTTGGTCAGAATCCACCTATATATTCAGGATATATACTACTCAAAGTTTGATAGGGATCACTTTTTTAATGCAAAATAATTTTTGGATGAATTAATCAGCTGAATCCAAATTTGATACATAATGATAGAAAACGTATCCTTCACAAAACCTAGTGATTAATTTTGCCAACTGGTACTGCATTCAAGCGTGACAACAGTATGGCGTCCACGGGGATCAATTACAGTACGACATCGCCTGCCCATGCTCGTAATCCGAGTCTGTAACCGGTTTTGTGGAATCGGCTTTCATTCAGCAACCAATGCATCTTTGAGCTCCTTTAAAGTCCTCGGATGCACAGGTCGGGCTGAAACAGCACGCTGTAGCATGTCCCACGCATGCTCAATAGGGTTTAAGTCCGGTGACCGAGCAGGCCAGTCCATACGAACTACTGTCTCACGTTTCAGATAGGAATCAGTGACGTTGGCACGGTTGGGACGGGCATTATCGTCCATCAGAATAAAGTCCGGGCCGATAGCATCTGCATATGGTCTCACAAACTCATCAATAATCTCATTACAGTACCTCACTGCCATTAACGTTCCGTTTTCAACGACGCACAAGTCAATTTTACCGTTCACGCTTATCCCAGCCCAAACCATGACTGACCCCTTTCCTTAGCTATCATGCTCTGCCACATTTAAGTCATCGAATGGCTCTTTAGACATTCGCCACACTAATTGACGTTTATAAGTGAAGTTTAGACAGAATCTGGACTCCTCAGTAAACAGTACTGGCGTCAAGTCACGAACTGTCCACCGGATGTGAGTTCTGGCGAAGTCCAACCGGTCTAGCACGGCTGTCTCATCAACGGAACACGTACAGCAGGCCTCATGGCATTAAGTCCGAACTCTTGGAATCCGTTTCTGACAGTTTGTGTAGAAGTTTGTACTTCAGTTCCGCTCCTAAGCTCGTTATGGAAACGCGAAGCGTTCAGGAACCGTTGACGTCGAGACTGAATCAACAAGAAACGGCCCTGACGTTGTGTTGTAGCCCTTTCTCGACCCCGTCGTGTCTGTGTGAAGGATTTCAGTGAGTAAGACACCGACTCCACATTCGGGAAACCACGCTCTGAGACACATTCAGAATCCCAGCAACATGACGTTGAGAGACGCCGGATTCCAACATTCCGACGCCACGATTCATTTCTCCGGGGCTCAGACGGTTTCTTAATTGTCCCCTAGGCATTTTAGTGTTTCACAAACAAATGAATTCCTTTTTACGCTTGGTAAAGGAACACTGACAAATTTCATTGGTCTGCTGGGAAGTAGTGCTAGGCAAGATTTTGGGGGTGCATGAATTCATTTGCGAAGTGTGAGAAGTGGGCACTTTTATGAGTACTGAACTGCACATGAGTTTCTGCGTAAGATATTTATCAATATACCGAGTATGAATTCTGTCAAGAAATTTTAAATTTTCAGTGCAAAATTTGGTATATAAAAAGTGATCCCTATCAAACTTTGAGTAGTATAGAATGCTTCAAACAGACTTCGCCAATAGCAATCTCAACACAAACAGGCCCCTCTCCTTAGTGGTGGGAATTCATGCTTGGACGGTAATGTTCCTCGTGCGGCATCCTATGGCGTTTATATTTCGCAATTTAGATTTGCAAGAGTGTCTAGTCATGTAACTGACTTCAACACTCTTAATAAATTGTTAACTGCTAAACTTCTTAATCAGGGTTACCGGGTATCATAAACTACGCAAAGCCTTTTCAAAATTTTATAGGCCTTATTCCGATTGCCAAAATTCAATGTTGGACTTAAGTCTCTTCTGCAACAAGGTCTATCGGAACGCAAATTTTATGGTGACTTAGTATAAATTCAGGAAAATATATACTTGCAATGACTTCAGCATCCAATTTCGTAAAATCGTATTTCAATATAAAAAGATAGGGTACAACATAAATGTTATATGACAGACTGCATGCATGGTAGTTAACCCAATCACAGTTGACAAATTTGCATCCCTCTTTAATTCCATGCCAGTGGATCAGGCCTCAGATTCTATGATGGTTCCAGCGTAAAGGCTCACTGAGAATTAGGATAGAATTTAATTTTATATAATGTTGGTTGGCACCTGATGCTCTGTCTCTGAGAAGGCCCATCAGTCTAATTGTTGGTTTTCTTTTGCTCAAGCATTTCAGTAGTTTCTTGCTGTTGAGTCCTCAGTTGTTTGATCTCTGTGGTTGTTTGATTTTTGTGTTCTCGGAGATGTTGCACTGATGAGTTAGGACGCCTTAATTCAGACTGAACAAATTATCTGTCTAAATCGCGACGGAAGTAGAGGATTGAGGCCGCATAAAATCAATTTAAACCCCCAGTGGAATTCCTTTCACTGAATGTTCCAAGGCAGTTCTTCTATCGCAGTAATTTTTGTTATGGTTTGTCTTTGAGTGTGTGTATCGCTTATATTTTTAGTTTTGGATATAAGCCAATTGGCCATTTTTAGGGAAAGTGACTTCCGCTATTTGTGTTTCCATTAGGGTCTAGTTATTTCATGTTTGTGTTTCTTTCCCTTTGGTGTCTCTGATGGGAGCTGTGGGTCAATTGTATTGATTCCTGACCATTGCCTTCACTTCTAATTTACTAAAAGCAAATGGTAACTTGGGTGTACATACAGTCGAACTTTGATGGCTCGAACCCCTTTGGGACCATGGAAATTTGTTCGAGACAGCGGTAGTTCGAGCCACGGTTATATACTTCTAGAAAACATAATGGGGGTATTTTTGGACTTCTTTTCGGTGTTCTGTAACATAAATGTATGCTGTGTGTACTCATTAGAATCGCCTCATTGAGTACACACAGTATACATTTGCAAGATAAAACTCGAAAATCTCCTTAATTATCCCACACTTTTACTTATGCAGAGGAATTCCCTAGGGACTCAAAAACGGGTTCGACTCAGCCATGGTAAACGAGCCATCAGTGTTCGAGCCATCGAAGTTCGACTGTATAGTCAAATCTTAATAATTCAAACACCCCTTGGGTATGGAGAATTATTCTCGGCAGTTGTAGTTTGAGCTATGGGGGTTAATGATGGTTAATGATAGTGACATGTTAGGAGGCATAATGCAGGTAATAAAAATCCCGTTTTGTACCAAATGGACTCTTCCACCTTATATTATAGCCGAAGTCCATTTCAAAATTTTGGGGCAGCAGTTTGTGTTGGTTTTAGAAACTGATTTAAAATTGGCTGAACTTTTTGCAAACAGTGAAGTTTTTTCTTGTTTGAGTTGAGATTTAACATCCCTATCAACACTGTATAGATCATTTTAGAGACATTGCTTTCCAATTTTGTGGGACTTTTACCCGACATTGAGATGAAATGACATCTTAAGCCCTGACGCCCAAGCAAACCAATAGGGTTTATATGCACACAACACTTTTCTCGGGTAGGCTTAGAAACTCTAAGCTGTTTACCAGTACTCATGTGCGGTCTGTTTCAACTCTGCATGGAAGCATCATGCAGCCCAATCTATTTGTTCAAGCTCTGATGGGAGGGGGTGGGCAAACAGTGAAGACCCTGATCAGATAGATGCCGCATTTAAATGTGGCATTTGATCTGGGCCTTCACTGTTTACAAGTTAAAAGTTATGGGGTTTCCAGTATAAAATGGATTATGCTTCTTCTGGACTGCACTAAAATTTCAGTACTGTTGTTACAAACATGTCTTTCTATGACATGTAATTATTTAGTCTTTCTCGGCACCCGACCATTGGGGCTTGAAGAAATAGATGGACTGCATGATGCTTCCACGCAGAGCTGAAACCGACCCGAACACGAGTACTGGTAAACCGCTTAGAGGATCTAAGCCTGCCCAGGCAAAGCGGTGTTAGTCCATGAATATAAAGCCTATTGGTTTCATTTGGCAGCAGGGCTTGAGATGTCATTTCATCTCAATGTCGGGTAAAAGTCCCCCATTATTGGTATCAACATCTCCAAAATGACCTTTACAGTGTTGACGGGGATGTTAAACAGTAAATCAAACAAACAAACAACTAAGTCGTTCTATAACGTGTAATTATTAAAGACTGTGACAATATGATTCTGGTAACAATAGTTCCAAGCAATCTGTGGCCCAACCACTCACAACTTTGATGCATTTTGTCAGTCATCATGAATATCTCTCGAGCCTATAGAAAATCTTGCTTATTACCAGTGATTGTGTCATCATAGCCTCTGTGCCAGATTTGGATTTGAACAGCATTGCAAGTAAAGCTATTTTGTATAGACCACCCGTGAAAGCCTCTTACTTGTTTACTTAGCAGGAGGAAATATTACCATTTTACTGCAAACAAGTCATTCTTACTAGCCACAAACTCAAGCTTGGCCAATAGTAGAATCATTTAACCCTTGTCCTGCTAATCCCGGACATGCCTTATCTTTGAAACAATGTAGATCCAGATCAGTAGGCTTCGTCAGAAGCCATCTGATCTGGATCTACATTGTTTCAACATCTTTGAAACAATGTAGATCCAGATCAGATGGCTTCTGACAAAGCCATCTGATCAGGATCTACATTGTTTGCCATTCAGATTGTGAATTTGTTGCAATAATTTGCATCAAGTAATCTGATTGGTTGATAATCGGTAGTGGGTGTGGCATATATAAATATTCAGCAGGACAAGGGTTAACCTATTTTGTATGTTAAAACACAAAGCAGGATACTGGCAAACCATGCAGGCAGAATGTGGCGTCTAATCAACGCCTACACTGTTTGTTAACCCTTGACCTGCTGAATATTCATATATGCCACACCCACTACCGATTATCAACCAATCAGATTACTTGATGCAAATTATTGCTACAAATTCACAATCTGAATGGCAAACAATTTAGATCCTGATCAGATGGCTTCGTCAGAAGCCATCTGATCTGGATCTTCATTGTTCAGTAAATAAGGCATATCCGGGCTCAGCAGGACAAGGGTTAACAATTGAGCCATTTATCCAAATAAATTTTAATCCATTTTCTTCCGTTAACCCCAAAACGGGTAACTGGCAAACAGTGCAGGCCCAGATCAGACGCCACAGAATGCAGCGTCTGATCAGGGCCTAAATTGTTTGCCAAAAGTTCAGCCATGTTCCAAATAAGTTTTGAAGAAAATGCAGCCTGATGCCCTTAATTTTGAAATAGACTCCTCCTATATAAAAGGAGGAAGATTCCATTTGGTACAAAAAGAGTTAGGTATAACAGAACTGATAGTCCTTTACTTTGAAAGGCAGAAGATTCCATTCAGTATAAAATGGGTTTTATCATATGACATCTCGTCTGAGAGTGTAATAACGCCATGTAATATTTTCGATAATTCACTAGTGGATTAAATATGCAAATTAGCTATATACATCCCATAACGTTACATGTACGGTGTCCTTAACGACGTCACGTTTACTAACGGCGGAATATAATTCATATTCTTGTAAACAATCGCGAATAAAATGCGTTTTAAATGTCATATGATAAATAGAATCTTGCATTCCTGCTCATGTATTATTGCATTTATTAAACTCGTTGAGGAAAAGGGATAAAATGCTCGGCAAAGCCTCGCATTTTATCCCTTTTCCTCAACTCGTTTAATAAATTCAATAAAACACAAACACTCATGTAAGATCTCTTATAAACTGTGCAATGCAAGGAAAGCTCGTGTGTATTATATGATGACCGCAGTGACGGGCATGAATGTGCAGTCTAATCGGAGCCTTCCTTGCCTATGTGCAGCTTCTAAGTACCCTGTGCTCGCCAAAGGAAAAATATTGGTGCCTCCAATCAAACTCAACTAAGTTTATTCTTCACTGGTTAGAGAAAACCCAAATCATGTAGTGCCCAGCTCAATTTACTGACATTTGTTATTGATTAGATATAGATCAATGGTCCCAATGATTATTGCTGCAATAAGACAAAGTCTGGAGCTGCTCCAAATGAAACATTGTTGTCACTGAACAGAAACAGCAGAAGTCAACAAACAACAAGAGTTGTCAGAAGACAACATAGCTCGCCAGAGAGACAGAGAGAGAGTGTTTACAGAACCATAAACCATGGGAGGGGTGATTCTATGTGGCAGTTAACACAGATACTTGGGGTCAGTAGAGCTTTCTTGTGGTTAGTAGAGCGGATGGTCCAAAACTGATCTCTTACTTTTACTCTTTTCTAAGACTTTATTTTTGCATTTTAGTGTACTGGAACAACACCTTAATCCATACAAATGGTTGTGTCACGTCTAGAAAATTGGTTGAAAATAATGACATTTTATGGATAGGATAAATTACGTAAAGATAAACAACTTCGATGTGGTCAATTTTTACCCCTCTCCAGTTTAACAGCGCTGTGCCTTCCAAAATCAAAGTAGCCATGCAAATTACTCATATCCCTCAATTCTGCAATCATTCCCTTATAGGATGAAAGGGATGTCCTTACAAAAGTCTTTTGAGTTACTGCAATTTCCACCGAAATTTTTCTCAAATTCAAACAAATTGTCGTCTTTCACATCAATGTGCGACCTGTTTCCCGGCTTACTCTGCAAATCATCGGTAACCCTCGGTGACAACTGCCAAGAACCAGTCTATGTTTCCCAGGGTTCACGGCAACTTTTGCAATAAGCCGGGAAAAAGGTCGCTCTATGATGTGGGAAATACGGTTTGAGGAGGATTTCTTCGGAAATTGCAAGAATTCAAGAGATTTTTGTAAGGATATCCCTATCATCGTAAAGGTGAACTAGAGAAAACGACCAGTGGGTCACGTATACCCCCGGCCAGCGCCACCCTCTAATATATCTTTAGAGCTTAATTGTATGTAATATGGAAGCTATAAGAATCTATAAAAGTGCTTGTGAAAGCTAAACCAAAGATAAAATCTCTATATGGACCAAGGGATTGAGGGCATTTAAGTTACTGAAGGGGTGGGGGCATCGATCTTACTGAAGCAGCAAGGTTGGGTATACATCAATGAAATATTTGGACTGGTATGCAAGATCGATGCAAGTATCAATTGGATATGTCTTTGAGTTTAGGACATACAGGGATCTATAAACTTTGTCACAAAAATTCAACCAAATGTAAAATTTCTAAGTCTGTGACCTTGACCTGAAGGTCACTGTGGGGGTGGGACATGCATCAATGAAATCTTTAGACCAGTATGTAACTTCAGTGTAAGTATCAACTAAATCTATCAAAGGGTTCAGAAGATACAATCTCTTAGAAACTGACGTAAAACTTTAACCAAACATAAAATTTCTAAGTTTGTGGCCTTGACCCCAAGGTCACTGTGGGGGGTGGGACATGCATCAATGAAATCTTTGGACCAGTAAGTAACTTCAGTGTAAGTATGAACTAAATCTATCAAAGGGTTCAGACTATACAATCTCTTAGAAACTTTGACGTAAAACTTTAACCAAAATGTTAACGGACGTTCTCACGAACGGATACTTAAGTGGCTAGGCGTCGGCATATTGACTACTTAAGCGGCAAATTCTCTTAAGCGGCAAGCCACCCAAGAGCGAATTTTTGCCACTTAAGTACCCAAATAACGGAATAAACCCCATTTGGACTCACGAATATATACTTAAGTGTCAAACTGTCCAAATTTTTTGCCCCCTAAATGTGGTTTCGTTGGTGCGGAAAGACGGACACACGGACGGAGGAACGGACGAACGGCAAGACGAAAACTATATACACCCATAGCATACTTAGTATGCCGGGGGTATAATAATGATTGCAGAATCGAGAGATATGAGTAATTTGAGCTGTTGTTTTGGATTTGGAGGGCGCTGCGCTGTTAACCTGGAGAGGGGTCAAAGTTGATCACATTGAAGTTGTTTATCTTTTCATAATTTTATCCTGTCATTATTTTCAAATGATTTTCTAGACGTGACACAACCATTTGTATGGATTCAGGTGCTGTTCAAGTACACTAAAATGCAAAAATAAAGAGAAAAAAATCCAAGAGATCAGTTTTGGACCTTCCGCTCTACTAACCGCAAGAAAGCTCTACTGACCCCAAGTATCTGTGGCAGTTAACTGATCTACATTCCACAGCTTGATTAACTTTTTCATGCAACTGCTGCTCAATGATCATAGTGTACAACCGCCTGGCAAAAAACATCAAATCTTTCTAATTATAAGAATCCTCACATGCAATCATGGAAAACAGATTGATCACTAGCTCACAAACGCCTAGCAACCATAAAAATGGGGCACTGAGAAACAGTGTAGAACCAGATGAGACCATTCTGAAATGTCTGATCTGGGTCTCTACACAGCTTGATCAAAGTATGGAAATTTTAGTAAACCTTACAACAAACAACAGGGCCCAGAGTTCCCTGATGAGCTCACCTGAATGTCTCTAGTACATTCTGTTTTTAACTCCGGCAGCCATCTTGTTCGTCAGAGCGGAACGATCTGAGCTATTTTGTTATGGTGTCACCTAGGCAACATTCCTATGAAGTTTGAATCAAATTGACCAAAGGGTTTAGCTGGAGTTTGCATTTGAAGCAAATTTACTTTTTAGTCTGGCGGCCATATTGTTAATTGGACCGGGATTATTTAAGCTATTTTCATAGAGGGTCATCTAAGCAACATTCCAACAAAGTTTGAATGAAACTGGCCCAAGGGTACAGGAAGAGGTGTCGTTTGAAGATTGTTTCTTTTTTTAGCTCTGGTGGCCATCTTGTTCGTCAGAGGAATGATTTTAGCTATTTTGGTAGGGAGTCACCCAGGCAACATACGTGTGAAGTATGAATCAAATTGGCCCAAAGGTATACGATGAGTTGTCATTTAAAGATTTCTCTATTTTTAGCTCTGGTGGCCATCTTGTTCATTGGAGTGGAACAATTTTAGCTATTTTGGAAGAGGGTCACCTAAGTAACATTCCTGTGAAGTTTGATTGAAATTGGCCCAAGGGTTTAGGAGGAGTTAGCATTTAAAGCAAATTGTTGACGCCGCAGGACACACGAAGCACAGCGGACATTGAATGATCACAATAGCTCACCATTAGCACTTAGTGCTCAGGTGAGCTAATAAAACAAGTATAACACTCCTTATATTGAAAACTGATCTGTCCAAAATAGTTAAGTGGAACATTCTATGTGACATATATGGGTTAAGATCACCAGGGGAGATCACCCTGATCTGTGGCATCTGATTAGGGCCTTCACTGTTAAAGTTCACTTCCTGCTATTATGATCCTAATTATTTGGATAGGCCTATGGAAACAGTGCAGACCCAGATCAGACTGCTCCTCAAGGAGCAGTCTGATCAAGGTCTACACTGTTTGCCACTCTATCTGCTTCCTTTGGACTCATTCCTGGATCGTGAAACAAATTTAAAAGTTTATGAGAAATGCAAGATGGCCGAATTTTTAGGATCTTACAGTAATTATAGTAAACCAAATTAAACTGTAATTTGTGACAAATTAGATGTAGATATACCACCTCTGCTCATCACTGTCATTTTGACACAGTTTTGTCAGCTGCAACATTAGACTGTCATAATTGTCTTCCTACTGTAAAATTATGACAACTAATCAGAAGTCAGAAGTCACACAGATAATAAGAACAAGCAATTAACCCATTTTGTACAGAGGATATTGGCAAACAGTGCAGACCCAGATCAGATGCTGCAGAATGCAGCGGCCCTAAATTTTGACATGTATTCATGCTATATATCCCTAGGACTGCTGGACATTTTTAAAATCATGACTAAAATGGGGATATGGGAGGACATTTCGCCCTAGAACCTAATGTTCTGAGTCAATTAGCCTTGTCTAGCCTGTTTTCAATAAGAGAAAAAATGTACTGTTCGGTATGTGAAAACAATCTTTCTGATGATGTCATAGGTCATTGCACAGTGGTCATGCTATGCTAAAACAGTCGCACAGACTTTTTTTTTTTTCGTTTTTCTCTACATAATTTTCCTGTCTTTTTCTATCTTTTTCCTTCACAAACTGTACCTATCCTCGACATCACATCTTCATTGTGGCCATACTTGTTTCGTAGAGACACATGCCGTCTCAAAGAACATTGGGCAGAAACGCAATTTCATTTTTCGACTTTTTTGCCAGGTTTGGAAGCCTCGGGTCCTGTTCCAGTATCACTTAGAGGATTGATATGCATGCTGTGAACAGTTGTGGGTATTTTGTCAAAAGTATGATCGAATATGTGAAACAATGAGGGTCGTTCAAAAAGCTTTTGGCATCAATTACGCATAAATACGATATGGTAGTGGAAAAGATATAAGGTTGAAGATTCTATTCACTACAAATAACTTCTACATTAAATCCAGTTTAAAAGCATTATATCAAGCATCTTACATGAGTCTTTATTATTGAATTTATTAAATGAGTTCAGGAAAAGGGATAAAATGCGAGCCTCTGCTGAGCATTTTATCAATTTCCTCAGCTTATCAAATAAATTCACAAATGCAGGATTCTATTTAACGTATGACATTGAAAACACATTTAATTCACAATTTTTGTACACGAATGTCAATATTCCACAATCATCGTATCTGTAACGTTACAGGGCGTATCTACACCTGTGGACACAA
Organism: Lucinisca nassula; assembly: GCA_963580285.1. Lineage (NCBI taxonomy): Eukaryota > Metazoa > Mollusca > Bivalvia > Lucinida > Lucinidae > Lucinisca > Lucinisca nassula. Next base: position 21,443,478 of record OY757013.1, on the reverse strand, counting down.
ATTTTAAAGCGGTCAAACTCCGAAGTACCTTTCATTGAATCTCTTTGCATTAAGTTAGTTTGACAAGCAAATGTCATTCATCAAAGTAGTCTAAAACTGGATCAAGAAATATACATAGATTGGTCTTATTGTGGAAGCAATTTTTTTCCATTTTTATATCTGATTGACATTCAAGATGATTGGACAGTGAAGGGTCTAGTGAAATGTACAACACTTTGTGTTTTGAATTTATTCCTGTCTTGTAGTTGACTCACAGGATGTAAGGAAATATTGAATGAAACAGCAGATAAAAATGAAATGAAGCTCATCAAAGTTTGAACGGATTTGTGTCCACAGGTGTAACTAATTTATATATTTAATCCACTAGTGGATTATTGAATTTAATACATGGTGTTAATTCATTCACAGATGTGACGTCATATGATACATGATGATTTGTTGTTTTTTTTTTTTTTTTATTTTTTTTTTTGGTTTTATGAACCTTTCAAGATTATTTCACTCATGTCAAGCCAATCGTTAATCAGAGGTGGGCCAAAACCAGAGTACCCTGAGAAAAACCACCTGACCTTCCGATGCAGAACTTGGCGTCTCACATGTACCCAAGCCAGGCTCAAACCCACAGTGGTGAGAGACATAATAAGAGTCAACACTCTTATCCATCAGGCCACGGAAGCGTGGATAGACGAATGGATGGATGGACAGGGGCAACATTATATGCCCCTTCACCATTTGGGCATAAAAAGTAATGTTTAACCCTGTAAACACAAGTTTCCACTGTATCAAGTGGGTTTAAGGGGCTGCTCATTTCACAAACCTGTTGATGTGTTTCTCTGAAAAATATTTTGAAATGTTGTGATTAGCAGTTTAACCCTTCTCTTGCTGTTCACGACAACCCCTATATTTGCAAACAGTGTAGATCCAGATCAGATGGCTTCTGAAGAAGCCATCTGATCAGGATCCACACTGTTTGGCATTCAGTTTATGAATTTGTAGCAATAAATTACGTCCAGTAATTTGATTGGTTGAGAGACAGAAAAGGGTGTGGCTTAAATGAATATTCAGCAAGATAAGGGTTAAAGGCTATATTTCATAAGGCCACAGTAAAGGCACTAAATGGTTTACAGCAATTAAGTTTGAGACTGTTTCTCCTTATTAACTGCTGTCCTGCTGAATAAATTAGTTTGGCAACACCCAAATCTGACTATCAATCAAATAGCCAATCAAATAACTTGTTCCATGATTTACAAACTAGTGAAGATCCTGATCAGAAGCCCTCTGATCTGGATCTGCACTGTTTGCAAAGATAGGGGTTGTAGTGTTCAGCGGGACATGGGTTAAAATGTATGATACTTTCTGGGTATATTGATACCTTTATTCAATAATCAGTCAAAGATAAAAACAAGAGGACCATGATGGTCCTATATCGCTCACCTGAGCTAAGAGATTTACATGTGGGTCCATACGCAGGGCAATTTTTGATCTCAGGGCTATAATTTGAACAATCTTGGTAGAGGTCCACTAAATGAAACTTAATACCAAATATCACAGGCCTGGGCCTTCTGGTTTCAGATAAAAAAATTCTTGAAGGTTTTCCCTTATAAGCCTACGTAAAACGTGGGCCCCTTGGCAGGGCCATTTTTGGCCCCTGTGCTATAATTTGAACAAACTTGGAAAAGGTCCACTAGATGAAACTTCATATTGGTTTCAGACAAGAATATTTTTTAAATGTATTCCCTATATTTGCCTATGTAAAACCTGGGACAGCCCCATTTTTCGCCTATAAGATCACTATAAGAGTGATCTTGGTAGAGGTCCACTAAATGAAGAGTCACACCAAATATCAAAGACCTGGGCACCCTGGTTTCAGACAAGAAGATTCTCAAAGATTTTCCCAATACAAGCCTATGTAAAACCAGTGTGCCCGGGGGCGGGGCCATTTTTGGCACCAGGGCTATAATTTGAACAATCTTGGTAGAAATCCACTAGATGAAGCTTCATACCAAATTTCAAAAACCTTGGTTTTGTTTGTTTGTTTGATTTGAGGTTTAACATCCCCATCAACACTGTATAGGTCATTTTGAAGACGTTGCTTCCAATTTTGTGGGACTTTTATCCGAAACTGACATCTCAAGCCCTGTTGCCCAATGAAACCAAAAGGGTTTATAAGTATGGACGGATCAACTCACACTGCTTTGCCTGGGCAAGCTTAGATCCTTGAAGTCAGTTTCAGCTCTGCATGGAAGCATCATGCAGCCGATCTATTTTTTCAAGCCCCTAAGGGCAGGGGGCGCAAAAATCTTGGCCTTCTGGTTTGGGACTAGAAGATTTTCAAAGGTTTTCCCAATAAAACCATTTTATAACCAATGGGCCCGGGCACTGGGGCATTTTTGGTCCCAGGGCTATAATTTTAACAATCTTGGTAAAGGTCCACCCTTAATATCAAAGACCTGGGCCTTCTGGTTTCACACAAGAAGATTTTTAAAGGTTTTCCCTTTTATAAGCCTATGTAAAACCAGTGGGCCCCGGCGCTGGGGCATTTTTGGCCCAAGAGCTATAATTTGAACAATCTTGGTAGAGGTCATCTTGATGAAGCTTCATACCAAATATCAAAAACCTTGGTTTTGTTTGTTTGTTTGATTTGAGGTTTAACTTCCCCATCAACACTGTATAGGTCATTTTGGAGAAGTTGCTTCCAATTTTGTGGGACTTTTACCAGACACTGAGATGAAATGACATCCCAAGCCCTGTCGCCCAATGAAACCAAAAGGGTTTATAAGCATGGACGGATCACCTCGCACTGCTTTGCCTGAGCAGGTTTAGATCCTCTAAGCGGTTTAGCAGTACTAGTGTGTGGTCGGTTTCAGCTCTGCGTGGAAGCATCGTACAGCCCATCTATTTCTTCAAGCCCCAATGGGCAGGGGCCGTCAAAAACCTTGGCTTTCTGGTTTCAGACTAGAAGATTTTAAAGGTTTTCCCTATATAAACCTATGTATAACCAGTGGGCCCGGGCACAAGGGCATTTTTGGCCCCAGGGCTATAATTTGAACAATCTTGGTAAAGGTCCACTAGATGAAGTTTCATATCAAAGACCTGGGTCTTCAGGTTTCAGACAAGAAGATTTTTAAAGGTTTTCTCTTTTATAAGCCTATGTAAAACCAGTGGGCACCGGCTGGGTGGGGGGTGGGGGGGGGGGGGGGGGTTGGGAGCATTTTTGGTCCAAGAGCTATAATTTGAACAATCTTGGTAGAGGTCCACTAGATGAAGCTTCATACCAAATATCAAAGACCTGGACCTTCTGGTTTCAGACCAGAAGATTTTTAAAGGTTTTCCTTATTATAATCCTATGTAAAACCGGTGGGGCCCCACATGGGGGCATTTTTGGCACCAGGGCTATAAATTGAACAATCTTGGTAGAAGTCCACTAGATGAAGCTTCATACCAAATATCAAAGACCTGGGCCTTCTGGTTTCAGACTAGAAGATTTTTAAAGGTTTTCCCTATATAAGCCTATGTTTAACCAGTGGGCCCGGGCACGGGGGCATTTTTGGCCCCAAAGCTATAATTTGAACAATCTTGGTAGAGGTCCAATAGATGAAGATTCATACCAAATATCAAAGACCTGGGCCTTCTGGTTTCAGACAAGAAGATTTTTTAAAGGTTTTCCCTATTATAAGCCTACGTAAAAGCAGTGGGCCCTGACAAGGGGGCATTTTTGGCACCAGGGCTATAATTTCAACAATCTTGGTAGAGGTCCACTAGATGAAGCTTCATACCAAATATCAAAAACCTTGGCCTTCTGGTTTCAGACTGGAAGATTTTTAAAAGTTTTCCCTATATATGCCTATGTAAAACCAGTGGGCCCCGGCACCGGGGCATTTTTGGTCCCAGGGCGAAAATTTGAAGAATCTTGGAAAAGGTCCACAAGATGAAGCTTCATACCAAATATCAAAGACCTGGGCCTTCTGGTTTCAGACAAGAAGATTTTTTAAAGGTTTCCCATATTATAAGCCTATGTTAAACCAGTGGGCAATGGCAGGGGAACATTTATAATTTCAACAATCTTGATAGAGGTCCACTAGATGAAGCTTCATACCAAATATCAAAGACCTGGGCCTTCTGGTTTCAGATAAGAAGATTTTTTAAGGTTTTTTCCTATTTTATCCTTTTTGTTGCCATGGCAACCAGAGTTCTGCACGAAATGGAATTCTTTGAACAAATTTGAGAGAGGACCACCCAAAGATCATTTCTGCAAGTTTGGTCAAAATCTGTTCAGTGGTTTATGAGAAAATGTCATTTAAAGGAATTGTGGATGGACGGATGGAGGGACATACGGACGATGACGACGGACGGAGAGTGATCACAATAGCTCCCCCGGAGCCTTCAGCTCAGGTGAGCTAAAAAATCATAATTCTCAATGTTATTTTGATATTTCATTAAAACAATTATTAACCCTTATCTTGCTGGTCACGACAACCCCTATCTTTGCAAACAGTGTAGATCCAGATCAGATGGCTTCTGAAGCCATCTGATCAGGATCTACACTGTTTGGCATTCAGTTTATGAATTTGTAGCAATAAATTACATCAAATAATTTGATTGGCTGATCGACAGAGGTGGGTGTGGCTTAAATGAATATTCAGCAAGATAAGGGTTAATACACTGAATTGCCCCTGCCCATCATAGATTGAGCTGCTTGATGCTTCACGGCAGAGCTGAAACCGACCGCACACAAGTACTGGTAAACCACTTAGAAGGTCTAAGCCTGCTCTGGCAAAGTGGTGCGAGTCAGCCCCTCCATGCATATAAACCCTATTGGTTTCATAGGGCAGCAGGAACTGAGATGTCATTTCATCTCAACGTCGGGTAAAAGTCCCACAAAATTGTAGATACTTCACCAAAAGTACGTAAAATTTTCCAGAGGCGTGCTATGTTACACGTAACAAAAGTAACAAATAAAATATATAGGGAAAAACACTCAGCACCATAAATCGATCGTAACAAGCGAAACATGAATATTCTTTGATTTGTCTCCATTATGTAACAAGGAAAACCAGAAAAAATCTGGGGCACATTTTCTCCCAATTTAACGTAACAAACATAAGGAAGGAAATATATAGGGAAAAACACTCAGCACCTCATTTGGACCGTAAGGAGCGTAACGAGGATATTCTTGGACATGTCTTCATTACGTAACGAGTAAAAACCTGGGGCACATTTACTCCCAACGTAACGTGTCTTCATTACGTAACAAGTGTAAGGAGCAATAATCTCTTGCACATTTTCTCCCAAGGTAACGTAACAAACGTAACAAAGGAAAAATATAGGGAAAAAACACTCTGCATCTCATTTGGACCCTAACGAGCATAAAGAGGATATTCTTGGACATGTCTTCGTTATGTAACAAGTGTAACGAGCAAAAATTTGGGGCACATTTTCTCCAAACGTAACGCAACAAATGTAACGAAGGAAATATATAGGGAAAAAACACTCTGCACCTCATTTGGACCGTAACAGACGTAACAAGGTTTTTCCCCTATATATTTCCTTCATTACGTTACGTGGGGAGAAAATGTGCCCTAGATTTTTGGCTAGTTACGGTCCAAATGAGGTGCAGCATAATTTTTGCTTGTTACGCTCGTTACGTAATGAAGACATGTCCAAGAATATCCTTGTTACGCTCGTTATGGTCAAAATTAGGTGCACAGTGTTTTTTCCCTATATATTAAGAGATTAAGTTTTTAATCTTGTTTTAAATTAAGAATGCTAGTTGGTTTCATCTCCCCCATATTGCACTATCTTGTGTTGCAGGTTCCCCCTTGGGAGACCTGTGGTCGTCTTGGTAGTTGGCTACTACAGCCAAGTTTCAAGTGTTCCCTTTTGTGAAGATAGTTTCAAGGCACCCCCGAGTTTTGCACACGGCCCTAGTATTTTGCTCACATCCCGCAGGGTGCCTCACTTAAACTCCGCCTTTCTGCACTGGCTTCTGGTTTTAGCGCCAAGAATCTTAACCAATACTAAAGGCAACAGAATGTAGCCTGGCATTCAGCCAACGAATCAAATGTCCCTGATAAGCCCGGTAATCCAAACTAAGCGTGGATTATCAGTTTCAAGTTCAGCACTCTGGAGTGCACATCGTTTTACAACTGCATAATTTTCACCCACCCTCCCTTGCCCATGCATACCGTGTTTGCTGTATGCCAAGTATAGACCATTTTTTTTATTTTTTATTTATTTTATTATTTTTTTTCTTTGTTGTGTTTTTCTTAGTAGTAGTAATAGTTTTGGACCCATGTATTGTTTAGCCAAGTGTAAATTTTAGCTTGGTGCTTAATAACTAAATTATCCTATTCTTGTGTTAGAAACAATTAGAGGATAGAGGCTTGAACTACACGTAATCCCATCTTGGACATGTATTCTGCGTTTAGTCCGCACAAATATATAATAATGTACAAAGCATGTAGAACCTTCATAGACTACAGTGATCAGAAGACGGGATTATACCCGTTTTAGGTAGTGACTTTGATCCTTGCAGGTCAATTCAACAGACAGGACTGTTTTAAAAAATCTCTTGTTATTATTATCATGTGCTGGAGGTGTTTTGGAAAAATTTTGAGCTATTAAGTCACTTTGGCTTACATGCTTACTTATTTGCATTTTTCATTACGTTGCCTATGCAAAATTTCTTCAATACATGGGTCAGTGTCCCAAAAAGAATATTAAGTTGTCTTTTTCTAGACGCGCATGGTGGCTGTCAATACCATGTAGTTGACGCTGGCAGGCATATGATGGGGTACACCCGTCATAGGCATGCCAGCATTATATGTAAATTAACATGGGCATGTTGCAAAAAATTATAGGAGTCTGTAGGACACTCTTTAGGTATCCACAACCTCCCTGTTGACACTGGTTGGCAGTTGTCACATTCAATGGGCAGCACATGGAAGACTAGCCATTGTCTTCCAAGGCTGCCTATTGATATACATGTATGTTGGTGAATAGAGGCCCCATTAAGGAGCTATGTGGGAGATGAAATTTAATTTCCTTAGTTACATTTGTTAGGTTACATTGGGAGAAAATGTGCCCAAGATTTTTGCTTGTTATGCTCGTTACGTAATGAAGACATGTCCAATAATATCCTTGTTACGCTCGTTACGGTCCAAATGAGGTGTAGAGTGTTTTTTTCCCTATATATTTCCTTTGTTACGTTACGTTGGGAAAAAATGTGCCCCAGATTTTTGCTCGTTATGCTCGTTACGTAATGAAGACATGTCCAAGAATATCCTCGTTACGCTCGTTATGGTCCAAATTAGGTGCAGTGTGTTTTTTCCCTATATAATCCCTTTGCTACGTTTGTTACGCGTAACCAAGCGCGCCCCTGGAAAATTTTACGTACCTTTTATGCATTATATGCAAAATTGGAAGCAACATCTTCAAAAAGACCTAAATAGTGTTGAAGGGGACGTTAAACCTAAAATCAAACAAACAAAATTAATTCACTGAAATGCTATTTTTATCTGTTTAGCATACCTTCAGCAGCCATGGTTTATGGATATATGGGTTTATGGATATTGGGGATATGGGGCCTTGGTTTCAAGTCTTACGTAAATGCTATCAATCACATTTACCATACCATGAATTTTTATGACACACATACTACTTAACAAAAATAATATTTTGACTGTCCCTGCATACAAAAACAAACAATCTGTCAAAACCTACATTTAGAAACAATTTACCTGTAAAACGAGATTTATTTCCAAAATATTCCCCAGGTAAGAACTTATCCAGATACACAACTCTCCAAGAAGCTTCTACAAAACACACTAAATGGCATCCAGCACTGGTATAATTAATACCAATAAGAAATCCCCCGCACTATGAAAAGTCAAAGTTTATGACTCAAGGGCAAAGAACTTAGAACCATTTATTAACAAACAGTATAGGAAATATAGAAAAGACAGCTGTATAATATTGCAGCAATAAACAAGTAGATATCCTATGTAAAGTTGAATTACATTAGCATTTAACCTTTAACCCTTAAGAAGATCTGAAAATGTTGTCTGCTTATGCTTATGTCGTCTGCTAAATTTTTTTGCAAACTTTTTAAAAATATTTTTGTGTACAGGCAAACAAGGAGGAGCAGTCTGATTTGGGTCCACACAAAAATCCCCGTACATCAACCATAGTGCAGTTTATATTTTACTTTTGGTCCTTTGAGATCAGTGTGAATATTCTGAGAAATCAGAAATAAATTATTGGTTTAGACTCATATTCTAGACAGGTTTTTAATTATTTGGACCCCATTTTGATTTTTATCAGTCTTTGTATCGACTGCCTATTTGAAATTCGCAAAATTGCAGTATGTTTCCTCTGGCTTTCTTTGCCGGATCATTACAGGGTCACTGATGAGGCTTTATTAGCCGAAACTACGTAGTATGGCCCATCTTCTTTCTTATGAATGTTTTCATTGCTCTTAAAGGAACTCATTTTTGATTTTTATTTGCCTTCACTGCAGCTAGTGTTGTGCCGTGTGGCGGCCGTAAAACGTCTCCCCGTACATCAACCATAGTGCAGTTTATATTTTACTTTTGGTCCTTTGAGATCATCGTGAATATTCTGAGAAATCAGAAATAAATTGTTGGTTTAGACTCATTCTAGACAAGTTTTAAATTATTTGGACCTCATTTTGATTTATATCAGTCTTTGAATCGACTGCCTATTCGAAATTTGCAAAATTGCAGTACGTTTCCTCTGGCTTTCTTTGCCGGATCATTACAGGGTCACTGATGAGGCTTTATTAGCCGAAACTACGTAGTATGGCCCATCTTCTTTCTTATGAATGTTTTCATTGCTCTTAAAGAAACTCATTTTTTATTTTTATTTATTAGCCGAAACTACGTAGTATGACCCATCTTCTTTCTTATGAATGTTTTCATTGCTCTTAAAGGAACTCATTTTTGATTTTTATTTAAAGTAACCAGCAGATGTCAAAGCAGATGACAATTGTTGTGATTGGCATGTTATAGGTTAACACTCTTTCTTGCTCGGTATTTTTTTCAGCAGCCTACATTTTGAAATATATTTCTTTAATTTTTTCCTAGAAAACAGGATTCAACATTGCCTATGGAGATATCAAATCCTTATTCATCATGAAAACCAACCTATATAATTGTGACCCCCTTGAACCCCACTTTTACATAATAAAACTGGGGTTTACAGGGGTAAACCTTATTTTTCTTATTTCTGCTCTAAAATATAGATTGTGGGGACTCATTAGAATCGCCTCGATGAGGCAGTTTTTAAGAGTACCCACAATCTACGGTATATTTTGAGCAGAAATAAGAAAAATATCACAATTTTTCACCTTAAAATTTTAGATTTTTCGGCAGTAAAGTTTACAATGTATTTGTATAGGGTATTTTCATAATGTCAGGAAAAATATAAGAAAAATACCGAGAATTTGTCATCTGGTGAATTAGCACAGAGAGTTGTAAAGGTTAAAGCTCTACTAACAATCACTGGTAATATGTCGTGTCACAAACATAATTTTCAAATATCTGAAAATTTTGTCATCTGCTGGTTTTTCCAAGCACTATTGATGTTTGTGTGCAATGCTGACAATACGCATTGACTTGAACTGACAAGTGTAGAATATTTTGAGACCTTGAAACAATATCTGAAATATAATTTTTGGGATTCTGATAAATCTAATATATATAAGAGGCCCATGAGGTCCTGACTGCTCCCCTGATCCAGTCACTTTTTTTTCCTCACATCAGTAACCTTGATCATTGGTACTGATAAATTGGTCAAGGTCAACCTATGGTCACTATTTGAACAACTGTTTTATTAATTGATTATCCTATATTACACAAGGTCAACCAATATTCAAAAATCATAAATCATGTTTTTAATTGCGTCAATTAATAAAATTGTGATTAATCAAGTAATTTCGTATTGGCCCAGGTACAGGTCCTCGGTCAGCTGTATTGGCCTCGGCCTTCGGCCTCGTGCCAATACAGCAGACCTCGGACCTGTACCTGGGCCAATACGAATTTACTTGATTAATAACATTATAGTAGTAATCAGTCACCTGGAGCTACATACCAAGTTTCAAGGCAACTACATGGAAATAAAATTTTGGTGGCCACCTTGGTCATGTGACCGAGACCATTCAAACAACTTTTCATTCACCCGTTGCCAGATGTGTGTGCACCCAGATGGGTGCATGGGGATGAAATTAACCCTTCTCTTGCTGAATATTCATTTAAGCCACACCCATTTCCGTCCATCAACCAATCAAATTACTTGATATAATTTATTGCTACAAATTCATAAACTGAATGCTAAACAGTGTAGATCCTGATCAGATGGCTTCTTCAGAAGCCATCTGATCTGGATCTACACTGTTTCCAAAGATAGGTGTTGTCGCGAACAGCAAGATAAGGGTTAAATATAAATTGGTTCTGCGATTTCTGAGGAAATGTACTGTAAAAAGTTGGGGCGAAAGTCGCTGAATGACCTTGACATTTGGCATTCACAGACATTGGTATAGTACCTACTCTCATGTCATAGCTTTTGAAAAATGCTCTGTTTAACCTTTTCCCATTCAAAAGACTAAGGGAGCAAATTCTGACCTTGTGAAAAGGTCAAGATCAATCAAGGGTCATCATTGGAATAAAACATTTGGTAGTACTCAGTCACCTAAAGCTACATACCAAGTTTCAAAGCAATTGGCCCAGGGTTTAGGAGGAAGAAGATTTCATATGTTTTTTATCGTATTTGAGCAGGGCAGCCATTTTCATCATATGATCTTGGTGATCATTCACCCGTTGCCAGGCTCGTGGGGGCAAAATATATAATTCAATTGAGCTTCAGGGAAGATGTCCTATGAAATGCTGCTGGACCTGCAAACCCAAGTGACCTGGGGCCAGGTCATTGAATGACTTTAACCTATGGCATTCATAGAGTGTCATATAGTTGTAGTATCTACTCTCATATCACTAACAGCAACAGTTTTAGAAACATGCATTTTTTTTAACTTTGTCCCAGTTCAAAAGTCTAAGGGACCAAATTTGACCTTGTCATAAAATGGTCAAGGTCAGCCTGGGGTCATCATTTGAATAAATGTGGCAGAACTCTGTCATCTCAAGCTACAGACCAACTTCCAAGGCCTAGCGTTTCGCGTGAAAAAGATTTTTTAAGGTCTTCACATAGTGGTCATCTTGGTCATATGACCTGGACTGCTCAAACAAACTTTCATTTATCTATTGCCAGAGGGGCTGTATATGAATTTTTACTGAAATTGGCAAAGGTATGGTAAATGAAACATCAGTGTTTGAGCCATTGAAGACTTACGAGCCGGGGCACAGCATTTCCTACAATTTACATGTGTGCCAAGAATCAGTCTGTGCATCCATATAGTTTAACCAGATATTTCTCTTGATCCATGAAGGAGCATTGGGCCCTTAGCTACCCTTAGAGAACAGAAAAGGAGACTCTGATCAGACTGCGCAGATGATTCTTCATTAGGCACACATGTAAACTGTAGGAAATGCCGTTCCCCAGCTCTTACAATGTTTACTGCTGGGAGACAGACATCAGCTCGAGCAAAGCTCAAACCTTCTGCAAGGAAGTTGAGAGACTTAACCCTTATCTTGCAGTTCGTGACAACCCCTATCTTTGCAAACAATATAGATCCAGATCAGATGCCTTCTGAAGAACCCTTATCTTGCTGTTCACGACAACCCCTATCTTTGCAAACAGTGTAGATCCAGATCAATTGGCTTCTGAAGAAGCCATCTGATCAGGATCTACACTGTTTGGCATTCAGTTTATGAATTAGTAGCAATAAATTACATCAAGTTATTTGATTGGTTGATAGACAGAAATGAGTGTGGCTTAAATGAATATTCAGCAAGATAAGGGTTAATTCTTGTTGAGTAGAATAAATTAATTTTACCACACCCATTTCTGACTGTCAACCAATCAAGGTACTTGATATAATCTATTCATTCAATTCACAAATGGAATGGCAAAAGGTCTAGATCCTGCTGATCTTAATCTACACTGTTTGCAAATATAGGGGTTGTCTTGTTCAGCAGGACGGGGGATGGGGGGGGGGGGGGGGTAGGGGGGGTGGGAGGGGTTAATCACATTGTAACACATGACATCATTCATATTTCAAAGAAAAATACCAGGACTAATATCTGGAGGAATAAATAACTATAACTGTCACATTTGTATACCGAATTGTCTCAGAAGTAGTTAGATAACAATCTATGACATTCTGGTTTATTCCCTCTGCCAATGTTTTCAGGTTAACACGATTCAAAACTTTGCTAAATGTTACCAAAGAAGCATCAGTGCTTCAGCCAATTTGAAATTGTCACTCAGTCAACACAATTTCACCCTATGACAGATCTGGAATGAATCACAGATGATGGTTCTTATTCCAGTGAAGTCACTGTTCAAGATATTTCATATCATTTACCAAAAGCCGAATTGAGTCTCAGTCAGAAAATGCCTTGAGAATACTGTAATGATCTTAAGTATTGGGCAGATAGGCCTAAGCGAACAGTGCATGCTCCTCTAGTCAGGGTCTAGACTGTTTGCCATTCTGGTCACACTTTTTTAGACACCTTGCTGGATCATGAAACAAATTTGTTAAAAGTTTATGGAAACTTACATCAAGTTCTCAAAATGTCCATTTTTTTAGGATTTTTACAGTATAATGTCATTCCATAATCCTTGAGTCCCCAATGTTGCATACCAAGTTTAAAAATCAACTACCATTTAGTTCCAGAGAAGGTCTTCAAAGTGTTTTCACCACATATGGGCCATCTGGGTTATGACCCAGATCCCATGAACAAACTTTCTCCAATCGCGTAGAGGCTTTATGTGTAATTTGGTTTCAATCAGCCCGGCAGTTCCAGAAGAGAAGTTAATAATACTGAATCAGAGGCAACCAGGATAAAGGTCAGTGATAAAGGTATTGGAAAAATTCATTTAACCAACTGCATACTAAAGAATCAGAAAAATCCACTGTTCAGCATTGTTCCATACAAAAGGACAAGTGACTGAGTTTGACCTTGACATAAAACAGGTCAAGATCAACCAAGGGTCAACATTTAAATAAACTTGATAGGACCCTAGTCTCCTAAGCTGGCAGCTGCATATCAAGTTTCAAGGTCATTGGCCATTTTGTTTCTGAGAAGAAGATTTTTTGCAGTGTTTTAACCATATATGGTCATGGCAGCCATCTTGATCATGTGACCTATACCATACAAACAACTTGCCTCCCTTCATCCCATGAAGATTTCGTATAAAATTTGGCTTAAATTTGCCAAGCTGTGCTTTTTTTTTTTTTTTTTTTAATAATTATTTTTGATAGCAGAGTGACCTTGGACTAAAGACAATGAGGGACCTTGACCTTGACCTTTGGAACTCATGTAACTTTGTTTACTCATTAAGAACTTAAATTCATTTTACTCATTAAGCTGATAACATATACCAACTTGAAATGGGCTGCATGATGCTTCAACCCAGAGCTGAATCCGACCACACACGAATACTGGTAAACCGCATAGAGGATCAAAGCCTGCCCAGGCAAAGCGGTGTGTGTCTGACCGTCCATGCTTATAAACTCTATTGGTTTCATTGGGCGACAGGGCTTGAGATGTCATTTCATCTCAATGTCGGGTAAAAATCCCTGAAAAATTGGAAGCAACATCTCCAAAATGACCTATATAGTGTTGATGTGGATGTTAAACATCAAATCAAACGAACAAACACATACCAACTTGACATGAAATGGGTAAAGGTCAACTCAGAGTCATCATATGTACAAATTATGAAGGCCACAAGTCATCTATGATACATTCCAAGGTTCAAGACAATCACCCACTGGTTCCAAAGAAGGTTTGTTTGTCTGTTTGTTTGATTTGAGGTTTAACGTCCTCGTCAACACTGTATAGGTCATTTTGGAGACGTTGCTTCAATTTTGTGGGACTTTTACCCGACATTGAGATGAATTATGTGGGTGTCTAAAGCGAGAGAAGTACACCCTGTAGGAGTGTAACAACTCCATGCGAAAGCCTTTTGGAAAGTGGGACAACTTATCCTGGACATGGTCTAGGGGTATCCCCAATGTGCTTCTAGAGCCCGGTTACCTTTAAACCCAGTTCATTTGTTCATTCATTCATTGGCCTGTCTTCACTTTACAATCTTACTGTCAAAACAATAGCAATAGTTAGGCAAACACATGAACAATGATTTTGTTATTGTAGATGAACAAGTTGGCTTCCTTCAAAAAAGGAATCCAATACGTGGGCTGGCAATTTTTCTAAACTTTGGGTTTTGGATTATTTTTAAAACACATAAGATAATCAGTTCACCAGCAGTTTATTTGTAGAACAAATAAATAAATACAAAAATATTGAAACTATCTGATGTCTAAAGTATTTTAATTGTCTGCAATTAAAAGAAAAACAAAGCATTTTTAGAATAGCTTATTGGTACTCTTATTTAGCAATAATAATTATATTGTTACAAAATCAATAATAACGCATGATTCTGTGAGTGATGTGCAGTCATATACAATTTAAAAATGTTTTAGAAGTTGCTTCTGGATAATTCTTTAAACTGAATGACTTATTACATGCGAATGTGTATTTTGATTGGATTTTATTGTTATAGACTAGATTTTGTCTTTACACAAAAGTATCTTTTGGCTAGATTTAACGTAATGTAAGTACTTACTAAAACTAGATCTGCCACGAAAAATGATTCACTTGGGTGGTTATAATAATGGCGGATAGGATTCTCGCGAAGATTAATATAAAAAAATAGCCACCATTTTTTCTGTAATTTATGAAAAAAAAAACACAAGCAAATGACAGGAATATCTGCACATTATAAAGTGCTAAAACTTGCTTAAATCAATGAAAAAATTTCAATCGTTTAAACATTCATGTATTCGAAAGTGTTTCAAATTAAACTTAACTGCTCTGTACCGTTCAGTCCATTATATGACTTATTTTGTGCATCGTTTGAGAGCTGTTTCAAAGTCTGACTTAGGCTAAACTAATGTAAATGTTTATTTTACGTCAGTTTTCCTATGCGGTTGAATAGTCTCAATGTATTTGTAGTATTAGTGCCTACGAATTCCCAAATCTTTTCTGCCCATCGCTAAATGAATACTACATGTATCCAGCTTCAATCTCCATTTGTCTATTACATTATATATATACAGACGTCTCAAATCCGAAGATTTGGTTTCATGTTTACCAAAAGCGTAGAACGGCGTCTCGGGTTAGAAGTCTTAGTTACATGTTTTTACCTAAAGTTTTACACACAGTTACATGTTTTATTTACCCAAAGAAGTAGACAGCTACACAGACTTCTATTTTAAAAACGGACGATTGTAGTGGATGGCTGATCACGTGATTTGTCCGAGCGCTACTGTAGGTCAATGAATATACATCACAGAATTGTAAATCTGTCTGATGGTTTCTCTTCGTTTGTTTATAGAAAATTACTCTGCAACACCGACAGGGATAAGAATCCAAATACCTACATGAATCTACTTTCACCTAATATGTAAATCATCGTAATAAATGCAGCTTATAATAAAGGAATGAATTTTTACCGCATTCTGCTTTTTCTGATCGGTTTTATGCAGACCTTGTATTTTTCTGAAAAACAAAAAGTTTATTCCTTGACATTCCCATCACGTTGCAAAGTCAAAGTAAAATACACCCCTGCAAACATTACTTTATTGAGAGAAAATGTGGAGTGTGCAAGGGGTATTATTCCTCAAAACATTACTATAATACACCCGTGCAACACAGTGCATTCTTTCACATCTCCAAAATGGATTCTTTTCAGATGAAAATCCTTGATATTTTTTTTTTCTTATCTATATTGCAAACATTGGTTGTGGGCACTCAACAGGTCCACCTCTGCTAGGCGATTCTTACACACAACCTATGTCTTGGAGCAGAAATAAAAAAATAATGTGTACCCCTATAACCCCAGTTTTCTCTACATAAAGTGGGTTTGAAGGAGTGTTCATTTCACGGACTTTTCATTTTTGTTATAGTGCGTACATTACACTAACACCCTTGCAGTGAGCACTGCTGTTAAGTAGAAGAGAAGGCAATGATTTATATAATAAAAAGTGGGGATTGCAGAGATAAAGATTAGTATTGTAACTCTACTAAACAGAAAGTTTAGAATGGTTTCACTGAGGCGGTTCTAGCGGACCTCCAATGATCGAGAATAAGGCAAAGAAGACGAATTCTAAAACATGCCACTACATGTAGTTTTAAACCTGTATCAGAAATGTAAAGATTCAACACCTGTTTTTGGGTCGATTGTTTTACAAAAATCCGTTATCGGATTGTTCTACATGTACCTCCCTCGGTATTTCAAACAGGAGATATACATGTACCTGTAATAACTTTTCAAGCACATATCAGTGCATATTGTCTTGCATATGAGCCTAAGCATTATCAATGAAATATTACAAATCTGTTGAGATGATTGGATATATGTGTATACAGAAGGCGAATAAACACATTAACAAACTAGAATTTGTTTTTCTACAAAAACACAGATGTCTCCCCCGTTTTTGACTGCTAAGTATAACCTTGACATTGGAGGTATTGAGCTGGGTCTTGTGTGCAACACATCATCTAATGAAGATGAACATTTCTGCATAGTAACTTTAAAAATGTTCAAAGAAAAATAAAAAAGTTATTGGCCGTAAACAAAAAAAGCACTTTTTTACCTTTGACCTCTAAGTATTGCCTTGACCTTTGCGGTACAACACATCGTCTCATGATGGTTAACATTTCTGCCAAGTAATTTCATAATCCATCAAAGAATAAGGAAGTTATTGACTGTCCTTTTTTTTACCTTTGACCTCTAGGTATGACCTTGACATTGGAGGTATGGACCTTGGTCTTGCACATGACTCATGGTCCAACTTTCAAGCCTCTAGCTCCAATAGTTTTTTAGATATCTTGCTGACAAGATTTTATTAAAAAAAATTCAAAGGGCAATAAATCTTGAAAGGGGCATAATCCGGATGAGAAAAAAAATACGCGTCAGCTTATTTTCCATTAGGAATGCATATATGAAATTTCAAAACCATAGCATACACAGTTCTAAAGTTATGCTATGCTTCACTTTTAGCATTCATTACAATGGGCAATTACCAAAATGACAAAGGGCCATAACTCGCAAAGTATTTTTCAGAATTTTGTCAAAAGTTAATCAGTTCATATACTCATCACCACCAATATACTCAACAACATTCAAGGCTCTAGCTCCAATAGTGTTTGAGATATTTTGCTGACAAGATTTTATTAAAAAAATTTCAAAGGGCAATAACTCTTGAAAGGGGCATAATCCGGACGAGTAAAAAAAATACGCGTCAGCTAATTTTTCATGAGGAACCCATATATGAAATTTCAAAACCCTAGCATACACGGTTCTAAAGTTATGCTATGCATCACTTTTAGCATACATTACAATGGGCAAAAATTACCAAAATGACAAAGGGCCATAACTCACAAAGTATTTTTTGGAATTTTGTCAAAAGTTAATCAGTTCATCTACTCATCACCACCAATATATTCACCAACTTTCAAGCCTCTAGCTCCAATAGTTTTTGAGATATCTTGCTGACAAGATTTTATTAAAAAAATTTCAAAGGGAAATAACTCTTGAAAGGGGCATAATCCCGACGAGAAAAAAAATACGCGTCAGCTTATTTTCCATCAGAAATGCATATATGAAATTTCAAAACTATAGCATACACGGTTCTAAAGTTATGCTATGCATCACTTTTAGCATACATTAACTTGGGCACAAATTACCAAAATGACAAAGGGCCATAACTCACAAAGTATTTTTCGGAATTTTGTCACAAGTTAATCAGTTCATCTACTCATCACCAACAATCTATTCACCCACTTTCAAGGCTTTAGCTCCAATAGTTTTTGAGATATCTTGCTGACAAGATTTCATTAAAAAAATTTCAAAGGGCAATAACTCTTGAAAGGGGCATATTCCGCACAAGAAAAAAAATACGCGTCAGCTAATTTTCCATCAGGAATCCATATATGAAATTTCAAAACCCTAGCATACACGGTTCTAAAGTTATGCTATGGATCACTTTTAGCATACATTACAATGGGCACAAATTACCAAAATGACAAAGGGCCATAACTCACAAAGTATTTTTCGGAATTTTGTCAAAAGTTAATCAGTTCATCTACTCATCACCATCAATATATTCACCAACTTTCAAGGCTCTAGCTCCAATAGTTTTTGAGATATCTTGCTGACAAGATTTTATTAAAAAAAAATTCAAAGGGCAATAACTCTTGAAGGGGGCATAATCCGGACGAGAAAAAAAATACGCGTCAGCTAATTTTTCATGAGGAATCCATATATGAAAGTTCAAAACCCTAGCATACACGGTTCTTTAGTTATGCTATGCATCAAAAGCGTAATGGACGGACGAACGGACAAACGAACCAGAACCAATATGCCCCTCCAACTTTTTCAAAGTTGGTGGCATAATAAGAAAGTTATTGACAGAACACAAAAAAGGCCCTTTTTTTACCTTCAACCTCTATGTATGACCTTGACCTTTCAGGTATTAAACTGGGTCATGCGTGCAACACATCATCTCATGGTGGTTAACATTTCTGCCTAGCAATTTCAAAATCCATCTAAAAATAAGAAAGTTATTGACCAAACACGAAAAAAGGCCCCGTTTTTACCTTTGAACTCTATGTATGACCTTGACATTTTAGGTACCAAACTGAATCATGCATGCAACACATCGTCCCATGATAGTTAACATGTTTGCCAAGTAACTTCAAATTCTATTTAAAAATAGGCAAGTTATTGACAAAACCCGAAAAAAGGCCCCTTTTTTTACCTTTGACCTCTAAGTATGACCTTGACCTTTGAGGTACCAACCTGGGTCATGCGTGCAACACATCGCCTTATATTGGTTCACATTTCTGCCATGTGATTTCAAAATCCATCTCAAAATAAGAAAGTTATTGACCAAATACGAAAAAAAGGTCCACTTTTTTACCTTTGACCTCTAAGTATGACCTTGACCTTTGAGGTACCGACCTGCCTCATGTGCACCACACATCGTCTCATGATTGTTAATAATTATGCCAAGTAATTTTAAAATCCATCTCAAAATTAGAAAGTTATTGACCAAATACGAAAAAAAGGCCCCGTTTTTGACCTTTGACCTCTAAGTATGACCTTGACCTTTGAGGAACCGACCTGCCTTATGCGCAACACACATCGTCTTATGGTTGTTAATAATTATGCCAAGTAATTTTAAAATCCATCTCAAAATAAGCAAGTTATTGACCAAATACGAAAAAAAGGCCCCTTTTTTGACCTTTGACCTCTAAGTATGACCTTGACCTTTGAGGTACCGACCTGCCTCATGCGCACCACACATCGTCTTATGGTTGTTAATATTTCTGCCGAGTAATTTTAAAATCCATCAAAAAATAAGAAAGTTATTGACCGGACACGATTTGCCCATACATATATACATACCAACAAACTTCCAAGGGAGATAATTCAAAAAGTATAATTGCGAGAGTTATGGTTTTTGTGCACTGCACGTCGTCTAATGCTGATTAATATTTATACGAAGTTTCGTGAAGATAGCTCTAACGGTTTTCAAGTTACAGAGCGGACACGAATGTGTGACAGACAGACAGACAGACGCCCGGGGGAAAAACAATATGTCTCTCCGAAAAAAAAATTTTTCGGGGGAGACATAATGATACGTTAATAATTTGGAAAACATCACGAAAACACGCCTATATAATTTTAACCCCCTTGAACCCCACTTTTATATAGTAAAACTGGGGTTTCAGGGGGTATACCTTATTTTTCTTATTTCTGCTCTAAAATATAGATTGTGGGTACTCGTTAGAACCGCCTCGATGAGGCGGTTTTAACGAGTGCCCACAATCTATATTTGAGGCGGTTCTAACGAGTGCCCACAATCTATATTTTGAGCAGAAATAAGAAAAATATCACAATTTATCATCTTAAAGTCTACATTTTTAGGCGATAAAAGTGGCAATGTATTTGTATAGGCGTGTTTGCGTAATGTCTTGAAGGAAAATGCTTCCAGTACAATACAAAGAACATCATTTTTTTTTTTTCACTGAACACTTTTCTTATAATGAAGCGATTTAACGAGTACCCACAATCTACGTTATAAAGCAGTGTTTTTGTTGATTGTTTTTGTCCGCGTGACTATTGCTGGCTATGAACAAAACCCCGGCAGCAGTGTTTAGTTTTCTCCCTGTGCCATCAGAGGGCTGGGTAAAACGTAAAATCTAGACTGGACTCATGTACGGGGTATTGACTTATCAATCGACACAAAGAAAATCTGGACTGGGCTCGTGTACGAGGCATTCTCTAATACAGAAACTTCACGCCTGCTGTTTATTGTTGCTGACAATTAACAAAATTGAGGGACAGGTTGTTTATAGCACCTAAGAGGTGCAGTGTAAAAAGTAAATCCTGGGCTGTGCTCGTGCAGGGGGGGGGGGGGGGGGGGGGGGGGGGCTTTGGTTAATAGTGTATACCTGATCAGACGCCACATAACGCGGTGTCTTCTCCTACTCTGCTTGCTTAAAATACTGGAATTTAATGGTTCAACCAACAGATCAATTCTCAGTTCAGGATATATTTTCCCAACCTACACTCAGAGACGATCGACCCACCGGTACTCACAGTGCTTTGACTTAATATTTCCCCAACTAAGCTGTTACTGTTACGCAAACAATTCTGCAAATCAACCCAATACATCTTAAACAATTATGTAGACATAACTCTACATGGAAATGTACCTAGCTATATAAAAGCGGTTAGTTCGGTCCTTATTAGTTTCTCTGTGTGTTCTTACGTTAGAAAGTCTTGCAAACTAATATGATTTTTCAGGGCCATAAAAGAGTTGAAACCGACCCGCACACGAGTACTGGTAAACAGCTTAGAGAATCTAAGCCTGCCCAGGCAAAGCGGTGCGAGTCGGCCCATCCATGCTAATAAACTCTATTGGTTTCATTGGACGGCAGGGATTGAGATGAAGGTAAAAGTCCCGCAAATTGGAAGCAATGTCTCCAAAATGACCTTTATAGTGTTGACGGGAACGCTAAACCTTAAATCAATCAATCATTCAATCAATCAATCAGGGCCATAAAATACTGTTGCTAAAATATTCCTTCTTTTCAGACCAAACATAGATTTAGATAATATGGATACTCGTTAGAATCGCCTCGACGAGGCAGTTTTAACAAATACATATCGATCTACTCAGTGCTATAGCAGTAGTAAAGAAGTTGCATTCACCCTTGCGAAACCTTGCATTTTTGAACAGCCCCATGGATACATTCATTGTATGCACTGAACTAATATTTTCAGGTTATTAACCCCAAAACGTTTTTGGAAAAGACTACCCCCATTTGCCTAGCGTTCCATAAAGGCACAAAGAAATATTGAACTAATTTTGCGAAAAGTAGAGACAGAAATCAGAAAAGTAGAGACAGAAATCAGCCTGCGCATAGGCACAGTCTGGTCAGGGGTTTTGCTGCTTTTGTCAAATGTACTTAATTAACAAAATCGAGGGACGGGTTGTTTATAGCACCTAAGAGGTGCAGTGTAAAAAGTAAATTCTGGGCTGTGCTCGTGCAGGGGGTGGGGGGGGTGCTTTGGTTAATAGTGTATACCTGATCAGACGCCACATAATTTTTAATTTTAATTAACCATGGATAGAATTCATAGAATTCATATTAACCATAGATAAAATTTCGACCCAATCAGACTAGTGGCTTCAGAGGTCTGATGTCGCTTGAAGAAAACAGATGACAATTGACAATTTCCCATCTGTGGCAATAGGCCAAAAAGAACATTATTAATTGAACATTTCTATGAAAGTTTGACAAAATATCTTGAGAGGCATTAATGTCATTTTTTCAATTTTCCCCATTATAAGTCAATGGAAACTCTTAACTTGCCATAGCAAACAAACCAAAGAGCCAAATTTCATAAAACAGAGCTCAGGTGGGCACTGCCCAATGGAGCCCTGATTGGTGTCACTAAATGGGTCTTATAAAAAGGAACAGAGACATACACTGTAGCGTCGTTATAACGCTGTCATCGGGATCCATCGACGTGGACCGCGTTATATGTGATCCCGCGCTATATTGATCCCGAAAATATAGCGTTATATTGTTACCCCACCCACTTTTTCTGCATGCATGGCTACTGTTTCTGCCAGTTTATTATGAATATTACATACTGCATGTATTTTATAAATTATATAGTTACTAGATTAAATAATAATCTGATTCTATACTTCTGGTGGTCATTTAGCTTTTCATTCAAACCATTGCTGAATTTATTTATTACTGTACTTTCGTTTCTGTATCTCTGGCCGCCATTTTTATTTACCTCCTCCGGTCTCAAGAAGGTATCACTAAATAGTGAAGTAAAATGCAACTTGACAATTCTGAAAGGTTAGCTTGAAAGAGGGGCTATTAATGTCAGCGAACCAAGTTTAACATGGGGATTATGAATGTTTATTGTTGTACCTTGCTTGATTTCCGTTTCTTTGTTTTTATCTAGTGAATAATAAATAAATATCAAAAAAAAAAAACCCTCTGCTATGCTCTGTTTTGGCGGGAAAAATATTTAGCGTGTGCAAGTGACAATTACAAAGGGATTAATTGAGACAAACAGGTACAAATACCTTGATTACCTAGTTTTCACACCTTACCACACAGTTAATTGCTGTCTTATCAATAAGCCATTGGCGAGTATTCACAGTTTGATAGTGTTGACAACTTGAGTAAATAAGCGAGAATACAGGTATTGCCTTGGCTGATGGTATTTTGACTGCTGAGTTCGGCTGAAAAATGGGAAAAAAAATTGACCATTTTCAAAACAGTTGGCAGACAAAAGCAAAAAAATGGACCGACAGACCAACAGCGTTATAACGATTTCCCCCCCCCCCCAACAAGTGGAAACAGCGTCTGCATTGCTCTGTTTTGGCGGGAAAAATGTTTAGCATATACAGGTGTCAATTTAATTTCACACCTTGTCCAGCTTATTTTTAATGCCTTAGGCGAATATTCACAGTTTGATAAGTGTTGACAGCTTGAGTAAATCGGCGAGTATACACGTTTTATCATGGCCGACGATGTTTTGACTGCTGAGTTCCGCAAAAAAGGGCAAAATTTTCAACCAAACTTTCAAAACTGGGAAAAAACGTAAAACAAGAAGGCCCAGAGGGCCCTGGTTCGCTCACCTGATCCAAAGCATAACAAGTGGGCCCCGGGCAGGGTCAATTTTGGCCCCAGGCCTGAAATTTGAACAATCTTGGTAGAGGTCCACAAGATGAAGCTTCATATCGAATATGAAAGACCTGGGCTTTCTGGTTTCAGAGAAAAAGATTTTAAAGGTTTACCCTGCATATAGAAGTCTATGTAAAACAAGATTTTCCCTATATAAGTCTATGTTAAACCAAAGGGCCCCGGAGCGGGGGCATTTTTGGCCCCAGTGCTATAATTTGAACAATCTTGGTAGAGGTCCACTAGCTGAAGCTTCATAACAAATATCAAAGACCTAAGCCTTGTGTTTCAGAGAAGATGATTTTTAAAGATTTTCCCTATATAAGTCTATGTAAAACCAAAGGGCCACATGGCGGGGGCATTTTTGGTCTCAGGGCTATAATTTGAACAATCTTTATAGAGGTCCACTAGCTGAAGCGTCATAACAAATATCGAAGACCTAAGCCTTGTGGTTTCAGAGAAGATTTTTCAAGTTTTTCCCTATATAAGTCTATGTAAAACCAAAGGGCCCCGGAGCGGGGGCATTTTTGGCCCCAGGGCTATAATTTGAACAATCTTGGTAGAGGTCCACAAGATGAAGCTTCATACCAAATATCAAAGACCTGGGCCTTGCAGTTTCAGAGAAGAAGATTTTTAAAGATTTTCCCTATATAAGCCTATGTAAAACAAAAGGGCCCTGGTGCGGGGGCATTTTTGGCCCCAGCACTATAATTTGAACAATCTTGGTAGGGGTCTACTAGATAAAGCTTCATACCAAATATCAAAGACCTGGGCCTTGAGGTTTCAGAGAAGAAGATTTTTCAAGATTTTCCCTATATAAGCCTATGTAAAACCAAAGGGCCCCCGTGTGGGGGGCATTTTTAGCTCCAGCACTATAATTTGAACAATCTTGGTAAGGGTCCACTAGATGAAGCTTCATACCAAATATCAAAGACCTGGGCCTTGCAGTTTCAGAGAAGAAGATTTTTAAAGATTTTCCCTATATAAGCCTATGTAAAACAAAAGGGCCCTGGTGCGGGGGCATTTTTGGCCCCAGCACTATAATTTGAACAATCTTGGTAGGGGTCCACTTGATGAAGCTTCATACCAAATATCAAAGACCTGGGCCTAGCGGTTTCAGAGAAGAAGATTTTTCAAGATTTTCCCTATATAAGCCTATGTAAAACCAAAGGGCCCCCGTGTGGTGGCATTTTTAGCTTCAGCACTATAATTTGAACAATCTTGGTAGGGGTGCACTAGATAAAGCTTCATACCTAATATCAAAGACCTGGGCCTTGCGGTTTCAGAGAAGAAGATTATTAAAGATTTTCCCTATATAAGCCCATGTAAAACCAAAGGGCCCCTGTGCGGGGGCATTTTTAGCTCCAGCACTATAATTTGAACAATCTTGCTAGGGGTCCACTAGATGAAGCTTCATACCAAATATCAAAGATCTGGGCCTTGCAGTTTCAAAGAAGAAGATTTTTAAAGATTTTCCCTATATAAGCATATGTAAAACCAAAGGGCCCCGGGGCGGGGCATTTTTGGCCCCAGCACTATAATTTGAACAATCTTGGCAGGGGTCCACTAGATGAAGCTTCATACCAAATATCAAAGACCTGGGCCTTGCGGTTTCAGAGAAGAAGATTTTTTAAGTTTTCGGTGAAAAAAATCTATTTTTGGCTACTGTGACCTATATGTGCAACGGACCGGAACCATTTGAACAACTTTGAAAGGGGACCACCTAAGAATCATTCCTGTGAAGTTTGGTCAATATCCGATCAGTGGTTTAGGAGGAGATGTCGTTTGAAGAAAAGTTTACAGACGCACTGACGGACGCACGACGGACGACGGACAAAAAGTGATCCCAAAAGCTCACCTTGTCACTACGTGACAGGTGAGCTAAAAAAACAGGAGCCACAGACCAACAGCGTTATAACGATTTCCGCGTTATAAGCATCAGCGTTATAACGACTCTACAGTGTATATGGTTTAGCAGTTGGGATAATTTTATTTATGGTTCCTGAGACGTAAGGCCTTTTAAGCAATGGAGGGATTCGGGCATGGCAGATCCCAGAAAAGCCAAAGATTGTTGTCACTGAATATGTCTTATCATAAAGATCAAGAATATATATGGTTAAATGGTGGGGATCTGAACGGTTTCTGAGATATGAGGCCCTTTTATGAAGTGGAAGGGAGAGAAATGGCCCATGCTGACCCCTCAAGACAGGGTTGACTGAATGTGTCTAATAACAATGAACAAGAATATATGTGATTATAGGATGGGGATTTGAATGGTTTCTGAGATATATGGCCTATTATTAAGTGGAGTCTTATCATCAGGAACAAGAATATATTATGGTTTAGGGGTGGGGATCTGAACGGTTTCTGAGATATATGGATTTTAATGAAGTAAAGGGGTGGGGCATTGCCCGTGGCACCCCGGGGGACCCCCATGCTGGTGTCACTGTTTGCCTCTTATCATAAGGTACAAGAATATAATATGGTTTAGGGGTGGGCTCTGAACAGTTTCTCAGATATATGGTCTTTTGTGAAGTCAAGGGGTGGAGTGTGGCCCGAGCACACCCTGGGTGACCCCTAGGTTGGTGTCACTGAATGTGTTTTATCATAAGGAACAAGAATATATATGGTTTTGGGGTGTGGATCTGTAAGGTTTCTGGAATATTTAGCCTTTTTATGAAGTGGAGGGGGTTGGGCATGGCCCCCGCACATTCCGGGGGACCCCCAAGTTGGTGTCACTGAATGCTACTTATCATAAGGAACGAGAATATATAGGGTTTAGGCAAACTTTAGGGGTGGGGATCTGTAAGGTTACTGGGATATTGGGCCTTTTATGAAGTGGAGGGGGTGGGGCATGGCCCCAGCACATCCCCGGGACCCCCAGGTTGGTGTCACTGAGTCCATCTTATCATAAGGAACAAAAGTATATATGGTTTAAGGGTGGGGATCTCAATGGTTTCTGAGATAAATGGCATTTTATGAAGTGGAGGGGGTGGGGCATGTCCCCCGCACATCCCGGGGGACCCCCAGGTTGGTGTCACTTAATGCATCTTAGCATAAGGAACAAGAATATGTATAGTTTAGGGGTGGGGATCTGAATGGTTTCTGAGATAAAAGGCATTTTATGAAATAGAGGGGGCAGGGCATGTCCCCGGCACATCCCGGGGGACCCCCAGGTTGGTGTCACTTAATGCATCTTATCTTAAGGAACAAGAATATAACTAGAGCTGTCAGTGAAACTGACTAGGGCCCCGGCAGCGCTATCAGAGGAGTAGGAAAATTTGTGGACGGAAAGACGGACAGACGGACGTTCTCACGAATGGATACTTAAGTGGCTAGGCGTCGGCATATTGACTACTTAAGCGGCAAATTCTCTTAAGCAGCAAGCCACATAAGAGACAATTTTTGCCACTTAAGTACCAAAATAACGGAATAAAGTCCATTTGGACTCACGAATATATACTTTGAGTGTCAAACTGTCCAAATTTTTTGCCCCCTAAATGTCGTTTCGTTGGTGCGGACAGACAGACAGACAGACAGACAGACGGACGGACAGAGTGATTACTATAGGGCACCCACACTTTCAGTGCGGGGCCCTAATTATATGGTTTAGGGGTTGGGATCTGTAAGGTTTCTGAGATATAAGGCATTTTATGAAGTGGAGGGGGTGGGGCATGGCCCCGGCACAACCTAGGGGACCCACAGGTTGACATAAAAGCATATGGCTGAGAGAAGTTTACTCAAGGAACATGTCTATGTAAGTTTTGTCAAAATATCTGCAATGAATTGGCAGTAAATGCCATTTTTCAGTTTTCCCCATTATAAGTCAATGGAAACTCTAAGTTGCCATAGCAACAAAACTAAAAGGCCAAATTTCATAAAATACATAAAACCTGTAAAGGCAAATATGCTGAATATTTTCATAAAGTCTCAGCCTCCTAGAGCATATGGTTTCTGAGGAGATGATTTTTTAAGTATTTTTTTTTCTATTTATTGCATTTTGGTTTCCATGGCAACCAATAACAAGAGGGCCCAATGGCCCTACATCGCTCACCTGTGTACTAGAAAATCATTAGTGTAGGAGACCATTTGACATTGCTACATACTAAATATCTGAGCTCAGGCAAAGCGGTGTCCATGCTTATAAACCCTATTGTTTTCATTGGGCGACAGGACTTGAAATGTAATTTCATCTCAATGTCGGGTAAAAGTCCCACAAAATTGGAAGAGACATTTCCAAAATGACCTGAGGTGTGGCCAATTTGGATCCCAGGGGCAAAACTGGCAGGATTTATGTAGGTGGCCACTTGACATTGCAACATACATGTACTAAAAATCTAAGCTCTGGGCCTAATGGTTTCATAGAAGAAGATTTTTTAAGTGTTTTTTTTTTCCATTATAAGTCTATTGGAGCTGATGAGCTCGGGCGTGGCCAATTTTGACCCCCGGGACACGGTTAGCAGGATTTATGTAGCTGGCTATTTTATGTTGCTAGATACTAAATATCTAAGTTCTGTGCTTCACAGTTTCTGGGAAGAAGATTTTTGAAGCTTTTTTCCATTATGAGTCTATGGGAGCTAAGGGGCCCCGGGATGTGGCCCATTTGGACCCCAGGGGTATGATAAGCAGGAAATATGTAGGTGATTACTTGCCGTTGCTACATGCTAAATATCTAAGCTCTGGGCCCTGTGATTTCAGAGAAGAAGATTTTTGAAACTTTTTTCCATTATGAGTCTAGGGGAGATAAGGGGGTCCCAGGGTGTGGCCCATTTGGACCCAAGGGGCATGATTGGCAGGATTTATGTAGGTGACCACTTGTCATTGCCACATGCCAAATATCTAAGCTCTGGGCCTTGTGGTTTCAGAGAAGAAGATTTTTGAAGCTTTTTTCCATTGTGAGTCTATGGGAGCTAAGGGTCCTGGGGCGTGGCCCATTTGGAACCCAGGGGCATGATTGGCAGGATTTATGTAGGTGATCACTTGCCATTGCTATATGCTAAATATCTAAGCTCTGGGCCCTGTGGTTTCAGAGAAGAAGATTTTTGAAGCTATTTTTCCATTATGAGTCTATAGGAGCTAAGGAGCCCCGGGGCGTGGCCCGTTTGGACCCCAGGGGCATGATTGGCAGGAATTATGTAGGTTACCACTTGCTGTTGCTACGTGCTAAATATCTAAGCTCTGGGCCATGTGGTTTCAGAGAAGAAGATTTTTGAAGCTTTTTTCCATTATGGGTCTATGGGAGCAAAGGGGCCCCGGGGCATGGCCCATTTGGAACCCAGTAGCATGATTGGCAGGAATTATGAAGGTTACCAATTGCCGTTGCTACATGTTAAATATCTAAGCTCTGGGCCCTGTGGTTTCAGAGAAGAAGATTTTTGAAGCTTTCTTTTCCATTATCAGTCTATGGGAGCTAAGGGGCCCCGGGGTGTGGCCCATTTAGACCCCAGGGGCATGATTGGCAGGATTTATGTAGGTGACCACTTGCCATTGCTACATGCTAAATATCTCAGCTCTGGGCCCTGTGGTTTTAGAGAAGAAGCTGTTTGAAACTTTTTTCCATTATGAGTCTATAGGAGCTAAGGGGCCACAGGGCGTGGCCCGTTTGGACCCCAGGGGCATGATTGGCAGGAATTATGTAGGTGACCACTTGCCATTGCTACCTGCTAAATTTCTAAGCTCTGGGCTCTGTGGTTTCAGAGAAGAAGATTTTTGAAGGTTTTTTTTCCATTATGAGTCTATGGGAGCTAAGGGGCCCCGGGGCGTGGCCCATTTGGAACTCAGGGGCATGATTAGCAGGAATTTTGTAGGTGATCACTTGCTATTGCTATATGCTAAATATCTTAGCTCTGGGCCCTGTGGTTTCAGAGAAGAAGATTTTTGAAGCTTTTTTTTCCATTATGAGTCTATGGGAGCTAAGGGGCCCCGGGGTGTGGCCAACTTGGACCCCAGGGGCATGATTGGCAGGAATTATGTAGGTGACCACTTGCCATTGCTACATGCTAAATACCTTAGCTCCGGGCCCTGTGGTTTCAGAGAAGAAGATTTTTTAAGGTTTTTTCCATTATGAGTCTATGGGAGCGAAGGGGCCCCGGGGCGTGGCCCATTTGGAACCCAGGGGCATGATTGGCAGGAATTATGTAGGTGACCACTTGCCGTTGCTACATGCTAAATATCTAAGCTCTGGGCCCTATGGTTTCAGAGAAGAAGATTTTTGAAGCTTTTTTTTCCATTATGAGTCTATAGGAGTTAAGGGGCCCCAGGGCGTGGCCAATTTGGACCCCAGGGGCATGATTGGCAGGATTTATGTAGGCGACCACTTGACATTGTTACAAGCTTAATATCTAAGCTCTGGGCCCAGTGGTTTCAGAGAAGAAGATATTTTAATTTTTTCCCATTGTAAGTCTATGGGAGCTATATGTTGCCATGGCAACCAGAATTCCAATCTGATCAGCCCAAAAACCTTATGCAGCCTTTCCCCCTACCTGATGATGCTTCTCATGAAATTTGATCAAGATTGACCATGGGGTATTTGAGATATACTTATTTGAAATTGTTTACGGACGGACGCACTGACGCACGGATGCACGGACGGACGCACGCACGACGGACGACGGACAAAAAGTGATCACAAAAGCTCACCTTGTCACTACGTGACAGGTGAGCTAAAAATGAGCAGAAGGCCTAAAATCCCATGGCAGCAGGGCTCGAGAAAATGCCGGTTTTCCGTTTCCGGACCGAATTTGGCTGCCATAAACCGATTTAGACTTCAGAAGAAGGTTAAAAAATCGGTCCATAATTCTATAACATTTTAAAACAAGAGGGCCATGATGGCCCTGGATCGCTCACCTGATCCAAAGAGTAACAAGTGGGCCCCGGGGAGGGCCATTATTGACCCTAGGGTTATAATGTGCATAATGTTGAGGGAGGTCTAAAAAAGTGAAGTTTCATACCAAATATCAACATAGGCAATAATTTGAACAATCTTGGCAAAGGTCCACTAGATGAAGCTACACACCAAATATCAAAGACCTGGGCCTTGCTGTTTCAGAGAAGAAGATTTTCAAAGATAATCCCCATATAAGTCTATTTAAAACCAAAGGGCCCCGGGCGGGGGCATTTGTGGCCCGAGGGCTATAATTTGTTCAATCTCGGTAGAGGTCCACTAGATGAAGCTCCATACCAAATATCAAAGACATGGCCTTGCAGTTTCAGAGAAGAAGATTTTTAAACATTTCCCTATATAAGTCTATGTAAAACCAAAGGGTCTTGGGGGGGGGCATTTTTGGCCCGAGGGCTATAATTTTAACAATCTTGATACAGGTCCACTAGATGAAATTTTACACCAAATATCAAAGACCTAGGCCTTGTGGTTTTATAGAAGAAGATTTTTAAAGATTTTCCCTATATAAGTCTATGTAAAACCAAAGGGCCCCGGGGCGCAGGAATTTTTGGCCCCAGCACTATAATTTGAACAGTCTTGGTAGGGGTCCACTAGATGAAGCTTAATACCAAATAGCAAAGACCTGGGCCTTGCATTTTCAGAGAAGAAGATTTTTTAAGATTTTCCCAATATAAACCCATGTAAAACCAAAGGGCCCCTGGGCGGGGCATTTTTGGCCCCAGTAATATAATTTGAACAATCTTGGTAGGGGTCCACTAGATGAAGCTTCATACCAAATATCAAAGACCTGGGCCATGCGGTTTCAGAGAAGAAGATTTTTAAAGATTTTCCCTATATAAGCCCATGTAAAACCAAAGGGCCCCGGGGCGGGGGCATTTTTGGCCCCAGCACTATAATTTGAACAATCTTGGTAGGGGTCCACTAGATAAAGCTTCATACCAACTATCAAAGACCTGGGCCTTGCAGTTTCAGAGAAGAAGATTTTTAAAGTTTTCGGTGAAAAAAATCTATTTTTGGCTCCTGTGACCTATATGTGCAACAGACTGGAGCCATTTGAACAACTTTGAAAGGGGTCCACCTAAGGATCATTCCTGTGAAGTTTGGTCAAAATCCAATCGTGGTTTAGGAGGAGATGTCGTTTGAAGAAATTGTTTACGCACGGATGACAGACAAAAAGTGAACCTAATATAAAACACAAGAGGGCCATGATGGCCCTGGATCGCTCACCTGATCCATAGTGTAACAAGCGGGCCCCAGAGAGGGCCATTATTTGCCCCAGGGCTTTAATGTGCATAATGTTGAGGGAGGTCTGAAAGGTGAAGCTTCCTACCAAACATCAACAAAGGCTATGATTTGAACAATCTTGGTAAAGGTCCACTAGATGAAGCTACACATCAAATATCAAAGAGCTGGGTCTTGCGGTTTCAGAGAAGAAGATTTTTTAAAGATATTCCCTACATAAGCCCATGCAAATCCGAATGGCCCCGGGGCTATATAAATCAATGTAAAACCAAAGGGCCCCGGGGTGGGGGCATTTGTGGCCCCAGGGCTATAATTTGAACAATCTTGGTAGAGGTCAATTAGATGAAGCTTCATACCAAATTTCAAAGTCCTGGGCCTTGTATTTTCAGACAAGAAGATCTTTAAAGATTATCCCTATATAAGCCTATGTAAAACCAAAGGGCCCCGGGGCAGGGCCAGTTTTGGCCCCAGCACTATAATTTGAATCATCTTGGTAGGTGTCCTTTAGAAGAAGCTTCATACCAAATATAAAAGACCTAGGACTTGTGGTTTCAGAGAAGAAGATTTTTAAAGATTTTCCCTATATAAGTCTATGTAAAACCAAAAGGCCCCGGAGCAGGGGCATTTTTGGCCCAAAGGCTATAATTTGATAATTTGAACAAATCTTGGTAGGGGTCCACTAGATGAAGCTTCATACCAAATATCAAAGTCCTGGGCCTTGCGGTTTCAGAGAAGAAGATTTTTAAAGATTTTCCTTATATAAGCCTATGTAAAACCAAAGGGCCCTGGGGCGGGGGCATTTTTTGCCCCAGCACTATAATTTGAACAATCTTGGTAGGGGTCAACTAGATGAAGCTTCATACCAAATACCAAAGTCCTGGGCCTTGCGGTTTCAGAGAAGAAGATTTTTAAAGATTTTCCCTATATAGCCAATGTAAAACCAAAGGGCCCCGGGGTGGGGACATTTTTGGCCTCAGCACTATAATTTGAATAATCTTGTTAGGGGTCCTTTAGATGAAGCTTCATACCAAATATAAAAGACCTAGGCCTTGTGGTTTCAGAGAAGAAGATTTTTAAAGATTTTCCCTATATAAGTCTACGTAAAACCTCAGGGAGGGGGCATTTTTGGCCCAAGGGCTATAATTTGAACAATCTTGGTAGAGGTCCAATAGATGAAACTTCATTCCAAATATCAAAGTCCTGGGCCTTGTGGTTTCAGAGAAGAAGATTTTTAAAGATTTTCCCTATATAATCCTATGTACAACCAAAGGGCCCCGGGACGGGGGCATTTTTTGCCCCAGCACTATAATTTGAACAATCTTGGTAGGGGTCCACAAGATGAAGCTTTATACCAAATATCAAAGTCCTGGGTCTTGTGGTTTCAGAGAAGGAGATTTTTAAAGATTTTCCCTATATAAGCATATGTAAAACCAAAGGGCCCCGGGGCGGGGCATTTTTGGCCCCAGCACTATAATTTGAACAATCTTGGCAGGGGTCCACTAGATGAAGCTTCATACCAAATATCAAAGACCTGGGCCTTGTGGTTTCAGAGAAGAAGATTTTTAAAGATTTTCCCTATATAAGCCTATGTAAAATCAAAGGGCCCCGGGGTGGGGCCACTTTTGGCCCCAGCACTATAATTTGAACAATCTTGGTAGGGGTCCACTAGATGAAGCTTCATACCAAATATCAAAGACCTGGGCCTTGTGGTTTCAGAGAAGAAGATTTTTAAAGATTTTCCCTATATAAGCCAATGTAAAACCAAAGGGCCCCGTGGCGGGGGCATTTTTTGTCCAAGCACTATAATTTGAACAATCTTGGTAGGGGTCCACTAGATGAAGCTTCATACCAAATAGCAAAGACCTGGGCCTTGTGGTTTCAGAGAAGAAGATTTTTAAAGATTTTCCCTATATAAGCCTATGTAAAACCAAAGGGCCCCGGGGCGGGGGCATTTTTGGCCCCAGCACTATAATTTGAACAATCTTGGTAGGGGTCCGCTAGATGAAGCTTCATACCAAATATCAAAGATCTGGGCCTTGTGGTTTCAGAAAAGAAGATTTTTTAAGTTTTTGGTGAAAAAAATCTATTTTTGGCTCCGGTGACCTAGATGTGCAACGGACCGGAACCATTTGAACAACTTTGAAAGGGGACCACCTAAGGATCATTCCTGTGAAGTTTGGTCAAAATCCGATCAGTGGTTTAGGAGGAGATGTCGTTTAAAGAAATTGTTTACGCACGGACGCACGCACGCACGACGGACGACAGACAATAAGTGATCCCAAAAGCTGACCTCGTCACTACGTGACAGTGAGCTAAAAATCGGTTCGAAAATTTTCGCTAAATCATTACATTGTAACAAGAGGGCCCAGAGGGCCCTGGTTCGCTCACCTGATCCAATGTATAACAAGTGGGCCCCGGGCAGGGTCAATTTTGGCCCCAGGGCTATAATTTGAACAATCTTGGTAGAGGTCCACAAGATGAAGCTTCATATCGAATATGAAAGACCTGGGCTTTCTGGTTTCAGAGAAGAAGATTTTAAAGGTTTACCCTACTTATAGAAGTCTATGTAAACAAGATTTTCCCTATATAAGTTTATGTTAAACCAAAGGGCCCCGGAGCAGGGGCATTTTTGGCCCCAGGGCTATAATTTGAACAATCTTGGTAGAGGTCCACTAGCTGAAGCTTCATAACAAATATCAAAGACCTAAGCATTGTGTTTCAATGATGATGATTTTTAAAGATTTTCCCTATATAAGTCTATGTAAAACCAAAGGGCCACATGGCGGGGGCATTTTCGGTCTAAGGGCTATAATTTGAACAATCTTTATAGAGGTCCACTAGCTGAAGCTTCATAACAAATATCGAAGACCTAAGCCTTGTGGTTTCAAAGAAGAAGTTTTTTCAAGATTTTCCCTATGTAAAACCAAAGGGCCCCGGAGCGGGGGCATTTTTGGCCCCAGGGCTATAATTTGAACAACCTTGGTAGAGGTCCACAAGATGAAGCTTCATACCAAATATCAAAGACCTGGGCCTTGCAGTTTCAGAGAAGAAGATATTTCAAGATTTTCCCTATATAAGCCTATGTAAAACAAAAGGGCCCTGGTGCGGGGGCATTTTTGGCCCCAGCACTATAATTTGAATAATCTTGGTAGGGGTCCACTAAATGAAGCTTCATACCAATATCAAAGACCTGGGCCTTGCTGTTTCAGAGAAGAAGATTTTTCAAGATTTTCCCTATATAAGCCCATGTAAAACCAAAGGGCCCTGGTGGGGAGGCATTTTTGGCCCCAGCACTATAATTTGAACAATCTTGGTAGGGGTCCACTAGATGTAGCTTCATACCAAATATCAAAGACCTGGGCCTTGCGGTTTCAGAGAAGAAGATTTTCCCTATATAAGCCCATGTAAAACCAAAGGGCCCCCGTGCGGGGGCATTTTTAGATCCAGCACTATAATTTGAACAATCTTGGTAGGGGTCCACTAGATAAAGCTTCATACCAAATAACAAAGACCTGGGCCTTGAGGTTTCAGAGAAGAAGATTTTTAAAGATTTTCCCTATATACGCCTATGTAAAACCAAAGGGCCCCCGTGCGGGGGCTTTTTTGGCCCCAGCACTATAATTTGAACAATCTTGGTAGGGGTCCACTAGATGATGCTTCATACCAAATATCAAAGACCTGGGCCTTGCGGTTTCAGAGAAGAAGATTTTTCAAGATTTTCCCTATATAAGCCCATGTAAAAGCAAAGGGCCCCCGTGCGGGGGCATTTTTGGCCCCAGCACTATAATTTGAACAATCTTGGTAGGGGTCCACTAGATGAAGCTTCATACCAAACATCAAAGACCTGGGCCTTGGGGTTTCAGAGAAGAAGATTTTTTAAGTTTGCGGTGAAAAAAATCTATTTTTGGCTACTGTGACCTATATGTGCAACAGACCGGAACCATTTGAACAACTTTGAAAGGGGACCACCTAAGGATCATTCCTGTGAAGTTTGGTCAAAATACGATCAGTGGTTTAGGAGGAGATGTCGTTTGAAGAAAAGTTTACGGACGCAAGGACGGACGCACGCACGATGGACGACGGACAAAAAGTGATCCCAAAAGCTCACCTTGTCACTACGTGACAGGTGAGCTAAAAACAAGCTGACCGTTTGCCACTGATAATCCAAGCATGTATACAAAAATCGCCTGCAGCACAAGGTGTTAGACCAGTTCATTATCTACCTAGGTGAAAATCGGACAAGTCCACGTCCGGTTCTTTGATCTTATCGCAGCGAAATTTGACCCGCGTGTCAAAATCATTAAACCGTGAACACTGGCCTCAGGCGTTATCGGCAAGCTGGCAAGGTGAGAAAAATAGGTGAATCAATGCAGGACATACGCTAGTTTGTTTACACAAGTCATTAATTTATGGCTTACTATAGAACCGGTATTTGAATATCTATATTTTTTTTCACAGGGCGCAATTTTCAATACACACCTGTCATGTCTGAACATTGCGTGTTAAGCCTTCGAGAGAAAATGCTTTTTTTCACCCATCCTAAACAATATTTTTATTTTAAGAAATACGCTCCATTGAAACCAATAGCATAAACCATGTGTGTATTTTGCCCTTGAAATCGGTTGCCATTTGTAGACAAAGCGATTTGTTTCAGGCTTTTGTAATCGTGAAATATGTATTTATATTCTTTAAAACTCGGTTCGGCCATGTAAGATTTTCAATAACTCTCGTTCGGCCATCTTTTGGTTCGAGAGTATGTGTGTGTGTGTGTGAATTCGGGTTTAACGTCGCTTTCAACAATTTTTCAGTCATATCACGACGGTGTCTGGTTGCGACAGGGAGCTCAATGCTCACGTTTATAGTGCTGCCTCACTGAAGTATCATGTCCCAGACACATTACATGATACCACACCCAGTCACATTATCCTGACACTGGATCGACCAGTCCTAGCTCTACCCCGTAAATCTGAGTGCCAAACGAGGAGCAGCTAGTACCATTTTTAACGACTTTGGTATGTCGCGGCCCGGGGTCGAACCCCAGACCTCCCGTTCCCCGGAGCGGACACTCTACCAACTGAGCTATCGGGGCCGGTACTGGTTCGAGAGTAAAGAAATGTTTTTCGATTTTTAACCGGTTCGAAACGATTATTTTTAGAAATACACTCTATTAAAATCAGTGACATAAAACAGGTGTGTGTTTTACGTCCTTGACTACATTAATGTGTACTGTGTAAACGGAAACCGTATGACGTCATTTTCCGACCACGTGGCCGCATTATCTGTTGCCATTTGTAAACAAAATAAAATGCGTGAAATAAAAGAAATATTTCAGAGGTTTTAAAAAGGGAAAAAATATAGTGACCATCGAACTGGTCTTTGACTGCCCCATGTCGGTTGTTTCCCTTTAGCGGTTATCAGGTTCTGAGTGACCCGGATATTGGGAAAATGAAAGTAGATGAAATCTGGATTAGAAAATGATGAAAGTAGATGAAATCTGAACGATGTGAGCAATAATTGCTGTTTATAATCGAGATACTGGTGCTCATATCCGTTGACAAGTGTAAGAGCAACACTGGGATGTCATTCGTTACGCTAATAACACATTTTGAAATTGCAAATCGCCAATGACGTTTACGGAAATTGCCAATCGGTTTCGGCAATTTCCGTATTTTTCGGGAAAATCTGGCTGGACCGATTTTGATTCTTCAGTTTCTCGAGCCCTGCACAGCAGATAGTAGATTACCTATGGAACATTTCTATGCAAGTTTTGTCAAAATATCTGCAGAAGCTTGGCAGTAAATGCCATTTTTCTATTTTCCCCATTATAAGTCTATGGAAACTACAAGTTGCCATAGCAACCAAACTAATGAGCCGATTTTCATAAAAAACACAAACTTTCAATCCCCCTGCCCAAGGATGCTACAGATAAAATTTGGGCCCAATCGGCCCAGTGGCTATCCTATAAGCTCCCCCGGAGCCTTCGGCTCTGGTGAGCTAACAAGGCAAAAGATTCCAATAGGAAACTGCATCTGAAAATATTGTCTGTTTATGTCGTCTGCTGAATCTTCTTATAAACTTTAAAAAAAATATATATTTTTGTATACAGGCAAACAGTGTGGACTCAGATCAGAGGCAGTCTGATATTTGTAACAATGACTTTTAAAGTAATTGCAGATGACAATTTTGTTTGATTTGAGGTTTAATGTCCCCATCAACACTGTATAGGTCATTTTGGAGACTTTGCTTCCAATTTTGAGGGACTTTTACTCGACATTGAGATGAAATGACTATCTCAAGCCCTGTCGCCAAACGAAACCAATAGAGTTTATAAGCATGGACCGTCAGACTCGCACCGCTTTGCCTGGGCAGGCTTAGATCCTCTAAGCGATTTACCAGTACTCGTGTGCGGGTCAGTTTCAGCTCTGCATGGAAGCATCCTGCAGCCCATCTATTTCTTCAAGCCCCGATGGGCGGGCGCCAATTGCAGATGACAAAGCAGACGACAAATGTTTAAGGTTAAAAGACAAAGCACTTACATCTTCCATATTAGTCTCTCAAACACAGTGTAACAAATACAGAAAACCTATCCGGTTATATCACTGCTGTTTTAAACAAAAACATTTGAATTTTGTTTTTTAACATGCGATCAATTTTCTGCATGAAATAGGTGTGTTACATTGTCAACATTTAACATAGCTCCAGATAAGGTGCTTTTTTCATCCGAAAACTAATGATATTTTTTCTTATTTTTACAAGAAAACATATGCTGTGGGTACTCATTAGAAGCGCCTCCACGAGGCGCTTCTAATGAGTGCCCACAACATATGTTTGCGGTGCAGAAATAAGAAAAACAATATGCCGATACCCCCTCTTATCTGAGGTAATGAATTGTAACATACCTGACGCACCAAGGTATTTAATATTATTACACCTACAAAAGTAAAACCACAAGGCCAGATTGATTAGGTTTTAACTCTTAAAACACCAATCATGAATTACAAATGTAACAGACAACAATTTCACATACATATGGAATGGCAAGCCTGATTTAAACAAGATGTGTTTGTGAAACACAAATGCCCCCGGACAGCGCAAGGTGAAGGTCACGAGGTCAAAATTTATGGTACCTCTTGAAAGGTCTTGTGACAAGGAATGCACATGTGAAGTATGAAAGCTGTACCACTTACCATTCAAAAGTTATGCCCAATGTTAAAGTTTTTGCAGACGGACAAACGGACAAACGGACGAACAGACAAACGGACAAACAGACGGACAGACCAAAAACTATATGCCCCCCAGAATCTTAGATTCCGGGGGCATAAAAATAAAAGTGAAGCTTTTATGACCTTGTTCACCCAGCTAGGCACCACTCAATGACGTTTCAGACCCTTACTGCAAGAACGGACATTTATAAAGAATAGTTCTTCCCCCGAACCATTAGAGATTGGAATGCCCTTCCCGATTTGATTATTTCGACGGCTGAAGGTGCTGAGGATTGTGTAGCTAAGTTTACCTCTTTGGTTAGAGCTAGGGACTAACTTCCCATATCACAGGTCCTGGTGTATGAATGTCATTTGACGTGTCACCAGTAACAATTCTGATTCTGAAGCTAAAATGTCATCAGCTACTTAATTGTGCTTGGTGCATTAAGTGTTAGTTTGATGTTTGAAAGTTGCGTGTGCATTATATATATAGGATCTTACATCATTTCATATGATATTTATAAAACGAGACTTTGGCGAGTTGCATAAATTTCATATGAAATGACCATGAGTGTAAGATTGTTTATTTATCATATGCCCACGTTAAATTGGATTTTATCTCTTTTGAATTTGATAAATTTTCCACAAAAAATGCATAGTTGACATGGACGTCGTCATAACGTTACATAATCCGGCCAAAGTGTTATTACACAATCATTTGGTTATTTGATTTTTATCCACTGCTTATCAATAACATCATATGATAACTAGAGCTGCCGCCTAACGGGCGCCAATTATACCCCCGCATGCGTTGTCAATTTTTACAAGTATTTGACCTTGAGGAAGGTCAACGTGAAGGTCAAGGTCAGGTTTGTGTATATCAATCTTAAGTACTAGTGGCAAGGTGTGTGGTGTGTGAATATTAAAGAAATCGGTCAAAGAATGAGGAAGTTATGTGCAATGTTAAAGTTTTTTTGTACCCACAAATTTTTACAAGTATTTGACCTTGAGGAAGGTCAAAGTGAAGGTCAAGGTCAGGTTTGTGTATATCAATCTTAAGTACTAGTAGCAAGGTGTGTGGTGTGTGAATATTAAAGAAATCGGTCAAAGATTTGTTTTTGTTTGGATTGGAGTTTAACGGCCCAGTCAACACTATTTAGGTCATTTTTGAGCCGGTCAGTTTACCTATCCACACTTTCCTGGGCAGGCTTATACGTAAGCGGTTAACCAGTACAGTGCACATTCTTTCGCCAGAAACTGACAACTGCCCTTCTTGAATCAGCGGAAGGGAGAGAATGACCGTAGAAAAGATTTCATGATCAATCTCCACGAAAGAATGTTGCCGACCCCGGCGGGAGTCGAACCCGCGTCCTCCTGATCACCAGTCAGACGCGCATCCGACTGAGCCAACGAGGCCAAATCGGTCAAAGAATGAGGAAGTTATGTGCAATGTTAAAGTTTTTTTGTACCGACAAATTTTTACAAGTATTTGACCTTGAGGAAGGTCAACGTAAAGGTCAAGGTCAGGTTTGTGTATATCAATCATAAGTACTAGTGGCAAGATGTGTGGTGTGTCAATATTAAAGAAATCGGTCAAAGAATAAGGAAGTTATGAGCAATGTTAAAGTTTTTTGTAACGGACCGACGACGACAGACGACGACGACAGACGACAAGCTGACTCCTATATACCCCCTTCAAACTTCGTTTGCGGGGGTATAAATATATCTTTTTAAATATCAGAGCTGGGTGAGAGAATGAAATGAAGGGTATTCTGATAAGTGTCTTCACTGTTTGCAATAAGAGACTGGGGTCAGGTGAGTGATGTGAGAAAACCAGTCCTGTCCTTGTTTTTTTGTTGACAAGCAACAATGCAAACCAGCCTCCTCATCTACACAGGCTTAACAACAGTCTCGAAATTTTAGCTACAGAAATAAGAGGCATAATTCTATCCCAGTAACGAACACAAAGGTGCCGATCTCTGAGATGCCCAAAAGTGCAGGCTAATCTGGACTTTTATTCGCCAAGGCCCTAAAACAGGTTTTCTCACATTGAGGCTAATGTTACATATCAACTAGTGCAAGTCTAAGGCTCAATGCTTTGTTTAACTGAGCTTTAAGCCCCTAAGGTTTTGTCTAGCCTATCAGTTAACCCTTAAGATGCCGAGAAAAACTACATATGAAAATACTGATTGCTTATGTCATCTGCTAAATTTTTTTGCAAACGTTTTAAAAAATATTTTTGCAAACAGGCAAACAGTGTGGACCCAAATCAAAGGAGGAGTCTGATTTGGGTCCACACTTTGCAAAAATGACTTATAAAGAAACCAGCAGACCACTCAAAAGACGACAATTGTCGTGATTGGCAGATGATTCACATGTAATGTCAAGCCATATTATTGTCTATGAAAAATATTTATGTAGCAATTTGTGACTGGGCCTTAACTGAATTTGAAAAAAGGGAGGAAGTAAATTGGTCTTAACCCTTATCCTGATGAATAAATTTATTTAGCCACACCCATTTGCCGATCAATCAATCAAATTACTTGGTTGTTTTTTTTGTTTTGTTTTGGTTTTACGGCCCTTTCAAGATTATTTCACTCATATCGAGCCATTACTTGGTATTATAAATACATTTGAAATTGCAAACTGAATGACAGTGTAGATCCTGATCAGATTCAGAAGCAATCTGATCTGGATCTACACTGTTTGCAAAGGCCAGAATTCGGCAGGACAAGAGTTAAATTTCTATAAACAACTCAACATGTCACTACTAAATTTCAGACTCATCCAATATATCAA
The DNA here is from genome assembly GCA_963580285.1 of Lucinisca nassula. Lineage (NCBI taxonomy): Eukaryota > Metazoa > Mollusca > Bivalvia > Lucinida > Lucinidae > Lucinisca > Lucinisca nassula. Next base: position 21,401,914 of record OY757013.1, on the reverse strand, counting down.
CAGTACCAAAAAGGATAACAATGTGCAAAAATAATATTAGATGCAAGAATGGTTCAGGGTAAATCAGATAAGATGCCTTGTAAATTGGTTCATCAGTAAGCTAAACATGAATCAAGAATCAGTAATAAAAGAGATATATAAAACATCTGTTGGTGAGATAATTCGGACCCATGCCTCTTAGCTACTGCAATAAGAATGTGTGGGCTGTTCATATCTTGTAAATCAAAGTACTGAAAGTACTGAGGAAAGTTGATTTATGAGGAATAATTATTATATAACAATGTCAGTCGTAGATCAAGCAGTTCTCTAGATATTTTGTTGAAAAATCTAGAGACTAACTTCCCATATCACAGGTCCTGGTGTATGAATGTCATTTGACGTGTCACCAGTAACAGTTCTGATTCTGATTTGACAAGGTCCCAGAGGGTTAAAAAATACGACAAAGAAAAAAATGATTCATCAATTGTTTTTAGTTAAACGACATTAGACACTATAACCCTGATCAGACGCCGCTTTTACCCAAGGCGAATTAAAATATGTTTATTCCAACCTGTACGGGGTCCTAAAAACATTAACCCATAAATGCCAATGGTTTCAATACTGGGTCATTATAGATTAGAGGCAACAGGATGTTGATCGGTGTCTTCACTATTTGCTAAAGTACGGAACACAGCTTGCAACACGTGTTTTGTAATTAGAGCTATCGAAAGCAGGCGAATTGTAGGTCAGTAAAGGATTGTTTAGTTTGTCACTGATAAGCTAACCCTTTTAACCCTGTAGACCGGTGCAGACGCCGAGGTAGAAATACACTGCATCTATGCAAACCTTGCAGATCCTGATAAGACGGCACGTAGCTAGAACGTCTCGCCAGAATCTTCATGCACACCGTTTTGTTTTCATGTCAGTGAACTTTCTATAAGAATATTTTTTAAGCGAGAAGAGTCCTGTTTAGAAACTCAGGAATGAAAGAGTAAACCATAAATATCATCGGAAAGCGCGTAGGAAAATAGTGCCAGAGTACTGTTTTTTTTTCTGAATTTGTCTTTCTGTGCAATTTATATTCAATCTGTATAAAGTTTCGAAAACTGAACTATTTTGAAAGACGTTCCATGCCTGAAAAATTAATTTTCAAGAGTTCCTTTGGACTGTTTTTATGCAGCGAACGAACAGCGGAAGTGGAGTAACGCAGTCCAGTACCGGAAGTAGAAATGACAACTGTGAATCTCCATTTGACCTAAACTGTCTTATTTGCTTAGGTTTGCAGCATATTTAACACTTATTAACCCATTATGTACCAGAAACCACAAAACGAGTTCAGGCCCAGATCAGATGCCACAGAATGCAGCATCTGATCAGGGCCTTTACTGTTTGTAAAAAGATAAGCCATTTTCCAAACAAATTTTGAAGAAAACAGAACCTGACACCTGTAAATTTTGAAATTGACACCAGTGTATATAAGCAGGGAGATTCCATTTGATACAGAAATTCCACTCGACACAGAATGGGTTAAGGTCCTGCTGAGTCCAATAGTCATCACTGTTCCAGGTTAGGGTAACTGAAAACATACCCAAAGTACACAGTACCTTGTCCATTTGAGGACTAGATCTACTATTACAGACCTTTTAACCCTTTTTGTACCACCTTATATATAGCAGGAGTAAATTTTGAAATTTAGGGCTGTCAGGTTGTGTTTTCTTCAAAATTTGTTTGGAAAATGGCTTAACTTTTTGTACACAGTGTAGGCCCTGTTCTGCAGCATCTGATCTGGGCTTGCACTGTTTGCCAACTTCGTGTTTCGGGGTTTCCCGTACAAAATGAGTTAATCTGATTTTAAAAGAGCCACAGAAGTTCCTTAACATTACGTGTCTTGCACAAGGACACACCTGAATACCGAGTGCCAGATTGAAACACACAACCTCTCGATCATGAGTCAAACACGTTAACCACTGCACTATAGTCTCTTGTACCTCTGAATAAATTAATTTAGGCACACCCATTTCTGACTTTCAGCTTATCAGACTTCTTGATGAGTACTGTATATTCCTACAAATTCACAAACTGAATTTCAAACAGTGTAGATCTGACAAGATAGCTTTTTCATCTGATCTGAATCTGCAGTGTTTCTTGTTTTGAAAGGAAACCTTCTAGATTTTTAATTTTTTATTCCATGCATAAGTCATTTCTAATGCAAAGTCAATGGCTAATGACCCGCAGCGCTGAGTGACTGTGGTTCCAATTCTGCTGTGAAGTGGGATTGGGGCTTCCAAATGTGATCTTAGAGAGGTAACTCTTATTCTCTTATGTCTCTTATTCCATTATAGTTATCTTTATAAAAACCATAGCTAAGGGAAGACAATTCAGCAAATAATCATTCGTGTACAGCACAACTAGGTTCTTTCCCTTACACTAATTCTCAAACTATAATAGTGTGGACCCTGAGCAGCAGTCTGATCTGGGTCCACAAGATATGCAGACCCTGAAAATGTATGTTTTTTTTATTTTAATGAGTAGTTCCAGATCCTTTGTATTTCCTAAACCATGTAAAAATGATAAGAAAACCAAGAGGGCCAAATGGCCCTATATTGCTCACCTGTGTACCAGAAAATCATTAATGATGTTTTAAGAATGCCCATCGGGGCTTGAAGAAATAGACTGGGCTACATGGTGCTTCTATGCAGAGCTGGAAACGATCACACGTGAGTACTGGTAAACAGGTTCTAAGCCTGCCAAGGAAAAGTGGTGCCAGTTGGACCGTCCATGCATAATGACTTAAGATATAATTTCATCTTGATGTCGGGCAAAAGTCCCACAAAACTAGAAGCAACTTCTCCAAAATGACCTACACTGTGCTGAAAGGGATGTTAAACCTCAAATCAATAAACAAGGGCAGGTAACTCCAAAGTTGTTTGTCTCAGGCAGCCGAAATTCGAACTCTATGTAGACTGTATGTCCCTCCTGGTTATCTGCAAGTTTGATGAAGATCAGATCAGAAATGGCATAGAAAAAGTGGAGACGTCGTTTTCCCCATTATAATGCTATGAAACCTTTTTGTTTCCATGGCAACCACAGTTCTGATCAAAACTGGTCCAAAACCTAATGCAGTCAATCCCCCAAACTAGTGATGCTGCACATAAAATTTGATTGGGATTGGCCAGCTAGTCACTTAGTTATTCAAGTTCAAAGGTGTGGACGACGGACGGAGGTTTTATGCTTGTTCTCGTTTACTGAAAGTTTCAAAAAGATCAGATTAGAAACGGCTGAGAAAAGGTGGAGACACTATTTTTCACTAGTATTTATGCTCAAGGGCAGGTAATTTGAAAGCCTTTTGTCTCATGCGGCCCAAATTTGAACTAAACATAGACTGTAAGCTCCTTCTGGTTATCTGGAAGTTTGATGAAGGTCAGGTTAGAAATAGCCAAGCCAAGTTGGAGACATCATTTTCCCATTGTAAGACTAATGGAAAAATTTTCACCCTCAAGGGGATGTAACTGGAAATCTGGTGGTCAGATTCAAGCCAAAATCGAACTCATAAGAGATTTTATGCTTATCCTCGTTTACCAAAAGTAACAAAAAGATCAGATCAAAAACAGTTGCAGAATGCTGGATACACCATTTTTCGCTAATATTTATGCTCAAGGGCAGGTAACTCAGAAGTCATTTGACCTGCGTGACCCAAATTCAAACTCAACATAGACTGTATGCCCCTCCTGGTTATCTGCAAGTTTTATGAAGATCTGATTTGAAATGGTGATTTGAGACGTCATTTTCTCATTGTAAGTCTATGGGAAAAATTTTCACACTCAAGGAGATGTAACTGGAAAACCACTGATCAGATTCAAGCCAACTTCGAACTCGCTCGAGATTTTATGCTTGTCCTCTTTACCAAAAGCTACAAAATGATCCAATCAAAAATGGCTGAGAAAAGCTGGAGACACCATTTTTCACTTACACTTATGCTCAAGGGCAGGTAACTCAGAAGCTGTTTGTCCCGTGCAGCCAAAATTTGAACTCAACGTAGACTGTAAGCCCCTCCTGGTTATCTGTAAGTTTGACGAAGATAGGATCAGAAATGGCTGAGAAAAAGTGGAGACGTCGTTTTCCCCATTATAAGTCTATGGAAACTTTTTGTTTCCATGGCAACCACAGTTCTGATCTAAACTGGTCCAAACCCTAATGCAGACAATCCCCCAACCCAGTGATGCTGCACATAAAATTTGATTGGGATTGGCCAGCTAGTCATTTAGATATTCAAGTTCAAAGGTGTGAACGACGGACGGACGACGGACGCATGCCGGATGCTATCTATACTATAAGCTCACTTTGTGAGCCTTCGGCTCAGGTGAGCTAAAAAGATCAGATCATAAACGGCTGAGAAAAACTGGAGACACCATTTTTCACTTAAATTTATGCTCAAGGGCAGTTAACTTCAAAGCTGTTTGTCCTGTGCAGCCCAAATTCGAACTCGACGTAGACTGTAAGCCCCATCTGGTTATCTGCAAGTTTGACGAAGATTGGATCAGAATGGCTGAGAAAAAGTGGAGACGTTGTTTTCCCCCTTATAAATCTTTGGGAAAATTTTTCATGCTCAAGGGGATGTAACTGGAAAACCGCTGGTAAGATTCAAACCAAATTCAAACTCATCCTAGATTTTATGCTTGTCCTCGTTTATGAAAAGTTACAAAAAGATCAGATCATAAACGGCTGAGAAAAGCTGGAGACACCATTTTTCACTTATATTTATGCTCAAGTGCAGGTAACTCCAAACCTGTTTGTCCCATGCAGCCCAAATTCGAACTTGACGTAGACTGTAAGCCCCTCCTGGTTATCTGCAAGTTTGATGAAGATCGGATCAGAAATGGCAGAGAAAAAGTGGAGAGGTCATTTTCCCCATTATAAGTATATGGGAAGATTTTTCACGCTTTTATCTGCAAGTTTGATGAAGATCGGATCAGAATGGCTGAGAAAAAGTGGAGACGTTGTTTTCCCCCTTTTAAATCTTTGGTAAAATTTTTCATGCTCAAGGGGATGTAACTGGAAAACCGCTGGTCAGATTCAAACCAAATTCGAACTCGTCCGAGATTTTACGCTTGTCCTCGTTTATGAAAAGTTACATAAAGATCAGATCATAAACGGCTGAGAAAAGCTGGAGACACCATTTTTTTTATATTTATGCTCAAGGGCAGGTAACTCCAAACCTGTTTGTCCCATGCAGCCCAAATTCGATCTTGACGTAGGTTGTAAGCCCCTCCTGGTTATCTGCAAGTTTGATGAAGATTGGATCAGAAATGACTGAGAAAAAGTGGAGACGTCGTTTTCCCCATTTTAAGTCTATGGAACCTTTTTGTTTCCATGGCAACCAGAGAATTCCAATCTGATCAGCCCAAAAACCTTATGGAGCCTTTCCCCCTACCTGATGATGCTTCTCATGAAATTTGATCAAGATTGGCCGTGGGGTATTAGAGATATACTTATTTGAAATTGTTTACAGACGCATGCACGGACGCATGGACACACGCACGGACGCATGGACACACGCACGGCAGACGACGGACAAAATGTGATCTCGAAAGCTCACCTTGCCACTACGTGACAGGTGAGCTAACAACTTGGACATGTCGTCAAAAAGTCTCCCTAATTGGAACCCCAATCTCCCTCATCTGAGAAGCAAATCTCTCTCATGGTCATCATAAAATTATCACAGGTATGGGATTTTATACAAATTCAGTATGCAAGTTTAACTCATTACATGCGGGAAACCCCTAAAGGATGTCTGAACTGTGTGTCCTGCATCAAATACTGTAGGAGGAGTTGCCGAGACATAATCAGTACTATTAAACCTTCTATGCTACAAAGATGGACAAAATGTTGTTTAAGTCGTTCTTGGGGACACAATTCTGTAATATAGAGCTGGATCATAATCAATTCTAGTATGCACATGTTCAACGCAAGTCTGAAGTGTGTTGCAAGTTTCAATGCCCTGCATCAAATACTTTAGGAGGAGTTGCGGAGACAAGAATAGTACTACAAAGTGTGACGTACAGACGTACAAACATACTGACTTATGTACGTATCGACATAGGTAAAAGTTTATGCCCCTCCCCACCTTGTGGAGGGGGCAATAACAAGGGTAAAACTATATGCCCCTCCTCACCTGGTGACGGGGGCATAAAAATGACCATCCACTCAAAGCAAGAAAGTCTGAAAGCACAAAAGGGGACATTGGCAAACAGTGCTGGCCCAAATCAGATGCAACATTCTGAGGTGTCTGATCTAGGCATTCACTATTTGTAAACAGTTCAGCCACATGTATTTTGCCGGATGAATTTCTACAATTAACTCTTATCCTGCTTTTCACGACAACCCTTTTCTGTGGAAACAGTGTAGATCCAGATCAGATGGCTTCTGAAGAAGCCATCTGATCAGGATCTACACTGTTTGGCATTTAGTTTATGAATTTGTAGCAATAAATTACATCAAGCAATTTGATTGGCTGATAGACAGAAATGGGTGTGGCTTAAATGAATATTCAGCAAGAGAAGGGTTAACTCAACCTGACACTTCAAAATTTTGAAAACATCTGCTCCACCACAACCTCATTAAAACACTATTAACCCATTGTATACTGGTGGGCTCTTCCATTGCTATATGCTGGACAAGTCCATTTGTCATATAAGGGGTGGTAGGCCTATTTTTTCCTTTGTATTCTATTTTTGAAGGACAATTCTATTAGCAAATAGTGCTGGCCCTGATCAGACGCCGCGTTCTGAGGCGTCCCCGCGTTCTGCGGCGTCTGATCTGGGCCTGCACTGTTTGACAAGGTACCCCAAAGCAGAAACCATGTTATAGTCAAACAAAATGTGTAGATTATATAAAAAAATGACCATTTAATCTATACATTTTTGGGATCCATCTTGAAATTGTGTTATACCCAAAAATGTGTTATAATGAACAGTGTTATAATGAGGTTCTGGTGTATATATATTATGCTGGAGATTCCAGGACATAAAGAAAGGTAAATAAAGATGACCTACCTCATCACAGGCCGGGCATCGTGGTCGTATCAACTCGGCATAGTGTCTCTCACAGTATAACTTTCGACCATGTTGGCAGTATGTGAGATCAACTAACAGTTCTTCGCACGTAACACAGACAAAACACGCTGGGTGCCAGCATACGTCGGGACTAAGTTTCTTTGCATAGACAACTTGTTCACCTCTCTCTATCTCCCCACCACAACTAAAACAACTCTGAAAAGTAACCATTACGAATTTACGCTAACATATACATGTGACATAATGCATTCTTTCATATCTCCAAATATGTTAATTTCATGATGAAATTTGTGATATTTTTCTTTTTTCCACTTAACCCTTATCTTGCTGAATATTTAAATTAGCCACACCCATTTCTGACTATCAGCCAATCGGATTACAGGCAATAAAATTTTTGCTCAAATTCACAACCTGAATAACAAACAGTGTAGATCCTGATCAGATGGCTTCTTCAGAAGCCATCTGATCTGGATCTACACTGTTTGCAAAGGTAGGGGTTGTCATGAACAGCAGGATAAGGGTTAAAACATTGGTTGTGGGTTTTTGTAATACCCACCTAAATGAGGCAGTTCTAACAAGTACCCACAACCTCTGTCTGAAATGGAGCAGAACTAAGAAGAATAATGTAAACCCCTGTTTTTTTTCTACATAAAGTGGGGTTACAGGGTGTTCATTACACAGACTTGTTTACTTGATGAACATGTTGATTGTACATGTGTGTATGCTGAAAAATCAGGCCCTGAAACAGGACTTTGACTGTTTCGTTCAGCTCTTAAATTCCTGCAAGTGTAGATCCTATTCAGGAGCCACTGATCTGGTTCTTCACTGTTTGCCACCATCCCATTATTTATGATGCTAGGCCTATATGGGTTCAACAATTCAATCTGGAAAAATATTTTATGTATGATGAAATAATTCTGACCCCCTTGAACCCCATTTTTATATAGTAAAACTTGGGTGAACAGTAGTAAAGCTTATTTTTTTATTTTTTTTTTTTTTTTCTGCTCTTGATGAGGTGGTTCTAACGTGTACCCTCAATCTATATTTTTAGCAGAAAAAAGAAAAAATATTACAATTTTTCATCTGATTTTTTTTTTTTTTTTGTGGTAAAATTTACCCTTAAGACACAGAGAAAAAGTACATGTGAAAATGTCATCTTCCTATGTCGTCTGCTAAATGTTTTTGCAAACTTTTTAAAACTATTTTTTTGTATACAGGCAAACAGTGTGGACCCAAATCAGATGTCAAAGCAGATGACAATTGTCTTGATTGGCATGTTATGAGTTAAATATGCATGTTTTGGTAATGGTACTTACAAGTCCATTATTACCATTCAGCTCTGTAATTTGCACATGGTTTCAGTTATTGGTCAGTGGCGGTCTCATGGACAACAGCAGTATGGCACTACTGTATTTATAACTTTATGTGGACTGACCAACTATCACCCTAAAATGGCTTAAGTAAGACCATCTGCTTTTTTGAGATCATCTAATTCCAGGGTCTTTAAATAGGAATGTTTCGTCAGTGTTCTTCTCCTCAAGTTACCTCCCTTAGCAGCTACAGTTTCATTTCGTTTTAACAGCCTAGGCAACACTATAAAGCTAATGCTGTGTTGGTTGGTTTACCTAACCACACTTTTAATGGGAAGGTTCCTAGGTATTAGGACAGAAAGGCCTAAGCAAACAGTGCAGACCCAGATCAGACTGCTCCTGAAGGAGCAGTCTGATCATGGTCTACACTTTTTGCCAGTCACTCAGTACTTTTTGGACTCCTTGCTGGATCATGAAATAAATTTGTTAAACTTTAAGAATAATTACAACAAGTCCTCAAGGTATCTGAAGTTTTAGGATTTTAATGGTATGTAAGCAGTTAACCATTGCACTGCATATTCTTTCACCAAAACTGACAAGGAGAGAATGACAGCAGTGGTGGTGGGGTGGGAGGCAAAAGCATCCAACTGATCATAGGTATAGGAAACATTTTGCAAGCAAAGCAACAGATAAGATGGGCTTTTGGAGATAGTTGAAGGATCATCTTGTTTGATTTCAGGTTTAATGTCCTCATCAACACTGTATAGGTTTGTTTGTTTGATTCAAGATTTAACATCCCCATCAACTTGGAGACTTTGCTTCCAATTTTGTGGGACTTTTACTCGACATTGAGATGAAATGACATCTAAAGCCCTGTCTCCCAATCAAACTAATAGGGTTTATATGCATGGACGGTCCAACTCGCATCACTTTTCTTGGGTATGCCTCGAACCTCTAAGCAGTTTACCAGTACTCATGTGCGGTTGGTTTTAGCTCTGCATGGAAGCATTATGCAGCCCATCTATTTTTTCAAGCCCCGATGGGCGGGGTGAAACACTTGCTTCCAATTTTGTGGGACTTGTAAAATGTAGGTGGATTTATCTGGAAACGAAAAGTATACAGACGGATGGATGCCGAGGGGCATAACATAATACAACGGACAGATGCTGAGGGCCATAACATAATACAACCTTTTTCAAAAGGGCGTTTAAAAAGCGCTTACTCAAATTCTTTTTTCAGTAGTTTATTTGACACCTGTTAAGAGTGCAAGAATTTTGCAGTGAATTGAAGTTGAAACAGTGGTGAAAGATCACTGTTTCATAAGAGGAGGGGTCAATAAAAAACCAGCCTAACTTATTTCAACGTGAGATTGATCTCTTCTTTTTCAATATAATTGCCCTCTAGAATAAAAGACTTGAACCAAAGCTGTTCCAGTGCCGTCAGCCCAGAACTGAAGAAGCCAGGGTCCTTGTCTCTGACCCACTCCTCAACTGCCGCCACAACTTCTTCGTTGGACCGGAAATGACGTCCATGGATATTCTTTTTCAAGTTTGGAAAAAGGAAATAGTCACTTGGAGCTAAGTCACGAGAATAGGTGGGGTGCGGTATTAGCTCATACTCATTCTGCTCAACAGCATCCATTGCTATTTTGCAAGTGTGGACTCTTGCATTGTCCTGTTGGAGCAGAATCCCTTTGAGGAGTTTACCTTGGCATATTTATTGGATCGCACTTCTCACTTGGTCCAGCAAATTTGCATGCTACTGTACTTCTCTTTGCTAGTAAGTCCAATATAATAATGCTTTGTGTGTCCCAAAATACAGTTGCCATCACCTTGCCAGCACAGGGTTGCGTTTTAAACTATCTATCTTCTTATACTGAGTCGGTCATATTTGGCCATTACCTTAGTTGGTTTGGTGGCTAAATTTAGAATTTAGCAGAAAAAAAAACAAGATGTGTTTGTGAAACACGAACATGTCCCCGGGCATGGTCATTTTTTATTCAAAGTTGCTCACAGTTCAAGATTTTTGTTTGTGTGGGAAGCCATTGACACAAGAAACTTACATGCCAAATATGAAAGCTCTATCTTAAACGGTTCAAAAGTTATGAACAATAATATTTTTTCTTTAAAGTAGGTCAAGGTCACAGGTCAAAAAAATTTGCATGAATGTAAAGCTCTTGTCAGAAGGAACCTACATGCCAAATATTAAGGCTCTATCTTGAACGGTTCAAAAGTATGAACAATTTTTTTTTTTTTTTAAATAGGTCAAAGGTCAAGGTCATGTTCCAAACATTTTTATGAATGAAGAGCTCTAATCAAAGGGAACCTACATGCCAAATATGAATTAAAGCTCTATCCCAAATGGTTTGAAAGTTATGACCAAAAATGTTTATTTTTTTAAGTAGGTCAAAGGTCAAGGTCACAGGTCAAAATTTTAGCATGAATGTAAAGCCTTTGTCACAAGGAACCTATATGCTAAATATGAAGGCTGTATCTCAAACGGTTCAAAAGTTATGACCAATGTTAACTTTTTCTTTTATGTAGGTCAAAGGTCAAGGTCACAGGTGAAATTTTTTTGTGTGAATGTAAAGCTCTTGTCACAAGGAACCTACATGCAAAATATGAAGGCCCTATATCTCAAACTGTTCAAAAGTTATGACCAAAATGTTATTTTTTGTTTTAAGTAGGTCAAAGGTCAAGGTCACGGTCAAAATTTTTTTGCATGAATGTAAAGCTTTTGTCACAAGGAACATACATGCTATATATGAAGGCTGTATCTCAAACGGTTCAAAAGTTATGACCAATGTTAATTTTTTCTTTTATGTAGGTCAAAGGTCAAGGTCATAGGTCAAAATTTTTTGTGTGAATGTAAAACTCTTGTCACAAGGAACCTACATGCACAATATGAAGGCTCTATCTCAAACCATTCAAAAGTTATGACCAAAATGTTATTTTTTATTTTAAGTAGGTCAAAGGTCAAGGTCACAGGTCAAAATTTTTTGCATGAATGTAAAGCTTTTGTCACAAGGAACATACATGCTAAATATGAAGGCTGTATCTCAAGCGGTTCAAAAGTTATGACCAATGACCAATGTTATTTTTTTTCTTTTAAGTAGGTCTAAGGTCAAGGTCAAGGTCACAGGTCAAAATTTTTTTGCATGAATGTGAAGGTCTTGTCACAAGGAATCTTCAGGCCAAATATGAAAGCTCTGTCTCAAACGGTTCAAAAGTTAAGGCCAACAAACCAACAACAAACAAACAGACAGGGCAAAAACAATATGTCCCCGCTATCGCTACCGGAGACATAAAAAAGAAAAAAAACAAGAGGGCCATGATGGCCCTGGATCGCTCACCTGATCCATAGTGTAACAAGTGGGCCCCAGAGAGGGCCATTATTGGCCCCAGGGCTTTAATGTGCATAATGTTGAGGGAGGACTTAAAGGTGAAGCTTCATACCAAACATCAACAAAGGCTAAAATTTGAACAATCTTGGCAAAGGTCCACTAGATGAAGCTACACATCAAATATCAAAGACCTGGGCCTAGCGGTTTCAGAAGAAGATTTTTAAAGATTTTGCCTATATAAGCCTATGTAAAATCAAAGGGCCCCGGGACAGGGGCATTTTTTGCCCCAGCACTATAATTTGAACAATCTTGGTAGGGGTCCACTAGATGAAGCTTCATACCAAATATCAAAGTCCTGGGCCTTGTGGTTTCAGAGAAGAAGATTTTTAAAGATTTTCCCTATATAAGCCTATGTAAAACCAAAGGGCCCTGTGGCGGGGGCATTTTTTTGTCCCAGCACTATAATTTGAACATTCTTAGTAGGGGTCCACTAGATGAAGCTTCATACCAAATATCAAAGTCCTGGGCCTTGTGGTTTCTGAGAAGAAAATTTTTAAAGATTTTCCCTATATAAGCCTATGTAAAACCAAAGGGCCCCGGGGTGGGGGCATTTTTTGTCCCAGCACTATAATTTGAACAATCTTGGTAGGGGTCCACTAGATGAAGCTTCATACCAAATATCAAAGTCCTGGGCCTTGTGGTTTCTGAGAAGAAGATTTTTAAAGATTTTCCCTATATAAGCCTATGTAAAACCAAAGGGCCCCGGGGCGGGGGCATTTTTGGCCCCAGCACTATAATTTGAACAATCTTGGTAGGGGTCCACTAGATGAAGCTTCATACCAAATATCAAAGATCTGGGCCGTGTGGTTTCAGAGAAGAAGATTTTTAAAGATTTTCCCTATATAAGCCAATGTAAAACCAAAGGGCCCCATGGCGGGGGCATTTTTGGCCCCAGCACTATAATTTGAACAATCTTGGTAGGGGTCCACTAGATGAAGCTTCATACCAAATATCATAGACCTGGGCCTTGTGGTTTCAGAGAAGAAGATTTTTAAAGATTTTCCCTAAATAAGCCAATGTAAAACCAAAGGGCCCCGTGGCGGGGGCATTTTTTGTCCCAGCACGAAAATTTGAACAATCTTGGTAGGGGTCTACTAGATGAAGCTTCATACCAAATATCAAAGTCCTGGGCCTTGTGGTTTCAGAGCAGAAAATTTTTAAAGATTTTCCCTATATAAGCCTATGTAAAACCAAAGGGCCCCGTGGCGGGGGCATTTTTGGCCCCAGCACTATAATTTGAACAATCTTGGTAGGGGTCCACTAGATGAAGCTTCATACCAAATATCAAAGACCTGGGCCTTGTGGTTTCAGAGAAGAAGATTTTTAAAGATTTTCCCTATATAAGCCTATGTAAAACCAAAGGGCCCAAGGGCGGGGGCATTTTTGGCCCCAGCACTGTAATTTGAACAATCTTGGTAGGGGTCAACTAGATGAAGCTTCATTCCAAATATCAAAGACCTGGGCCTTGTGGTTTCAGAGAAGAAGATTTTTAAAGATTTTCCCTATATAAGCCAATGTAAAACCAAAGGGCCCCGTGGCGGGGGCATTTTTTGTCCCAGCACTAAAATTTGAACAATCTTGGTAGGGGTCCACTAGATGAAGCTTCATACCAAATATCAAAGTCCTGGGCCTTGTGGTTTCAGAGAAGAAGATTTTTAAAGATTTTCCCTATATAAGCCTATGTAAAACCAAAGGGCCCCGGGGCGGGGGCATTTTTGGCCCCAGCACTATAATTTGAACAATCTTGGTAGGGGTCCACTAGATGAAGCTTCATACCAAATATCAAAGACCTGGGTCTTGTGGTTTCAGAGAAGAAGATTTTTAAAGATTTTCCCTATATAAGCCTTTGTAAAACCAAAGGGCCCCGTGGCGGGGGCATTTTTGGCCCCAGCACTATAATTTGAACAATCTTGGTAGGGGTCCACTAGATGAAGCTTCATACCAAATATCAAAGACCTGGGCCTTGTGGTTTCAGAGAAGAAGATTTTTTAAGTTTTTGGTGAAAAAAATCTATTTTTTGCTCCTGTGACCTAGATGTGCAACGGACCGGAACCATTTGAACAACTTTGAAAGGGGACCACCTAAGGATCATTCCTGTGAAGTTTGGTCAAAATCTGATCAGTGGTTTAGGAGGAGATGTCGTTTAAAGAAATTGTTTACGCACGGACGCACGGACGCACGACGGACGACGGACAAAAAGTGATCCCAAAAGCTCACCTCGTCACTACGTGACAGTGAGCTAAAAAGAAGAGGCACTGAATGCATCCTTAAAACTATTTACAATCTGCGTAACAGAGGTATCCTTAAACGCATACCTCCGAGTCGCAATCTTACACTGTAAGGGCTTTGAACTTTTCTGCAGACTTGGCATTCACCGCAGAGGAGGGAAGACTATTCCATTGAGGAATGGTTATAATAATAATAATAATAATAACTAGAATTTGTTTTTCTACAAAAACACAGATGTCTCCCCCGTTTTTGACCTCTAAGCATAACCTTGACATTGGAGGTATTGAGCTAGGTCTTGTGTGCAACACATCATCTAATGAAGTTGAACATTTCTGCAAAGTAACTTTAAAAATGTTCATAGAAAAATAAAAAAGTTATTGGCCTTACACAAAAAAGCCCTTTTTTACCTTTGACCTCTAAGTATGGCCTTGACCTTTGAGGTACAACACATCGTCTCATGATGGTTAACATTTCTGCCAAGTAATTTCATAGTCCATCCAAAAATAAGGAAGTTATTGACTGTCCCTTTTTTTACCTTTGACCTCTAGGTATGACCTGGACATTGGAGGTATGGACCTTGGTCTTGCACATGACTCATGGTCTAATGACGGTGAACATTTCTGCATGGTTACTTTACATATAAAGTCCATCCAGAAATGAAAAAGTTATTGACTGGACACAAAAAAAAAAAAAAACAACTTTTTTTACATCTGACCTCTTAGTATGACCTTGATCTTGGAGGTACCGACCTGGGTCTAGCATGCACCACATCATCTCATGATGGTTAACATTTCTGCCAAGAAATTTCACAATCTATCCAGGAATAAGAAAGTTATTGACTGAACACTAAAAAAGGCCCCTTTTTGTCCTTTGATCTCTCAGTACGACCTTGACATTTAAGGTACCAACTTGGGTCATGCACGCAACACATCGTCTCATGGTGGTTAACATTTCTGCAAAGTAATTTCAAAATCCATCAGAAAATAAGAAAGTTATTGACAGAACACAAAAAAGGCCCCCTTTTTTTACCTTTAACCTCAATGTATGACCTTGACCTTTCAGGTACCAAACTGGGTCATGCGTGCAACACATTATCTCATGGTGGTTAACATTTCTGCCAAGCAATTTCAAAATCCATCTAAAAAAAAAAATGTTATTGACCAAACACGAAAAAAGGCCCCTTTTTTACCTTTGACCTCTATGTATGACCTTGACATTTTAGGTACCAAACTGAATCATGCATGCAACACATCGACTCATGATTGTTAACATTTTTGCCAAGTAACTTCAAATTCTATCTAAAAATAAGCAAGTTATTGACAAAACCCGAAAAAAGGCCCCTTTTTTTAACTTTGACCTCTAAGTATGACCTTGACCTTTGAGGTACCAACCTGGGTCATGCACGCAACACATCGTCTTATATTGGTTAACATTTCTGCCAAGTGATTTCAAAATCCATCTCAAAATAAGAAAGTTATTGACCAAACACGAAAAAAGGCCCCTTTTTTTACCTTGACCTCTAAGTATGACCTTGACCTTTAAGGTACCGACCTGCCTAATACGCACCACACATCGTCTCATGGTTGTTAATATTTCTGCCAAGTAATTTTAAAATCCATCTCAAAATAAGTAAGTTATTGACCAAACATAAAAAAGGCCCCTTTTTTGACCTTTGACCTCTGAGTATGACCTTGACCTTTGAGGTACCGACCTGCCTCATGTGCACCACACATTGTCTTATGGTTGTTAATATTTCTGCCAAGTAATTTTAAAATCCATCTGAAAATAAGAAAGTTATTGACCGGACACGATTTGCCCGTACATATATACATGCTGACAAGCTTCCAAGGGAGATAATTCAAAAAGTATAAATGCGAGAGTTATAGTTCTTGCGCACTGCACGTCATCTAATGCTGATTAATATTTATATGAAGTTTCATGAAGATAGCTCGAACGGTTTTCAAGTTATAGAGCGGACACGAAAGTGTGACAGACGGACAGACAGACAGACGGACAGACAGACAGACAGTTTGTTTGTTTGTTTTGGAGTTTTACGGCCCAGTCAACACTATTTAGGTCATTTTTGAGCCGGTCAGTTTACCTATCAACACTTTCCTGGGCAGGCTTATACGTAAGCGGTTAACCAGTACAGTGCACATTCTTTCGCCAGAAACTGACAACTGCCCTTCTTGAATCAGCGGAAGGGAGAGAATGACCGTAGAAAAGATTTCATGATCAATCTCCACGAAAGAATGTTGCCGACCCCGGCGGGAGTCGAACCCGCGTCCTCCTGATCACCAGTCAGACGCGCATCCGACTGAGCCACGACAGACAGACAGACAGACGCCCGGGGGAAAAACAATATATCTCTCCGACAAATTTTTTTCAGGGGAGACATAATAATCGACCTTATTTATAGAGGCTAACACATTTAGTACTAGTACTAATCTTCCATGTGGCCCTCTTTTCCTGGGTAGGAACCAGTACTAAGCAATGTGGATAAAGTTTCTTGCTCAAGGAAACGACACAGGGCGCTTGCGAGGATCGAACCACCTACCTCTCGATCTCAAATCCGATGCTTTACCACTGCACAACAGTGCTCCACTTTCTAGGAAAGAAGGGGTTCTTCAAGGCATCACAATAGGACTGGTACCTTTGATATTGTGAATTGTTAACTTTTGATGCCCTTGTTTGGGTCGACACTGTTACAGGGGTCAGGTACCTATCTTTATTAATAGACACTGTATCAGACACTGTATCAGAGTGTATCTTAAAGAAGAAGGCTAAAGAGGACTGCTCACCACGGGCCTCTAGGGATGGCCACTCTAGCTCATTAAGCATGTCACCGACGCTACTTCTATTTCGCCATTGCCTGCAGGTCCATCGAGCAGCTGTCCTCTGCACCTTCTCCACCTGCTGAATCTGAGTTTTAACCTAGGGATGCCAAATGGGTGATGCATATTCAAGTTGAGGGCGAACCAATGTTTTATATGCAACATCCTTTGTCTGCCTAGGTGCAAAGGCCAAGTTACGTCTAAGGAATCCTAAAGTCCTAGTTGCTTTAGATGTAATCTCAGAGATATGTTGACCCCAATCAAGATCGTCAGTGATGGTGATACCAAGATATTTGGCGGATTGAACATGCTCCAAAATTTGCTGGTGAAGTGTATAGTCAAACTTAATTTGCTTGACCGGAGGGTGTCGTGACACACTCATTGAATGACATTTGGCCACATTGAACTTCATCTGCCAATCGGCCGCCCACTGTGCAAGTTGATCCAGGTCATCTAGTAAAATAAGACAGTCAGAAGAAGAATATATGTTCCTATACAGGACATAATCATCAACAAACAAACAGACCGATGACCTGATATTATCGGGGAGATCGGGGAAAACCAAGAAGAGGACCGGTCCAACAACCGAACCTTGGGGGAATCCAGATAAAACAGGAACTGGATCAGATGCTTGGCCATCAAGTACAACTTGTTGGGAGCGCCCAGAGAGCCATGAGCTAATCCACCTATGTGTGGATCCTCTTATCCCATAATACACCAATTTTTATAATAGCCTTCTTCAACGGCCTTAGCAAAGTCCATGATGATCAAGTCAGTCTGTTTGTGACCATGGTTTATGGCCCCATATGTCATGGTAAAACTGAACTAGTTGCGTTTCGCAAGACCTTTGACTCAAAGAATGCACTCAAAGGCTAAGTGCTTGTTGATATTGCTTGTTGAACTGCTTTGGCCTTGGAGACCTCTGCAACTTTGAGTTTTATTCTCTGACTCATAATAATGGACCCAAGTCTCATCACAGTCACCGGACGTGAAAGAAAATGATCTTCCTTTGACCTAAACCACTTCAACAATGAGCTGCATACTCATGCCTAAAACATGTAATGAAACAAGAGGCTCAATGAGCCTAACCGCTCACCTGAGGAACATTTTAGTAAGCTGTTTGTCTCATGGTTTCAGAGCAGAAGATTTTTTTGAAGTTCTTCCAATTATAAATTAGTGGGAGATAATGAGCCAAGGGATATGGCCAATTTGGACGCCATAGGCACAGCTGGCAGGATTTATGTGGGTGACCAATTGATGTTGCAGCAATACTAAATATCTAATCTCAGGTCCTTATAGTTTCAGAAGAAGATTTCTTAAGTTTTTTGTATTATTAGTCTACAATGTTTTAGTTTTACGTTCCACCAACAGCTAAGGTGATATGAAAACATGACCTCAGTTAAAAGACTCACCCGGAAGTCGGGAGAAGCCCACCGTCTATCCTGGGATCTCTGGTTTATCAGGTGCATAACATAACTACTACACCACAGAGGCCTCAATAGGAGTTGATGGGTCCCATAGTTTAGTCAATTTAGACCCTAGGGGCATGGTTGGTAGGATTAATGTAGGTGACCACTTAATGTTGCTACATACAGAATATCTAAGCTCTGGGCCTTATGGTTTCAGAGAAGAAGATTAAGTTATTTTTTTTTATTATTCTAAGTCAAGTGGGAGCTAATGAGCCCTGGTAGTGGCCAATTTGGAGCCGAGGGGCATGATTGGCAGGATTTAAGGTTTTCGTTTTTCTATTAAAAGTCTATGGAAGCTAAGGAACCCCCAGACGAGGCCAATTATGACCCCAGGAGCATGATTGGCAGGATTTATATAGGGGACCACTTGACATTGCTACATACTAAATATCTAAGCTCTGGGCCTTGTGGTTTCAGGGAAGAAGATTTTTTTAAGTTTTTCCCTTTGTAAGTCTATGGGAAATTATGAGCCCGGGGACATGGCCAATTTGGACCCCAGGGCATGATTTATGTAGGGGTCCACTCGATGTTGCTACATACTGAATATCTAAGCTCTAGCCCTTGTGGTTTCAGAGAAGATTTTCTGAGTTTTTCCCATTGTAAGTCTATGGGAGCTTATGAGCCCCGGGGCGTGGCCAATTCTGGCTCCAGGTGCATGATAAGCAGTATTTATGTAGGCGACCATATTACATTGCTACAAACTGAATATCTTAGCTATTGGCTTTATGGTTTGAAGCTTTTTTCTGATTATAAGTCTGTGGACGCTAAGGAGCCCCGGGGTGTTGCCATTTTAGACCCCAGAGGCATGATTGGCAGGATTTATGTAGGGAACCACTTGACATTGGTACATACTGAATATCTAAGCTCTGGGCCTTGTGAAGAGAGAGAAGATTTTTTAAGTTTTTCCCATTGTAAGTCTATGGGAGCTATATGTTGCCATTGCAACAATCTGCCCCAAAACATTATGCATCCTTTCCCGCTACCTGATAATGCTTCACATGAAATTAAATCATGATTGGCCAAGATATACTTATTTGAAAATGTGAACGGATGCCTTGGTTGTCTCGGTCAATTAGAAATGGGATAGGCTGGTTACTTATCGACTTGCCCTCATATCAATTTTTATGCATTTGTGAAAAAGACGCATAAATTGCTGACGTGTTTTGGGGAACTTATTGTGTTTTAATATATATGCTACTTTTGCCGACATTGGACATGTTTGGTTCAACAAAACTTGTTTGGTTCCACGAAACATGTTCAAAGACAGCATAATGAGCATATGATTGCACCTGACTATGTAATTAACTCTTATCATGCTGTTCACGACAACCCTTATCTTTGGAAACAGTGTAGATCCTGATCAGATGGCTTCTGAAGAAGCCATCTGATCAGGATCTACACTGTTTGACAGGTTATGGATTTGTAAGAATAAATAACATGAAGTAATCTGATTGGTTCAAAGTCAGAAATGGAAGTTGCTAAACTGAATATTCAGCAAGATAGGGGTTAATAGAAAGACGTTTTTGGTCTTGTTGATCAACCCATAGTTACTAACTACAGAATCTTCCCCTCTGCTATTGTCCAAGTGACTTTTGCTGAATATGTACAAAATCCAGGAAACAGTTATTTATAGCACTGCCATTATTCGCATGCTTTGGTGATCTGCAGTAGAATCTGGACTGGTATACTGAGTCACTGCCAAATAGTGTAGACTCATACGTGTGCTAACAGTACAGGAATTTAAGCGTTAAACAAAACCATCTAAAACCCCATTCAGGACCATTTTTTTTCAGCCTACAATTGGAGACAATCAACTCGCCATGCTATCAGAGCTTTGATTCTTAACATTATAAGGAATGCCTTAGCATACCTCTTTATAATAACAAATACGGTACAAGATGTGCTCTTGTGGCTTATAGATTTACAGACCTACTTGTTGCATGCCAAAAGTCACTGACAGATTATGGAAGCATGTCACGCCACCTCTAGACATTGCTGGAACAAGTTCTGAGACGAGCAGTAGACATAATGACATCTGCATCACCCTGACAGCTGGGAACTACATTGTAATAGCAATCAAGCATACTGTTGCAGCTTTGAAGGCATTTAAAATGAAATTCTAGATATTGTTACACAAGTAGTAATGGTAAGCGATAATGATAAATACAGCTGCTGCAGCATGTAAAACAAATCTGACTGGCATTATATGGGCCCCGTCAAGTGATTTTGGTACTTATCGCCTGTGCGAGCAGCAAAGGTTCAGGCGAGCCTGGGCATCCGCGCAGTCTCGCCAGAACCTTCGCTGCTCGCTCATAGAAGCAGTGAATCAAGAGAAACCTTCAGACAGAAAGCCATATCCCTGGCCCCTCTGAATGGCTGGGCATGCGCAGTTAAAATTTGTCATGACGGAATGCTCTAAGACACAAATTCGCTTGGCGGGACTCATATAATATACAAGCTTCCTAACATATTTTGACTTACATACTGAAATAGGGGGCAACCTTGGCATGCAGTTATTATTTTATTTTGTAAGCTAGCATTTCTTACTTTTTATTTGTAAAGACTTTATAGTCAGTCATAGCCAGATTAGGAGGTATCTACATATGATTTTTCTTATTTCTACATGAAAACGTATGTTGTGGGTACTCATTATAAGCACATCATTGAGTACCCAAGACATAATGTTTTCATACAGAAATAAGAAAAATATCAGTATTTTTCAGATGAAAAAAAGCACGTTATCTAGAGCTATGGACTCGGTCATTTATTATGCACAAGCAAGTAGCTCTTTTGAATGGGCAGTATAGTGTCATGGATTATTTATTATATTTTGGCCATAACTGTTTTTTTTTTGGGGGGCACAGTGACAAACCCTGATCTGACTGCTCCTTTTTGTACCATTTTTGTGACTGTATACTTAGGGTAGATACGGTACATGGATTTAACTTGGTCCTTAGTAAGAATGTAATATAATCTGGATCAACTTGGTCTGGTTCAGGCTGAGCTAGTTTTTGGGGACTGTTTGGGAATACCGGGCTTCTCCAGACTTTCGGATGAGTCTTTAAACCGAGGTCCCGTCTCCGTATGACCTTAGCTGTTGGTGGGACGCAAAACTGAAAAACTCACTGTTTGGGAATTTGATGGCCCAGTCAACACTATCAAGGTCATATCAAAGCAGGCAGCTAACCTAACCATACAATTTTCCTGAGCATGTTTACATCAAAGCAATAAACCAATATACTGAACCGTCTTTTGCCAAAAAACTTGCGTCACCCAAACATGCCTATATAATTCTGACCCTCTTGAACCCCACTTTTATGTAGTAAAACTGGGGTTTACAAGGCTGAACCTTATTTTTCTTATATCTGCTCTAAAATAAAGATTGTGGGTACTCGTTAGAACTGCCTTGATGAGGCAGTTCTAACATATACCAACAATCTAAATTTTGAGCAGAAATAAGAAAAATATCACATTTTTTCATCTTAAATTTTTCATTTTTATGGCGGTAAAATTTACAGTGTATTCGAATAGGGGTGTTTGTGTGGCTAGGACAGAATGAATGCAGAAAAGATTTTATGATCAAACTCCGCAAAAGGAAGTTGTTGGACCTATAGGAGATCGAATGCATAACTTCCTGATTACCATTTGGGAGCAACCGAGCCACTGATCATGCCTCTAGTATGAATGCCGTCTTAGTACTTATGAACTTACTGTGGTCAAATGAGCGGGTTTTACAACTCCTATATCCATGGCAATGTTGTCTCGGAGTTCTCGGAAAACTTTGTATTCTTTCACCTCTACTGGAGTCTGTATCATCTTACAGTAGTCGCTGGAAAGATCTTGTTTTGGAAGTTGATAGATAAGCTGAATATCACGATATTTTTCTCCTGGAGACCCAAGTCGTGGCACTTTATGATTCGGAAGTTGCTCCATGTAATCTTCAATCTACAAGATAACGAAAATTATTTTCAGTTTCATTTCGATAACACATCCATGTGTCTTTCATATCTCTAGAACTATCATTTTTCAGATAGATAAAATGCATAGTTTGTGAAAATGGAAGGATAGTTTTCCTTAGTTCTCCATATAAACTATGTTGTGGGTATTCATTAGAACCGCCTCGTGGAGGCGGTTCTAATGAATACCCACAACATAGGTTTTTATGCAGACTGGCTCCCGGTCGTATGTTCATATTTTTCTCATGGATTATGTAAACTTGATCAAGAAACACAATCCAAACATTTCCTTTCCTTCAAAGTTGTCTTTCTTTCTACTCTTAGAACATACCAAACTCAGCTGGAATCAGTAAAACATCAGTGAAAACATATTTTTGTAAGTTTGACTAATTAATATGTTTGACAACGGGAGCCAGTCTAGTTTTTATGGAGAACTGACAAAAACTATCCTTTAATTATCACAAAATATGAACCTTATCTGTTGCTATGGTTCAAACATAGTTTGTGGAAGCTCGCTAGAAACACCTCATCGATGCCAACACACTGAGGCGGCCTTAGAACAGCCTCATTGAGTAAGTACCCACAATGTAAGTTGTTGAGCAAATTTTGTTTGTTTGATTTGAGGTTTAACGTCCCCGTCAACACTGTAAAGGTCATTAAGCATGGACGGGTTCGACTCACACCGCTTTGCCTGGGCAGGCTTAGATCCTCTAAGCAGTTTACCAGTACTCGTGTGCGTGCCGGATTCAGCTCTGCGTGGAAGCATCATGCAGCCTATCTATTTCTTCAAGCCCCGATGGGTGGGGGTCGTTGTTGAGCAAAAATAAGGAAAATATTTACCACTGTAAACCCAACTTTTCTCTACATGAAGTGACATTGACATGGGTGGTCTTTATGCAGACTTGTTAACCTCATGTTAAGAATCACCCACTCTATGTTTGGAACAGAATACCGTACCAACAAGTAAAAAAATGCTCCATGTTGGAGCAAAGGAGGAAGCGCTGCGGAAAAAAACACTTTTGTTTTAAACCTTTCATTTCATTAAAATGTTTCATAATTTTGCATGTCTTTAAAGGGTTGGACCTTTGTTTGTATTGGAGTTTAACGGCCCAGTGAACACAATTTAGGTCAATATTGAGCCGATCAGTTTACTTATGGGAAGCTTTTACAGTGCATATTCTTCCGCCAGAAACTGACAACTGCCCTTCTTGAATCAGCGGAAGGGAAAGAATGAAACATTGCGAACAGGTCATAAAGAGCATTTCGCCGCAAATAAGCAACCAAATACTTCAGAAATTTTGAATGACTTCAGAGTTATCTCTGTGAGGTCTGTCTATCACCAGTCAATGACACATTACCTGATTGGTCGTCATTATCCCCTCGAAACAAAGTTGCGGTGGATATATAGCATCTCTGCCGTGCGTCCGTGTGCGGGTGTGGGTGTTTGTCCGTGTGTCCGGAACCGTGTGAACAGGATTGAAGACAAAGCCATCAGCGAAGAAACATCAAACCTTCCAGAAGTGTTCCACATGGACAGAAGATAAATCCTATTGATTTTCAAGGTCAAAGGTCAAATGTCAAGCTCACAATGGACTTAACATTAAAGACATTGTGAATAGGATAAAAGACAAAGCTATCATCACAGAAGCACCAAACCTTCCACAAATGTTTTCCGTGGAGAGATGATGAACACTACAGATTTTCAAGGTCTAGGGTCAAATGTAGGGATGTAACGATAGTCAGAAAATGACTATAGCGATAGTATTGACATTGCAGGAAGAACCACTGCGATACTATTACTATTGCTGACTACTATTGCAATACTATTGCGATACTATTGCCTGAAATAAATTTTCTTGTTTTAGAAGGAAATAAAAACTATTCAAACCTTCACCTGTTTTTCTGTATGTATTATCTGCATAAAAGAAATAAACAAGATAATTTACACAGAGGAGCAACTCTTGTAAACTCCTGTTTGCTTTTCTGCCTGCCCCTACAACAGGAAACAGCTCCGCTGGAGCATCTTTTTTCCTTCAAGTGTAAATCCTCCTGGAGACCCATTTTAATAGATGTTGCCAAGTACATGTATCAAATCACAGTGAGAATGTGCCATCAGTTTCTTAATCAGAATAAAATAAATTTGAAGCCCAAATTTTCCCCAACAAATATTTATAAATATAATCCAAAGTGTCTGTCAAGTTTTAAGCACAATAACTTTATTTTTCTCTAAGTGCGGTAATACGGTAAAAAATACTGTAGTTATCACGGCCAATAACGGTCCTTTTTCAAGTTAATTAAAGACATGTCATAATAGCTTATCCAATTAGTAATTAAAGATACAATATATAAACTCATTTAGCTTCACGCGCATAATTAACACGAGCTTTAGCCGATATACTCAAAAGATCAAAATTGTCAGCTTAGGGCTCAGTTTATAATTTAATGATCCAGCCACAAGACGAGGACTCATCCATCCAAAACGAGCCAAAACTTTCACACCCGCCCACCATCCAAATCGCCATAACATCCACCGTCCACAAACCACCGCAACCGTTTTTCTGCAAGCGATCGGTAAATGACGTCATCCGACACCAGCAGCCCCACATAAGTTTAATGTCACTATTTTATTTTCTTTCATGAAAAAAGATGTTTGGAACCGGTAAAAATATTTTCTCGATAGCTAAACGGTTGTGAATAGAGATGGATAGAAAACTGCGCCCTGCTCCCGACTTAACCCCGTAAACAACTCCCGACTTATCCCCAGAAGCCCCGTGTCAATCACCAACAACATACAGACGTGTTCACACAAATTAAAGCGTTCGACTTTTCTCACCAAGCGTCGGCTATTTGGCGCCAAAACATAACCATTCACGAGACAGTAGAATAGTCTGTTTTTATTACGCATACATCTACCCTTAGATATAGCTAATCGTCTTAGGAGAGATATAATCCTTTTCACATTGATTGTGGATTATATATTATGATTGAAGGATAAACGCAAATTAGAGACATAACTTGACCTTATTTCACACCTTGCCATGCGGAACATTATGCAGACTTATCGATATTGCCGGTGGCATGTGTTTACAGTGTGATAGTAGAATAGAGTGGCCCGTGACAAATACGGTCGGCGTTTATAACATGATTCGGTTAACTAATACTGTCCGTTTGTTGGACCGGCCAGAGTTCTGTGTTATAATGAGGTTGATGTTGTAATTGTTTTCTAGTCCGGTATTTCCATGTGCATATTTTTAATACACGGTGTCCAAGATTTAAAATTAATTCCTCGGCTTTATAAACATGTCTGGATGCCCAAATTATAATCATTCTTTGCAGGACGACACGTATTTCATTTCCTTTGATGTCTGGTATTGACAAAATAAGAATCCTCTAAAACATCAACCAGAACAATTTTTGCACCTTTGAAGCGGTAGTGGCATGTGCAGACTTCCCATGCTTCACGTGCTAATGCGGGCGGCACCCTTTGATAAGAAATACCGCTGTGTAAACACGCATTAATTATCGCTTTTCTTATCACTGGCTTACAGATTAGCGTATTCAAAATATGCGTGGTCGTCCGTGACAATTATTTCACAAGGAATTAACATCAAAGTGTTGACTGTTGAAAGCTGTAAATTTACCGGTTCAATGAAGGAATTTTCAGCGTGCTGACTGTATAACGGCATTTGGGTGTAAAGTGGATATGCATAACAAAGAGGATGCATAAACGCCGTGTACCTGTAGGCTACCGCCAATAACGATTCGGCTGTGATTTTATTGCCTTTATCTCGCGACAAGCAGCCGTTGACCCCCACTGACACGGGAAATTATTGAATTATAATTAGGACAATATACAGTTTGACGCTTGACCGGGTACAAGAATGAAAACAACTTCGGGAATTATTTGAAAAAAACTTGTGATATAGAAAACTATCGAAACTATCGATAGTTCAAAACACTATCGGCGATAGTCATCGATGTTTCACTTTTAAATTACCATCGATGCAGTACTATCGACCCAGTGCCTATCGCAATGCATCGATAGTCCGATGCATCGTTACACTCCTAGTCAAATGTCAAGGCCACCATAGACTTAACATTAAAAAACCTTGTGAACAGGATAGATGACAAAGCTATCATCAAAGAAGCATCAAACCTTCCATAAATGTTTCCCATGGAGAGAGGATCAGCCTTTTTGAAATTCAAGGTCACTGGTCAAATGTCAAGATCAAAAAAGGACTTGACATTAAGAACCTTGTGAACAGGATAGAAGACAAAGCTATCATCATAGATGCATCAAACCTTCCGAATATGTTCCCCATGGAGAAAGGATGAGCCCTATTGATTTTCAAGGTCAAGGTTCGAATGTCAAGGTCACAATGGACTTGACATTAAAAAAACTTGTGAACAGGATATAAATATAATCATAGAAACATGAAACCTTCCACAAATTTTCCCCGTGGATAGAGAATGAATCCTATTGATTTTCAAGGTCAAGGGTCAGATGTCAAGGTCACAATGGACTTGACATTTAAAACCTTGTGAACAAGATAGAAGATAAAACTATTTTATAGAAGCATCAAACCTTCCACAATTGTCCCCATGGAGAGAGGATGAACACTATTCATTTCAAGGTCAAAGGTCAGGGTCACAGGTGACTTGAAATTAAAAATCTTTTGAACAAAGCTTTTATCATAGGAGCACCAAACATTCCGGAATTGTTCTCCATGGAAAGAGGATAAAGTCTTTTGATTTTCAAGGTCAAGGGTTAAAGCTCAAGGTCACGATCGATCTTGTGAACAGGATAGAAGACAAAACGATAATCATGGAAACAGCATACCTTCCACGAATGTTCCCCATGGAGAGATGATGAATCC